>VYXF01007307.1:388265-444788 GCA_013397295.1 Polioptila caerulea
CTCCTCTTCACATGCTAGCAACCCTGAATTATCCTGGTCCTCTGTAAAGCTTGGCTAGTGTGATGCCAGACTGTGGTGGGTCTATTTTTCTGCTGTGAGATAGGATTAGTAGAAAAGCAAAGTAGGCTCAAACTTTGAAACGGTATAAAGAAAACTTTATTCACAGAACTAAAATAATAAGAAGAATCAGAATAAAACCTTCAGAACACTCTCCTCCTCCCCACACACCTTCTTTCCTTCCTACTGACAATGTTCAGAAACAACATTCAGAATTCTCAGTCAGTTTTCCACTCCTAGAATAGTCTTTTGTCAGTTCACTTAGGGAGAGGAGTCTCTCTTGACATGCTATGGAGACTTCTCCACAAGAAAACAGTTCTGTCATGGATTCAATTTCCACGAACAGCAGCTAGCCGGGAATCTGCATTTGTCCATCTTTCCAATCTCCCATCTTTCATGGCTTTTCCCACAGCTGTGTTTATGGACCATGTCAACTTATTGGGGTGTTATTTTAAGGATGAACTGTTCTAGCATAAAACAAAATTTCTTTCCATCCATCTCTGGGAACAGAGGTTTTCTTCTTCTATTCCTGGGGCAAGGTTTCTCCTCTCTCTCATCTCTCTCTGTTCAAGATTCTCATTGAATCTCAGCTGCTACAACATCTGCTCACTTCAACACTAGTGCCTTTGCTCACTGTTGTAGTTAGAACGATACATCCCACCAATGCATTCCAGGAGTTACAGGGCAAATATATCTTCACCATAGCCTTACAAAAGAATTTCAGTCCAAGACTGACGCATCTCCTCAATCCTCCCCCTTCTAGAATTTCTTCACTGATCTCAGAAGCCCATGTTGTTGTCTGTACTTGCCTTCACCCTTTCCTTTTCCTGATTCAGGAGAGAATTGGTGTTTGTAGGCTTGTTCTCAAGCTTTATCAATTTAAACAGTTTTTATAGAGTCCTGCAATGCTGAAGGGTTAACCTGGTCCAAGCTCTGCGCTGGGGAAATGGCTCGCCATGCCTCTCTGTTGGTCACGTGGTCTCTGCCAGCACCATGTGAGCCGTGTTGGCCTGACTCTGCCAGGGCGCCAAAAAACTACTGAAAAGTAGGAAAAGCTACTGCTGACAGTTTTGTCCTTCTGTCCGTAGCAAAGCTGCAATAATGTGCCTAAGCAAATAAAGTTCATTGTGAGCCATGCCGATGTGGCCACGGCTGCACGGGACTGCCCTGGCCCGGCCACCCAGGCAGAGCAGGGCCAGCCCGGGCCCAGCCACATTACCTCTTCAAAAGCCAGAAGAGCTATTCCTGGAGTCCTTTGTGTTCACAAAGGTGTATCTGTCCCTTTCATTGGTTTAATCATGAGTCAGTATTCAAAACTAGCCACCAATTTGTTCCCTGACAGACCCACAGGAAGATAACAAGGTCCTAACAGGGAACTACTCCACACTAAAAAATGAATTAATGCCAAACCAGGACACAGACATAAACATTCTAGGCATTGGGCAACAAGGCGGGAATATTCAAGCTTCTACACAAGGCTTTTGCATGAAAAAGTACCTCTTAGCCAGATGATGTCTGAACTAGAGAAGTAAAATTACATTTGGGACTAGAGGGAAGGGATTTATGCATGCATATTTCTTATGCAGATGGGAGACACAAAGTGAATTAAGGTCTATGAAATGGATTAAAATCCTATGTAGAGTCTTTTGCTTATGTAAGAAATGTGAAATCTGAACATGATGGAGGTATACAAAACAAGTGGGAAAGGCAGAGAATGCTCAGCCTTGGTACCTTTACTGTGACAGACAGATGATGAAACATCATATTTGCAATGCAGTATGTGTATAGTGAGCATGCTTCCTTCTGTGGTACACAGCTAATGCCTGCATGTTAACACTGAACCGAACAGCCTAAGTCAACACAGAAAAGAGCAGGGGTGTTAAAGGGGTCGAAGTATTTGGAGTTGTCAAAAAAAGAGACTGAAACTATTGCTTAAAGTATAAAGTAACCACACAGAGAGATCAGGCGTATTTCCCTTTCAGATGGAGATCCTCTGTCATTTTCCTAAGACACTGAGTTTGTTTGAAACATTTGGGTCTGATCACTGCTGTGACATTATTTAATGACAAATAAATGTGTGCATTCTGCTATTGTCAACATTCTGCAGTGGACAGCAAGTTCTTATGGCACTGGCATGGACAAATCCAGGGTAAATAGGCAGTCACACTGCTCTGGAGACATGGTAGTTCCAGTTCACAGAATGGCTAGAGAGAAGTAGGAGGAGGCACAGGCCCACAAAGTGATTAATTGTCAGCCTTGGAATAGACTGATATGAAGGCAGAGTCACAAATCCGATTTCCTCAGCCTCATGGCAGCTGAAGTTGTAGGTTTATTTAGTTAAGATGGGCTCATGGCAGGGCCCAGGTGAACTCAACAGTAGTGGTTCTTCAGTGCCACCCTAATGATGACCTGAAGCCATTGACTAGATATTTCCAGAAGTTACTGTGCCTGGCTTGGTTCTTCCCAGAAATGTTGTGGACTGCTCTGCAGAGCTTTCCCTAACCACACATGCACATGCTGCCTCATGCACTGGGGATGGAGGAACAGAAGAGTAAACACAAACTGCTCACTTCTGGTTTCCACCATAATCTGATGGCAATTTGGCAATTTCCTAACTGTGGAAAAACAGGCTTGGCATTTAAAAAAAAATCTTTCCAACTCAAATAGCTGCCCTAGGAGCTCATTAGTGGGCTCAAATTAAGGCAGGTACTGGAAAGAACTGCAGGAACCTGTGGTTTCAAATTTTGCAGTAGGATATTTCTGGCTTTTGGCAAGTCAATGAGGTGTAACTTCACCACATGCCTGATTTACAGTAACCAATGTGGTGTAGAAATATGAACAAAGATTTCTGGATAGTACAATCCAGAATGTAAAGACACATCTTTCTACTGTTTTGTGTTGCATTAATTTAGAAGCACAGACACCATAAACAGATGTAGCCAGCTGGCAATATTTCCCTTCTGGTGGCTGAATTAATGCTTAAGCAACTTGCTCTCCCCAATTTCTGAGATGCCAGCAGATTTCCAGGTAAGCTTGAAAAAAAGCAAAGCTAAGCAAGCTTTATCTGGTAGCTAAATGACAAGGGCAGCATCCATATACCAAGATCGCTGTTTAGAGACACTGAACAAAAAATAAAGAAAGGTCCATGCTGGTAACCCACCACAAATCAGACAAATTAGTGTTGGTATTGGGCAGATTACGTTTGATGCTGGCCTTAGCAGAGACAGTTTTTCAGCAGGGATTTTTCAGCAGGGCTTTCTCCAGTTCTTCTGAGCAGTTTTTGGTGGGAGCATGGATCTAGTACTTTGCCAAAGAGGAAAACAAGCAGGAACGAGTCAGATCCTGTAGTGCTCTGCATTATGTGCAAAACCATTCCTACCACAGTGACGTTGTCTACATTATCTTTCAGTTCAGACCAGTCCTCCAGCTACTATGAATTTCTTGGTGTGAACAGCTGTCAGGATGTGCTTCACCTGTACCGACTGTTGTGGTCATCCACAGTCCTCAACATCATTGGCTTGTTTCTGGGGATTATCACAGCAGCCATTCTTGGGGCATTTAAAGACATGGTAAGGCTCAGCCTTTTGCTTTATGTGAGGGCTTTCTGTTTGTTGGCATTATCAAATTAGTTAAAACCAAGGAACAAAGAAGATGCTCTAAATGTGTTTCCTGGGTGTTGTGGGAATCTGGAGTGTTATGAGCCACTGTAGAAGGTGAGTGTAACCCAGGTTCTTGTTAGTAGCTCCTTTGGGGCAGATTAGAATGAATGATCAGTGCTTGTAAATAAACCGTGTAGAACAATTTGGTTGCAAAGGAATGCAGGCATAGAGCCGTTTTGGTGGTTATTAACTATAGTAATACAACAACACAAAAGCATTGCAATATGAAAGCACAACAACATCACCCAAGGACACACACAAGGGTAAAATACAGGGAGAGAAAGTACAGGAGTGTGAGGATCTCACCACCTGCAAGTGACAAGACTTGGTTGCTGTGCAGTCTTGGTCAAAGTGGTGGTCACTGACCACGTCTGTCTGGTGGTAGAGGAAATGCTGAAGACATGATGGAGAGAAATCTCCAGAACACAACATCTATTGGGTCTGTATTCAGTCTGGTTCAGGCGGGAATGCTTAGGTACCTCCCACTAGGCAGGGAGCTTGATATAATAATGTGAGTCATGGGATGCTTTAGGAGTCCTTGACACCTGCTAAAACAACACAGCTGCCCATCCTAGCACAGTTGAGTAAGTTAAGTCCCATCCGTAGAGAGAAACATGCTGAGGCCACAGGCAAATGTCCTGAATTCCCTGGTACTTCCCCGGGACCAGGAGGGGGGGGATCCCCACAACCCAGGGGTTTGTTCAAGAGAGCACAACTTAGCATGACAAGGGGCACAATCCTCTCCACAGGATCCAGCTCCTATCTCACCTAAAACTCATCATTCACCCTGTGTCTTATCAGATCAGAGCTTTAACCACTACACATCCAAAATTTCACCTCCTCCATCTCAACCCAGCATACTGGGATCTCAACAAATGGGGGGATGTTTTGAGTCATTGTCCTTTAACAATTCAGCCTCTCTCATGGATTTATTCCTTTAGGCAAAGCTGTTGCCAGCTGTTCACAGCTAAGTGGGTCAAGCCCTGTCAAATACATGAATGGAAGAACAAAACCACAACAGTGTGAACAAACGCTGGCAATTCACTTAGTGGCATATTTTTTTCCTTCTAATTTATCACTGAATGTGTGGGCCAGCACGGAGTGTGAGGATGCTAGTTTGTAGCGAACATGTAAAAGTCAATTCCTACATGTGATTGGTCAGCCTTGCGTTGATCTTTTCCCCATGAATGGGAATGAATTCTGAAGAATCAGTTGAATTTTTATTTGAACAGTTGTGTGCTTGGGACACTTCAACATTCTCTTTTGTTTCATTAAGGAATGCCACCTTCTAACTACTCCCTGTGCCACACCACTGTGTTGTGCTGATGTGCACCACAGCATTCGGAAGAGACCGTGTGGTCAGAAGGATTCTCCAATAAAATCCCTCATTTGCCTGGATTTACTGACACGTTAAAGGGTGAAGTTGCTGTTCCTGTGATTGTCACTGTCAGTAGTCATGTTTGCTAAAGCAATGCCCAAAGACCAAGCAAGGGGCTCATGATTTACTAGGCTCTCAAGAGAGTAGTAGAATTAAATGGGCAGAGGCATGGAGATGGAGGTGTGGTAGCAGCACAGGTTGTTATAGATCCATGGTGTGTCTGGTGACTACTGCAGAGGAGAAAACTGAATAGAAAGATGGGTAAAATGAAAAAAGGAGAGAGAGCAGGGAACAGAAGGCAAGAGAGATAGCTGAGATATACATCAGCACAGAAGGGGGAGAACTGGCAGGAAGGGACTGCTCAGAATTGGCACCCAGTGTGCCAAAGACCCAGTCAAACTGGAGACTATCCAGGCCCAGCTTTGACCACCCAACATTCCTTATCAAGCATGCCCAGGTGATCTACAATGTGTGTTGGGTGCTTAAAAGCATGCTTAAGATAGAGAAGGGCTATACGAATTGTTGGAAATTCACCTCTGTTAAGAGTTGCAACATTTCCTGGAAATATTCCTCTGTCTAGTTTAAGCCAAACAGGTGCACTGAGCTATTGCATGTAAGAAATGTGCAGCTGAGCTCTCCTTCATGTAGGGGACTCCTGCAAGGAATTGATAACAGATTGCAGCCAGCCACTAAAGAGTTGCAGCTGCCCAAAGGGAGTAAAAGCACTTTTCCCATCTTAATTCATCCCCTCCCTGTGAGAGGAGCAAAAGTGGAACAGAAACAACCACAGAGGGAAATGAGGGGAAGAGCAGCTTGCATCTGGAGTGAAGGAAGCCATCACCTTCAGTAAGTTTTTGGGAGAGCACTGCAGCTTAGCACTGCTAAATGTTTTCTCCTGCCTAGCAGATTGATGTGAGTGCAGCAGTGGGAAGTGTATGGAGAGCCAGCCTGAGTTCACCTGACCTGTCTTGCTCAAACCTAATCTTACACGAGATTTGGGCTGATGCTTTTGAAAGCTCTGTGCTTTGCAGGGCCATCACTGCACTGCTTGTGAGAAATACTGAGCCAAGGAGGTGTTCCTAGGAGAACTGCTCTCTCCATAACCTGGCACATTCCCTTGCTGGGAGGCAGAGCCTGGGTCACAGCCTGGGTCCTCTGACTGGGAGGCATAAAACCATGGAGGGAAATCACAGCAGCAGTGGATGTGCAGCTTGACCCCAAGCTTAGCTGGAGTGAGTCTGTCAGGGCTCCAGCTAAATCCTCATCTGAATAAGCTGTTCAATGTCTCCACTGCGTGTGAGCAGAAAAAGGATGTAATAGTTCAAGGGAAAGATGAGTTTGTGTCAGTCACCTCAGCTTGTGAAAGTATTATTAAAACAGCAATCCAAAATGCAATGACTGCTCCTTGCTCCTGCTTGTGCTTTTTCAGGGTTCTTTTGAGTTAGTACAAGAGATAATTTGCTCATCTGCTGCTCCCTTTCCTTACAAAAAGAGTAACTCTTGGGGGAAGACAGGGGCCAAGAAAACATCAAGCAAAAGAGGAAAAGAAAGGGGCATGGGACTGAAATAAAAAGAGCAAAAAAATCTCTATTAAAATAGGTGAGAGAACTATTTACTTTGCTTTAAGATGTCACCTTCTCATATAAATGCTCATTGGCATTTTGTAGGGAGAACTACAAAGCCCCCTAAAATGCCTCACAGCATTGCTTTGGGATTAACTTCCAGAAAACACAAGGCCAGGTTGACTAGTCAAACAAAAACCATCATGTTTATCTCTGGGGAATGCTGGCAGCCAAACCATGTTACAAAGGGGAGAGTTTGCAAAACAGTGCCCTTTCCTTTAAACCCATCATATTTCCTGGACAGAAAAAAAAAATGTTGTTTTGATTGTTTTGGCTTCTCTGTCTTGTGACAAATTCCCTGCAGACCCTAGCACGCTCCCTGTGGTTTTGCTGCCTGCCTGAGGGCTGTGCTGGCTCAGTGGGAAATATTTCATTCTCTCCTGACCCCCAAGGTGTCAGCTCAGTGGCTGCTGTGTCACTGTCATGGGGCTGCCCTCTGTGATCTGCAGGGTGCTGGGGGAGCTGCAGTGGTTACAACAGGAACCCTCCTTTTCAGATCTACAACATGCTTGGATTTAGGACATGGAGGTAGTTACCTGAAAGTCACCTCTAACAAAAACCAGATTAAGGTATTACATCTACAGATGTAACCGAAGTACCCAAAGTGATAATACACTGTGATTATTTAGAAAAAAAGTTTCAGGTAAAGAAAATTGGAAAATTTCACTTGCTGTTGCTAAGTTAATCTAGAAATTCCCTTCCTTGTGGAGGGATTTGATTCCCAGTATTCATTTGATGACTTCTGGATGTTTTTCTGACACACCTTGCCAAGGAATCTGCCTGGCCTGAGTTTAGGGCTGCACTAATCTGAACTACTGATAGTCCTGAGGGAAGGATGAGGGGGTGGGAAGGGGATGCCCTTTATTTTTTTTTTTTTAAGATTCCTTTTAATTAACATGCCTTTTAATTTTTTCTTTTTTTAAGATTCCTCCTTACAGTCCTTAAAGGAATCTGAACAGAATAGATGGCATTGCTTTATCCCCTCTCCTCTTCCTTCATCCTGCTCTAAAAAGGAAAGCAAAACTAACCCCTAATTACTGAGCTACTTGCCCTGGGTTTATGTTTTAGCACTCATGGAACTAAAGATGCAGTCTGATGTGAAAAGCAGCTGGAGTTCAGACATAGATGCTCTGGCAGGTCTGTGTATGGCCAGGGAGCTGACACTGTTAGCACTCCCTGTTAGGGTTAGTTCATAGCTCCTTATCTCTTTGACTTGGGTGTTGGCGCAGTTTAGAATGTCTCAAGCAGTATTTTAGGTGAGTAATTTAATACTGAGTCATTACTGGATAAGAGCATCCAACCAGCTTCAATAAACTCAAATTTTTGCTGTTCCTGGGCTGAAATAGCATGATAAAAAGGTACTTTGATTAGTAGATGTGGCATGGATGACTCCCCAGATTTGTCTTCTAGGACTGTTGAGATGTTCCTCCGTAGCAATTAGAGAGCATTGCTCTGTGGGTGGATGGAGTGTGAGAGGATTGAGAGAGGTTCCCAAGAAAAGAAGCAAAATGGGGTCAAATGCCAGCACCCAAAGAGACCCACACCAGAAAATTGGTGACAGATGCTGAACAAGCATCTGTATTTCACATCTGTGGGTAAAGCAAGTGTTCCTTGACTCATTTATGTCAGAGGGATCTGATTTTATCCCTCCTCTGAGGGAGGAAGGTTGTACTCTGGAGCTGTGGCACTGGCCCCAAACCTTTGGATCTCAAGCAAGCAAGTTACCTGCTTCTCCCTACTGCTGAGGCAGTGTCTTTTCATCTCTTCCCACCCTATCCACCCAGCAGGGCAGAAAGGTGCAGGTGAGAGTGTTTTGAGGAGGGTGCCTTGAAGATTAGGGACTTGCCTTCTCCCATGAAATAAGCTCTCTCTCTTTGATCCTAGCCTTTCTCCATGGCAGCTCCTGAAATGCCAAATTTCTCCAGGAAACTAAGGCCTAGATTTTCAGTAACCTTATGTGGTACATCAGTGACCTAGGTGGTGTTTTCCATGTACAAACAAAATTAATATACCTCTTTCTCAGTCACAGAGGGATCTCACAGTCTCCCAAGCATGCAGTGGTTTATATCTCCTTCTGATAAATTGGAAAGGAAATGCAAAAAAAAAAGAAAAAAAAAAATCCTAGCTGCTGCTTTTAGCATTTGTCTGGCAACTACCATATTTTATTATTTCAGTGAAAAGAAAATTCCATGCTCTCATGTGGAGGAATCTGCTAACAAAAACAAAGGAAATAAAAGAAACCACTGGATTTATCTCATGAAAATATTTCACAAAGCTCTGTTGCTCTTCTGTCCTACACAAATTGTTATATAGCACAGGGTTTTAGGGTTTAACACAAACCCTCTTTGATATTTAGCTTTTGTTCTTTTTTCCTGATGAAGACTTTTTAGCTGGTTTAATGTGAGCTATTACTTCTTCCTGCAAACATCATTTTGCATTGTAATTAAAAGACATGCCAATAAAGTCATGAGAGAAGGATTTTCTGCAGTAGGAATGAGGTAAGCACATTGAGAGTAATGCTGGAGAGCCAGCAGCAAACTCTGTTTCCCAAGTGAGAGTGAGCTGTGAAAGAGGAGCAACAGGTCTGGAAAGGGAGATCTAGGTAAATCTGTGTAGGAAAGCAGAGAAAAAGACTTGAGAGCATCAGGTAGTTGCTATTGCAAGGAGTCTGCAACAGATGTGAAGGACTTGGTGTTTGGTGCTGGATGAGTAAGAAGAGGCAGCCAAAGCTGTACACTGTGCACTTCAGGGTGTCTCGGTTCTGGAGTCCTGCCAGTGCTTCTGTAACTGTTGCTAGGGAAGCACCACCAGCCTTTTTCCAAGGAAAAAAGATTAAAATAGCTGTGTATTTTTACTCAGAAAATTCATTCCGGATACACCCTCCTCTCATTCTGTCTGCTCCTTGGTTTTTTGTATTACTGGTATTGTGTTGGAAAATAAAAAGTTGTTGAATTGTCTTGTTGCTTGTGTTAGGAGCAGGCTCCCTTTACAATGTACTGATACATTGTTGTCTTCTGTGCTCAACAGGTACCCCTGTCCCAAATCGCCTTCAGTGCTGCACCTCCTCCTCAGATCCTGTACAATCCTGCCCAGCAGATCCTGACATACGCTGGGTTCTGTCCTTCTGCAGCCACGATTTCTACATATCCATCCTACCCGCTACCTCTTCAGGTACAGTACAAAAACACACCCTTCTCATGACATCAGAAAAACATGGGCTGCTCCTCAGTACAAACTCTGCAGAGGTAGGTCTTAGCTGGATCCCAGCTCCCACGTTTGTCTGTGGGATGACTTAGTCTGTGCCTAGTTTTCTGGTCTGTTCTCAGACCTCAGGCTTTCGCTGGTTGTCCTGTGGACTCTCACCTGCTGATGAGGTAAAAGTAGCCAAAAGTAGAGAGAGAAGGGGATAGAAACACATGAAATTAAGCTAAAAAGATTAATGTAAGTAGTCATGAGGATCCATTGTGACTATTAGTCCTGTGTCCATTGAGAAAGAAATACATTGCATTTACCTCAAATTCTTATCTGCACTCCAAAATAAACACAGTTATTTCCCTAGATTTCTACTTTTTCAAATAAGTGTCTTCATTTATCTTCCTTCCTCTTCATAACATTCAGAGGCAGACACCACCAGCTGTCCCTAAATCAGGAGAAGTTAGTAAGAAGCACTGGGATCCACTGGGATGGTTAGTAAGAAACAGTGGGAAAACTTAACTCTATCCCTGGGGCAAAAAAAAAATAAAAGCAAGCCATCTCCCTGTATGTATAAACTCATTATGTTGCAGTTTGGAGAGAAATAATTTCTGCATCAATATATGAATTTTAAAAATCCTTCTAAGCTTATTCAAAGGTACAAATTGTGAATGATGGAAGCAGGAATGATTAGGAACAGCCAGAAGCTTGTCATCTGCTTCCCTTGCTTGAGAGCTGTGGGCTGAATCCATGGGGCTGGAGGTCTGAGGTCTTCATGTTCCATCTAAGTGCTCTAAGCTGCTGCATTCACAAGCCCTGCTCAGATGGTTGTAGTCCTTAATCCCAGTCTGGGTCTGGGATTCAGTTGACTGAACACAGGGGCTGTGGGCATGTAGGGATCTAGAACTGCCTGATAATGAGATCAAGTAGTCACCTGTCCCTTGCTGCTACTCTGAGAGGGTCCAGGTTCAGGTCCCATTGTCCCCTGGTCACATCTGTGTGGACACCTGGGATACCCCATGGCATCCCAAAAGGGCTGGACACTTAGATGTGGGAAACTGAATTAAATTTTATCTGTTTACAGAGTAGGAGGCTCTGCCTGAACTGGTCTACCCTTTAAAGTCACCAGTAGATTATCTCAGGCTAAATGTATATGACATTCATTCCTGGTCCTCTGCTGAGTCCAGTATCTCACTGAATAAATGCTTGCCAGAGAGGCAAAGTCTATAAAAGAAATGAGCCATATGGCAAAAAGAAATGGATAGCCAGAATGCATTTTGAAAGGATGTAACCAGCATTTCTTTTGTTTACTGTGACATGTGCCAACAAAATAGAACATCCCTAGTTGTGGCTGGTAGAGTTCAGCCACAACTAGTCTTGGTAACAGGCCTGCCAGCTGGGCAGGTAATGGTCCTGATTAGCTGGGCAGGGACTGGTGGTGATGACAGCAGCTATGGGTTGTGCCAATTATTCCTGCTAGAGAAGAACTCACTGCAGAAACAATTCCAGGCCATCAGATGGAAGCAGTGGTTGCAGTTTGAGAGGGGAGGGAAGCAACAACTCCAAAACAGATAAAACCCCAAGCCAAGCCAAACCCACAACAACTAGGTTTGGAGCTGATGTACGTAGCAGGTCTGTCAGTATACCTGCAGTGGCTCAGAGAGTTAAAGGGCAAAAGTGAACCTTCCTGTTGGGATGTCCCCATTCTCTCTCACTAAGTCACCGTGTGGTACAAATGAAGGACAACACTCTCCTTGCCAGGACCATTTGACCCCAAGCAGCAGCCCCTGCTCTCATGGAGCCCCATGGAGGAAGCAAACACCTTGGCATGGGGTCTGCCAGCCCTGGACAGCTCTGAGATGCCATTGTCCAAGAGTCAGCCCTGGCCCTGGCCTTCTAGATTGTGGCTATTAATTTTTTTCAGCAGCAGGGAACATCACTTGCCCAGATTTTTAATTTCCCTTGAAAAAGATCCATGATTACTTTATCTTGTTTTTCTATTCCAGGCACTTTAAGTTCACTTAAAGTCTGAGCCTGAGTGGAGCTGAGCCCAAGTCTTTAGCTGATGCCCATAGACTGGCACATGCTGGAGCATGGGAGGGGGAGTAAAATCCTCACCCTCTTGAAATCAGTGACAAAACTTGGTTTAAAACAGTAGTAGGATTTTATCCTGAATATTATTCCCTACATGCATTCTTTTGTTTTAATTAACCCTTCTTGTTCCTGAAGATGGGCTACTTCCCAAGCTCTATTTATTTTTGTGCCTTTTTCAGCCAAAGCCCCATCATAGCTGGCCACCAAAGAGGGAGACACGTGTCTACGTGTAAAATTTTCTGTTAAGAGGAATCTGCATTTGGAAAAGGAATAAGACCTTGCATTTATGCAAGTATTATAACTGATATTAATTAAATCTGATGTAATTTAAATTTCATAGTGATGCCTGGGAACGAGCAGCTACACGTAACCTAATCAGTCAGTCAGGTGCTGTGCCTCACCCAGGAAGCCAAGCATCTTTTCCTGCAGAAATTCCTGTTCTGCTCTATTGCCTAGCTGTCTGCACAATGTCTATTAAAAATGACTTGGGTTACAGATGGAATCTGTCTTGTTTCACTAGACACCATCATCGCTACACTTAAGCAGGTGCTTTAGAACTAAAGCTAATGTGCTGCAATGCATGAGAAATTTAATCATGGGGCTTTTTATGTAACACATGGCAAACAACACAGAACTGCAATGGGGTTGTAATCCTTTACTGAAGAAGCTGTTTTTCTTTGTCTGATACAGCCTGCCAGCAATTTCCCAGGAACATCATCTACTGACATTTCTTTATCAGAAGAAACTCAGCCTCCATCTCAGTCCAGCTCCAGCTACGGTCTTCCCCCGAATGCTCCAGCCCTCTATACACCAACTTACTGCTTGCCTGGAGAAAAGCCTCCACCATATGCACCATAGAAAAAGGAACATATTTTAGTAGCTGGTAGGCTTTTATTTTGTTTAAAGAAACCTCTGGAAACTGTGCTGTGCAGGCACTAGATTTCTCAAAGGAACCCAGCACAGAGTGTGTTACTGCCACTTCTCTTTTACCCTCATCTCCCTGTGAGCAGGGCAGAGCCCTGGAACTGTAAGGGCAGGCATGGCACCACTCAGTTTGCCAGTCAGATGTAGTAGAACTTTCTAGCTACTGTAAGCATGAGATGTTTCCCTCTCAGTCCACTGCAGAATAGATTTTCTTCAGGAGGAAGAATGAAGAAAGCACTCCAGATATGTGTTCTGCTTTCATAAACCAGTATCGAGGGGTTTTAGCCTGTGTTGTCTGAGAGAGTAGCTGGGAGCTCTCTGAGTCAATCATCCTGGGTAGCAAGAGTTGGTTTGCTTGTAGTGTTTATTAACTCTTCTGGTGAAAGTGTTGTACTAATAAAGTGTGGCAATTATTTTACAATAAAGTTCACTGTGTATATTTGAAAGGAAAGGAAAACAAATGAACAGAGGAAGAAGTATCCTACCAAATAGTTTCCCTTTTCAAGTTTCAAATAGAAAGGCTAATTCTATTTGGACTGTTTTAGCTGAACTTTGTGCCAGTCTAGTCTGCATAGTAAAATGTCATGTTAATGCACTAAAATTACCATTTCCAGATGTGTATTTTAGGCTACACTTTAGTGTTCAAATTAATTCTTTTCTAGCCAAAAGAGCACCACAACGAAAACCATTTCAGGTTAAATGCCTCTTATTAATTTTTAAATTAATCCAAGAGCTGATACAGGCATTTTACAACAAGTGAAACAGTGAATGAAGAGATCTAATTCCTTCTTTTTCTTTCTTCTCCAAAAGCTAAGCATCAATACCTTTGGCAGTGCCATTGACAAGAAAAAAGCCATGTTCCTGTTGTCTGCACCATGCCACCTCACTGTGCACCACATTAGCTGGGATTCTTTTTGGCACAAACCTGCCCTATTTTGAGACAGGAGTACTTACAACCAGTATGAAAACCCTTTTAAATTCAGCATCCCTTCAACTGCATTTTGCTCCTGCAGGAAGGGTGTTGGTGCTTCTTGTTCCATAGATTTTACAGTCTAGACAGCAATGAAGCTCTAGAAATTTCCTGAAATGCCAAAGAGTAAAACAGGGAACAGAAGGTATTTCACATTAACATTTTAAGCAGCTGCTCTGTATTATGAAAATATTGAAAAAAATATATATAAACAAAACCAGCTTACTTGACAGTTTCCTTTGAAAGGAAGTGCCACCATCAGGCCTGCTTAAAATAGAAAAAAGATATTATTTTGCATAATACTTTGGAACTTCCAAGAAATATCTATTAATTCACATGTTTTACCTCTATAAAAAGAAGACTCAGTACTGATACACATAAGAGAGATTAATTTATATGGACCATAAAAGCCCCATTTTGTTCAATTAAGATTTTTCTGAGATGCAAAGTTTTAGGCCAGTGAGCAGGGATGAGTTGCCTTATGTGTATTGTTGACAAGGTGACTTACATGAACATGGCTGAGAGAAACAGAAGTCAGAGAAGAGACCACTGGTTTTAAATATTAATTTAATGCATCCAAAATGCCTAGTTCTTGTGCAAATACATGCTGTGAAAAGCACAGTCACTCTGATTATTAAATAAGTGAAGCTACACATTTACTTATTTTTAGTTGCCATAGATACTACCAGGAGAATCACCTGGGTTCATTCTGAGGATTCAAAGTCCAGAACAGGCTTGATCTCTTTGGGTTGAGCACCTAGACTAACTGAACTAGGATGAAATCAATGTTTCTCTTGGGTTGAAGCAAGTGACTGAGAAGGAATGAAGGAATGCTTATTGGCAGCTACCTCTTCCTCCAAGCCTTTCTCCAGTATGGTACTGCAGTAGGATATTAAAAAAATTCACCTTTACACAACCCCACCTTGCCCCATTGCCCCCTCCCCACCTCTTCTGTCATTCTCCAGACAGAAATTCTGAGTTTCTCTTCTCAACCACATTCTGAGTCAGGGTGCATTGTGGTCTATGCAAAATATCTTCACATACATGCACAGATATGCAAAGTCCAGGAGCAATTTCTCCTCTGAATTAGAAAATTAAATGCTCTTGTACACGTGACATTTAGTATGGAAGTGCAGAGTACTATAATGTACCATAGGATTCACATTTCCAGGACCCAAAATAATTCTGGCCTCATAAATAGTGTCACTTACATTAACACAAAAGTCAGACATGTGATTCATTTATGCCACATGGTAGTTTTTTGGGAACTACTACAGAGGTTTTACAAAAATACCAGACATGAAACTATTTTGCTAGCATGCTTCATTTGAAAAGAACAAAGAAAAACAGGGCTTGTTTCATCTTCTTCATTTAAAAATAGGTGTCTTCTGAGTCTGTTTTTTGGTTTTTTTCAGTGGAATTACTCCAAGTTTAAAAGATGGGAGATTTTTGTGGTTGAACCCCAGCTGGCAGCCCAGCCCCAGGCAGCTTCTCACTCACTCTGCCTCACTGGGACTGGGGAGAGAATCAGAGGGGCAAAAGTGAGAAACTCGTGGGCTGAGATAGAGACAGCTGCAGGCAAAGCAAAATCTGCACACAGCAGCAAAGCAGAACAAGGAATTCAGCCTTCTGAAGCTGCTTCCCTTGAGCAGGCAGGTGTTCAGACATCTCCAGTAAAGCTGGGCAATGCCCCGTGAAGCAGTGACTTGGGAAGACACAGACCATCACTCTGAGTGTCCCTCCCCTTCCCCTTTTGTCCCCTTATGTGCTTTATGTGCTGGTCATGAGGCCATATGGTGTGAGATATGCCTCTGGTCGCTTGGGATCAGCTGTCCCAGCTGTGTCCCCTCCCAAATCCTTGTACACCCCCAGCCCCCTCACTGGTGGCTGGGGTGAGAAACAGAAAGGTCTTGACACTGTGCAAGCCCTGCTCAGCAATGGCAAAAACATTCCAGAGTTATCAACATTGTTTCCAGCACAGACCCAAACTACAGCCCCATTCTGGCTATGGTGAAGAATATAAACAAAAAACAAGTGCAGAGCTGTATGTCAGTAAAGGACTAAACCATGAAAAACATACAGAAGATAAAACACTTTAAACAGAAGATCTATTAAACAGAAGATCTTCAGGATTTCCAGCTCTTATTGAAGATACTAATCTAATCTTTCTTGAGTACTCCATCAAATCACAGATTGATCCAGAGTCAGCTGTAATATGAAGCATTTTCAGGAACAAGGTGGTTTCCCTTGCTCAACTGAAAAAAAGCAAAAACATAGAATTGCTCCTGGGTTTTCCTATCCACACACAGTCTGCCAGTAAGTTACTACTGTCTAGTGGGAAATTTCCTTTCAAACTTGTGTCTGGTCAGACTTGACAGTAGTTCCTTCTCCAAGTATAAATGAGTAGGTTGGTTGAAAGTGATAAAGTTCTGTTCTTTTCTGTCCCACTGCATTACTGCTGATTGATTTGCTCATAAGAAGCTGTGATGCCATGTCTAATGGCTAATAAGAGTACCTTCCTCTTCTCTGCGAAATAAAGCAGGGATACTTGCCAGAAAATATGCTTGGAATAGTCTTCCCCTTCTTTTCTCTTTTCCTCTGGGACAGTTGTATCTTCACAGTTTGATCATGGATGTTGCCACACATGAGGATTATTAGACTAATGTGTCATCTCCTTAGCTGCTTAGGGAAAACATAACTGGCCAAGAATAAATTATAAAAGACCTTGTAGAATTGTACCTTTCTGATGGTAATACTCTGCCAGATGGTGTAACCTTAGCCACCCAGTACTTGGATTTTGCACCACAGCATATACCAATATTGCTTAGTTTCTTAATTTGATGCAAGACAAGGACCAAATAAAACAAGATTTAAATTACTTAAGATAGGCTAGGCAAAGCCCATCCCAACTTCAGAACAATAGCTGAAAACTTGAACACACTTTATGGCTCTAAAAGTTTTCCTGCATAACCCCCAGAGATATTCTCACCTCAAGCAGTTCAGCCTGGCTAACTCTCATAGTTCAATCCTCTCTGCTCCCACTAGGCTCACAGTGAATGAGCCAACCTAAAAATGCAGCAGCAAAACTATGTCATCACCAGATAATATTCCCCAATTCTCAACACCTCATCATTTACTTCAGCAGCTATTGACACAAAAGCCATATGGCTTTCAACTTATTGAGTCTTTTCTTCTAAGCGTTTCCTGCTGACCCAACTTCATTTTCCATTTTCTGTTGACCAAGAGTTTTTTCTAAAGGTCACAGCTGAGTCTTCTTTCTTTGGTACCAGAAAGAGAAACTCTAGCACAGCAGCCACCATTTGCTCTGCAGCTAAGAAGATATGAAATGCTGATGTAAGCACATAAACCCCCAACCTCCAGAAAAGAAGGAAAAAAAATCCAAACCAAACCAAAAAAGCAGCCCTTCCCTTCCTTCCACCTCCCCCCCCCCCTGCCGCGNCAGTGTAACCTCCACATCAGGCACAGTCTGCGTCATTGTCTCCAAATACCAGAATACAGAAGAATCTCTGTACAGGTAAATTAAAAACTTGTATGTAAATATTTTATTCTCTCATATTTTGCAAATCAGAAAGCAGCGTTTGGTAATAAAAAATAATACAGAATTATTATTTTTCTTCCAGTCCACACTCATATATTACCAGGTTTCCCACATTACAGATGAAACTGTCTCTTACAGTCTAAAGGTAGTATTCACTTTCAGTATATTCTGTACTTTTGACTTATTTAATATTAGTCTTCCGAACTATTTACAAATATATTACAACCTTTAAACCTCAAAGCAAAGAGTATTTCAATAATCAATCTGACATAAGGATCAGTAGCTTCTACATAACTTCAGTGTTTAAGAGAAATTATACACGCAGTGCGGTAGATCTGAATAATTTATATCTTTTAAAAAAAGAAAAGCACTGAAAGTTTCTGGGTATAAAACTTTCGCATTGCAGTGGTACCTACTGACCCTCCTGGACTGGAGGACAGGAATGTGAGGTGATGTCATTGTGCTTGTAGAGAGCCTCATCTAAGTCCAGTGCTGTGTTGCTCAGCTTGAGGGTCATGCAGCCGTGGTAGGACGCGGTGACCGGAGTGGAAGTGACAGGAACGTCTGTCGGAAAGGGGAGATAAATATCTCTGACAGCTGCTTTTAAAGAAATACTTGCCCTGCCTAGGCTCAGATGGCTCTCACTTCAATGAATTCAAGCTCACCTTTTTCCATGCTGGGGTTTCTACCTCCCCCTGCCCTCTCGCCAGAAGGCAAGAGCACAATCCCAGGCATGAGGAAAACACCATCTGTTCTGGTGCACAAAAGCCCTGCTCCCAGGCTGAACCTCCTCCTCTCTGCAAGGCCTCCAGACCTGATGAGACCATGGAACCTTGTGCTGCACAGCAGCAAGGCTTCACTGCACTAGCACAGTATGGTCACACTGCTTTCAGCCCCAAGTTTTCCCCCTGCCATCTCCGAACCCTCTGCTTTGCTATTGCTGGAGATCTTCCCCTAAAGCTCTTTCTCTTCAAAATAGCTTCCAAAAGATTATAGGAAGAATTTTATGACAGGAAAGCACTTCCCATATGCAGCCTCTACCACTTGCTGAACTCATCTTTACCACAATTT
This sequence comes from Polioptila caerulea, assembly GCA_013397295.1. NCBI lineage: Eukaryota > Metazoa > Chordata > Aves > Passeriformes > Certhiidae > Polioptila > Polioptila caerulea. Next base: position 406,792 of record VYXF01007307.1, read on the forward strand.
TGCTGTGTATGAGCACAGGAAGGTTGCTGGCCTTCAGCAGAGAGGTGCTGGAATGCATCAGTTGAACTGGTCAGACTAATGAGACTAATTTTTACTGGGGAGATCCACAGTGATGCTCCTGTAATCAGTTTACCAGGGGCAGATAACAGATGGCAAGGAAGAAGACACCAAGTACAATCCAATAGACTAGAGGAAATTAGTCAGTCTTACTACCAACTTCTGTAATATCATATACACACTGATCATAAACAAACAAGGACCCCACACAGTAACATAACAAGAAAATCTACATTTTCTGTAGAAATGTCCTCCACCTTTCCCCAAAGGTCATTAGATTATTTACAACCCAAAGCTGAGCCAATCAAATTGGTTGTGCAATGGAAAATAATGAACGTCTCGAAGAATATTTAACTTTGCAGTGATTAAACTTTGCAGGTAGCTAAATAAATCACTTATCTTTACATCGAAGCAAGGACAACTTGAACAATGGGTTGTCCTGTTGACCCAAGATTATATGAAATTTAAAATGTTCTGCCTGGAGATACGCAGGGCTGATGTGATCAGACACAGCTCAGACAGAATCTAGGACTTGAGTGGGAGAGAGAGCATTTGTGGGAGATCTGTAAGCCACAAAGAAATACTATAAATCTCTTCAGCTTCCTGAGATTCCTAACTACCATTACTTGGTAGTTGCTTTAATTAATGATGTTATCTATTTCCCATTCCTCCCCATTTACCAAAGCTTATCTGCAAAATCTGCATAAAGGAATGCATCATCTTTGTTGTAATACCTCACATGAATGTAAACTAAATTTTAAGTCACAAGGAGTTGAATTTGTGACTTAATATCTTGAAGACTCATCTAAGGAATCAAGCAGATTGCTGTTACATGTGCCACAGGGCTAACAGAAAGACAGTGTGGGCTTTCAGCTGGATTTGTAGGAGATAAAAAAAAATTAATTTTTGTCTTTGTGCTGTAGTTGTAAATCATGTGAAATATTTCATTTTCTGTTATGACTAGAAATGTATCTGTCAGAGATGTGGTCACGTAAAATATTTGGAAGGTTCCATCACTAGGTGGAATGCATATTTTCTGAAAAATCACCTATGCATCACATAAATTACATAATCTAGGATTTATCAGAACTGAAAAGCCTATAGAAAATGTAATAAATGTCTACGTGTTCCTTCTTATCTGTTGAAACTCTAAGTAGTGTTTTGTCCACATCTGCAATATTAGCTGTGCTTAGGATCAGATCTATTACACATTTGGATCCAGAATTCTCTCTCTATTTGTGGCAAATGGAATAAAGACGTGAAGTTTGACCACGGTAATGTTTTTTCCACCGGGTATGAAAGCACGGAAAAACCAAAAACTACGTAATGTTTTCAAAACCTGAAGGAGCCAAACTCACTTAGATCTGACCATTCACTATCATTACCTAACCCAGAGTGATTAATCCAACTGAAGTGCTGAAATGTTTATTTACTTGGCAAATGACAGGGTTTCCCATGCAAGCGCTGGGTTCCTCTCAATGGCAAAAGCAGAGTGCTGGCAGAAATTCCTGTTGCTAAGCACAACAGATCAAAGAGGGGATAGCAGCTAAATCTACAGCAGCCAGCTGAGTCTGAGCTGCCACAGCCATGGTATCTCACACTTAGTTCTGTCAACTTAAATCCAGTGCTGCAGCCAGCACAGGTAGTCTAAGCAAACTACAGAGAACTTGGGACAGTGACAGAATGGGATGATTTTCTGAGCTGTGGAAGTCTCTGCTGTGCATCTGAGAGCTACTTAAAAGAAAGCAGGCAACCTTTCTTGCCTGTGCAAGATAATTCAATCTGAGAGTAGAAAATGCCACGTTTGGGATTTCAGCCTTGTTCCTGCCACTGTGAATGTCCCAGAGTACATGGCCTCCCCTTTCAGGTGTGACTGGGAGCCATTTGCATGAATCCTCTCTAAATTCTCGCTCATGGTGGGGACAGCCACACCATGTGTCCTAGTACATGTGGCACCTCAGCGACCCTATTCCAGCCTGACTGCTTCAGCACCTGACAAGAGGCCAACATTTGTACCTCTCCCTCACCTGGGCAAGTAAGGGCAAGATTTTGCTTAGCTGTTGGCATCATGTGCATCAGACATAAGTGTTCCTTTAATAGCATTCCTCAGCAGAAGGGACTGATAAACCTGTTCAGGCAGAAGAAGAAACAAACCCCCAAACTCGGCCAAAATTCACGATTCAGATGAAGGTTTGATCTTACAGGTTCAGAAGAGAGGAACAAACTGACCTCCCAGAAGAAACTCAGTTGTTGCTAAAAAGCCAGAGAAACTGTGAACGGCATTAACCCCTTGGTTGTGCCCTACATGCCCTCTGCTGGGAGGCAGTCAGTTAACTGTGTCATGCTGTGATCAGTTCAAAGAGAGCATCAGCTGCGAAGAATCACCACACTGGGCTTCCCAAGGGTCAGGCAAAACAACTTGAGGCCCATGTACACCCCCCAAGGAGTGCTCCCATGGCTTTGTTAAATTAATGAAGCACTGCAGGAACTTGCAGTCCAGCTCCTATGGATTTTATCAGGTTTAAGACAACCCAGTTTACAGCAATCCTTCAGACAAAATAATTCCTATTGTTGAACAAGCAAAACCTCCTCTTTCTATTTTTGCCTCTAGCTGCCCTCAGAAGGACACAATCATTCCAGGAAAGTGCAACCCCAGATCCGTTTATGTTCCTGCATTGCAGACAAAGTCCTCTCAAGCAGAAAGAGAGAAGGAGTCTCACAGCTTGAACAGAAACAGTTTTCCTGGTTCCCAGCTCAGCAGGGTGAGTTGGAAGTCTGTGGTCCGTGGTACAAAACTGGAGGCTTACCTGGCAATCCTCCCACGTACGTCTTTGTTGACTGCAAAGAGCTCTCAAAGATGGACAGGCTGTCCTCCAAGTCAGAGATGCTCAGTTCACTCTCTCCTGCCACCCCATCTACCCTGAGGGATAAGTGATCTTTCTTGAGGAGGACGTCTACAGAGTGTTCCTTCTTATCACAGAGATTTATTGCCAGTCTGGACACAACTGTGTTCTCCAAGGCCACGATGATAAACTGAACAGCAGGGAAAAAAAGAAAAACAGGCAGTGAGCAGAAAAATACCTAGCTACTCAGTACCAGGATGAGCCCAATGTGCCCTTTATTACAAATATTTTACAGAGCCTCCAGACAATTAGGCTTATTGCTTATTGATGATTGTGTTCTGAACTTATTCGCATAGATGAAAAACTAATGAAACAGTGGGACTAATTCTTGAAATCATGTTTTCTCAGAGTTCTTAGTGGGCGTAAGATAAGTCACTATCTTGCACTAGAACCAAACTGACTGGAGATGCTGTACTATAAATGAAAACTGGCTCATGGGATTTAGTGAAATCCTTCCTGGCTTACCCTTGCGGAATGCCAGGATCTAGCCCTTTGTTATGAATGCCATTGAATAGTAGCTTCAACACTCCACCATAATTGACCTTTCCCAGCACTTTTCCCACACCTAAAGCCTGTCTTTTGGCTGCTTTGGGATAGTTACTGTTACATAAGTGAGTATGGAAATCCCTGGTTTATGGCACTAAACAGTTTCTGTGCCAGAAAAAAAAAAATTAAAAAATGCCTGCATTCAAGAGAGCAGTTCTATCTTTTACCTAGGCCACATTTGCCCTGAGCTCCCTATTAGCATCTGACACACACCTGTAAGAGGCAGAACTTCAGGCAAGCACTGTTGTTTCAGACCACGCTCTGAACAGGTGGGGCAAATAATGAGGCAGGCAGCAAACCCAACAACTGTTTCTGAAATTGTCTTCCAGTTACCAGGAAATTTCTCTACAAAAGTACTTGTTTGTACCTGTTGCTTCATTTTTTTTGTGGAGTGATAATCAATCAGAGATAGTGATAAAGGGACAGATGCTTCTTCAGTAACTAGGGCAAACAGCACACCAGTATCTGTTGCTGGTTGAATTACAGCATTTACTTCTATTTCCCAATTTGTCTTGGTTTCATTTCCAGAAGAAGGTTGCACTGCAGAAAAAGAAATTTATGGGACAATGTGTCAAATGGGTAGGCTGTTCAATTTCTCTCTAGTGAAGAGCAAAGGCAAATGAGCATCTAGAGGGACTGCTATATTTTTTTATTAAAAAAAAAAAAATTCCAAAGCCCCGGAACATAAAATTGGACAAGAAAATGGCATCAGTTTCCTCTTGTTACCTTATGCATTCTGCTGCTTTTCAAAATGTCAAAGGATATAATTAAGCTTTTTTATCACAAAGAGTTAGTCAAATTCCCATGGCTGCCAATCTGACACATTCAAAGAACTGCTGCAAGATAGATCAACCAAAAACCAATTTTTGAACCAGTCTTCCCAAAGATCATTGAGAAAATCTAAGCTGAAATTTGACATGCAGGAAGCATTTCTATGAAAACCTGTATTAAACTCGAAAATTATAAAAGCATATTACACTCATCACCTACTCAAACTCTTCCTGATCACCAGCCTCTCAGAAGTGTGGCATGTTTTATTTCACCTGCTGAACACTGAATTAAACTTTCTGGTATCTTCTTACTGCCTCAGTGCCCTTATCATTTAAAAGGTAATGCAGGCTGCAAAGAAAGATCTCAATCCTGCTCCTGCAACCTCCCTTCACAGGAGTATTAGCTTTGCTAGGTCACCACTTCTTGAAATACAATAATCTATTCTTTATAAAGCTTACCACTGCAAAAGAAAAAAAAAATAAAAAAGAGAGAGAGAGAATAATTTTTGGGGAAAAAAATGCAGGTGCTGAGGCCTTATCTTGGCTGATGCCTGTCATCTGCACTTCACCTGCACTTTAGATGCTGCCTTACATTTACTTTGCAGCATTTGAATCCATGTGCTAATATGACAGACACCTGGTACTCCCTAATTTACCATGGCACAGCAGAAAAATCCACATAAAGCTGAACAGGTGGCTCTTGCAGAGCAGGACTTATACACCACACTGAAATAGATGGTCAGCATTTGTGTAGGTTTAACAAACAATAATCTAGAACAGATTAGCAAACACAATAATCTAGAACAATAAAAGGTGCCTTTCTGAGGGCAACATTAGTGTGGACAAGTTTGATTTGAAACCTGTTATTACTGTATGACAATTTCATTGGCTTCTATGAGAGATATACTTAGTGCATTTGTCCCAAATGACACCTCATGGTTAAAAGTGAATCCAAGACAATAGAAAATATTCATTTTTCTGTCTATCATAACCTCAAGATACAGAGTATGGCGTGCAGGTCTCCCTATTGAGCAGAAGGCAATGGTAAGGACTGGAAGCACCTAAGTTGCAGAGAGATGTAAAGCCTCTAAGGCTGAGGATGAGCTGGAGCTAGTCTGGGTGTGAAATGTGTTATTGGAGCTACACAGAAAGAACCTAATTCATGCTGGGCATATTTGCACTGGCTTGAACTATCATATATAGGCCTTCCTTCACTAAGAACCACAAACTTAGTCTTTTCTGCATCAATCAACAGTGAGTCTAGCATACATCTAAGTTTTACATCTAAGTTTTACATCTAAGTTTTACATCTAAGTTTTACATCTAAGTTTATTAACCAGGCATGGTTAATGGCAGGACAACAGGTCAGAAATAAAAAATCCCAGCTTACTTACTGTAAGTGAGATTAAACACAGCAAAACCTCGGCCAGGATAGAAAGACCCTCGTCCTGCTACAGCAAAGCACTGCATCTTTTCATTCATCTTTATGGTCTCTTGGATAGAGGTGTCCTCCCCATTCAGCCAGTTCCAGGCCCGCATGCAACCATCCAGCCGAGGGTTTATCTGGGAAGATAAAGCAGTATCTTATGCCTTAAACTATTGTTCACTGAAGAGGAATTGTGTGTAATAGAATACTGAGTTATATTATGTTACTAAACAGTAGAAATAATTTTGACATGTTATGCACATGCAAACCAATGGGCAGCAACCCCAATCTTGCAACCCCAAGCAAGTGTACCAAATCTACAACTCCCCTGAGCTCAGCTTGTCTCCACAGGCCAGAAGGGCACTAGCCAGTGCAGGTGCTGATTCGGTTGTATTGATTCTGTAAGCTCCTCTATGTGTTGCCCATCATTAGTACGACTTATTTCTAAAGCTCTGTAATTCTGCATTGCAAATGCTGGAGGCTAACTTGAGGCTGAAAGTCCCAATCCCTTTTGTCATTGCAAACAGCCTGTGTGACACACAGGACAGACATTGGAATTGACCATGGTATAAGTTTTTGGGCTCAAGGAGGGGTGCCTGCACCACAGGATCAGCACACCACTCTGTACACACCTTATTCCTTCCAGCTCCTAGTTAGGCTATCCTGTACCAAACATCAGCATTAAATGTGAGTCAGCGTGCAAAGAGAAGGCTCCATGCAAAGCCTCTAAATCAGCACCTACCAAATCTACCAAATCACTAAGCTTCTGTTTTTCCTTGAGGAGAGAGAGAATTAAGGGTCTGAGCCAGGATAAAAACCTGAGGAGTTTCTGGCTCTCAATCCTAGATTCTGACTACACCCTGAGCCTTAATGTTTCTGACACACAGTGGCCCTGAATGACTTCTTGTGCGGCACAGGAGCTGTGAGGTTCAGCTGCTGCACTCCCAGTCACAGAGCCACAAGCTTGTCACCTCATTTAGGAAAAAAGAGATGCAAATTTGGGTTTCAAGGTGCCAACTCTGCTTGTGGTGGACATTCAAACCAGCCTGAGCAGCAGCTGTTCCAGAAACACAGTAATCATCCAATCTCACCCAAGGACTGCCTTAACTTTTATTCATATACTGTATCTACTTCAATTAGAAGGAAATAAAGAAAAAATAAGCTTCTGTTTTTCCTTGGGTCTCACTATACTGACACAGCAAATTGTGATATGTTACATGTGAGGAACAAACTTTGGTTGCAACACAGAGTGCCCCTGATGCTGGTTCCAGACTTAGTAGGCACAGTGCACCCTCACACAGCAGCATGCCACCAACCCCTGCCCCGGGCCACCCGTGCTCTCCACACCAGCATGACCACTGTGAATTTTGTCATGTGCTCCAGTTTTGCTGTGGCCTGACTCTGCAGGTAGGATACATCTCACCCAAACCTACCAATCAAAAAATCTGGAGTGTCAACTTTGCTACTGGCTTAGGCTCCTGCTATAGTCAACGGACAGAAAGCTGTAGCCAGAAGGTGATAATTCCACCTGTTTCAGGGCAAGTTGAACTGTTCTCAGGAAGGACCTACATTACCCCAAGAGAAGATGAAATTGAGCCCTTCAGGCATGCAAAGGAACACAAGTTATCATGCTATACTTACTGGTAGAACAAGGTCCTTTGTTTTGAAAGGAATGCCTCCTACTGTCAAATTCAGCTGATACACTCCCTTTTCTAGTGTAAACAGGTCCCCTGAGACAGCTATTTTCATAACTGCATCCCTGTTGACCTTTATAATCAAATTTCTTTCGAGTTCCTCAACAGAGATCTGAAAAAGTAAAATTCCAACTTGAATAATTAAGTATGAAAAGAACAGCTACAGGACTGACCCCAGAGAAATCCCCAAGACAAAGAAATACTTTCAGTCCCCAAACCTCTTTGTTCATCTTTTAAGTTACATTCCATCTTGATATGTAAATCTACTCTCGAAAGCAGTCTGTGATTACCCTTAATGGTGAAGAGAGTCCAGCTACTTCAAAACAGCTACAGAAAAAGGTGAGCAGGTTAAATACAAGACTTTTTAAGGTTGCTTTATGCAAAATGTAAATGCAATCATGAGTTCATAATGAGAAACTTCCTATTGCAACTGCATGTGAAAGGAAAAGCTGGAAGGACAAACAAGATATCTTTTGTTGGGTCAGTGGAAGGAAGATAATGCAGAAGCCTCAATGACCCAGTTTTTGAATACCAACCCCTGCAAAAAGCACAACAGAGGATATTATTTTTGAGAGGGTAATAAAAATGTGTAATAGGCAATAACTTTTCTCGCAGAAAAGCATTTGTAAATTTTCCCTCCACGGCTCTGAAAAGCTATTTCTAGGAAGATTTTATTACCACTGAAATTAAAAAAAAAAAAAAAAAATCATCATTTTGATTATTAGAAGAGTCCACAGAGAAGCACTATAAAGCTTCTGTGGAGGGAGAGAAGGTGAAGCCCAGAGCTGATGCACTGGACTGCTGAACAGCAGCCAGGATTCTGCTACCCTGGGATGTGGGTCCTGCTACCAACAGGGTGTTCTGTGGCTGTAGCAGAAGACAATCCCAGTCTTCTTGTAGAAAAGATGAACACACCTCCACTATTTCATAATCTTCTTCCCACTCTATGACAGATACTCCACCTACTCACTCTTCATTTGTACAGCTCTGTTCCCTGGGACACCCAGATGCTGCTTCCATCAGTGAGCTGCTATACAGAACTAATTATCTGTTCCAGAGGATGTTTAGACATGTCCTTCCCTCTCCCTGCTAGCAGGCTGGGTCCTGAGCATCTTTCTCTCTGCTTTTTGACTAGCTGTCCCAAAAATGCCATTCTGAGCATTCTTGCTCTGTGGCTAGAATACAAAAGAGGACAGGGTTGAGCAGGTTTATACCTGGGCACTCCCTTTGGATTGCAGTCTTCAGTGACGAAGATAAAATTAATTTGATAGTTGAAAAGATTATTCACAGACTTTCCTCTTCTCAAGAACCTTTCATCTTCTCTTGTGGATTCCAGTACAATCTGGTTTATATTGCTACAATCCTGTTTACACCTGGTGTGTTGCCCTGTGCCATATCCTAGAGGACATGAATTTATTTGTCTGCAGCTTGCTTGTTTAAAGAAGCACCTACACTTCCATGGAGACAAATGAGCCAGTCTCAAACAGGCTTTTTTTGGGTATTGGGTGGCTGTAAAGCCCATTCAGTGTGTGGGATCATAAGCCCACAGGTCCTGGCAGCCACAGCCCAACTGGCTGAGCTACACAGGCTGTGTGCCAAAAACTCACACAGACATCTCTGCTCAGTGTCGTGGTCACCACTGCCCTAATGCTCCAGGCTATGGAGTGCCACAAGGAGCTGGCACAGACCAGCTCCCTGCTCCTGGCACAGACACTGGGCAGACACAGAGCAAATGGGAATTGGGAAAAGCCGGCTGCAGCAGTGCCCATACTGTGAAGAAATACTGGCACTTACAGGGGCACCAGAATTCAGGGCCTTCTAAAATTTTATTAGGTTATATAGCAAGTAATAACATAAAAATAAAATAAAAATTCAGAGTTAGTAGCTGCCCCTGATCTTTAATACAAGCAAATCCAAATTAGTGAAAACTTTCATAAGGGAAGGGGTTAATCCCTGTGGGAATTCTCAACAGATTCCTGTTTAGGAAATTACATTCTGCCTACTTTACAATGCCCTCTGGCTGTTTAAGCTCCTGCTTCTTATAGTCAAAGCTTAACTGCTGGTGCACCACCATCACATATAAACCAAAAGAGGAAGCATTTCAGTAGTTAGCATCCTGCTCCAATTCCCTACTCTTGTGGCAAGGAGAAGCTACTTGCTGCCTGCCACCATGGCTTAGGGACATTCAGGAGGACAGTTCTCATAGCTAAGGGTTCCCATATGGTTTGCCATAAGGGCAGTCAGCTTTGTGTTTTGGATTCATGCCCTGGATAGCTAATTGCACATAGCCAGCTTGCCCACTGTTTGCTGAAAAGCAAGTGGATAGCACTGAAAAGGGACAGACGTACAGAAGCTGCAGGGTTAAAACCAAATAATAATCTTGAGATTGCTTAACTTTCAGCCCTGACATTTAACAGTGCAGGTAAGTTATTATTTTTGCTAACTAGACTGTGCCCTCAGAGCAGTACTAAACTGAACACTGAAAATAAGACAAAATGATGACTGTTTTTGGAAATGCAAAACAAACAGAAGGCGAGTGCATTCTCTACTGTCATAATTTCATATGTGCCACTTCATCCAGCTGGATTACACACAAATAACCACATTAAAAGTCTTTCCTGAGGTTTGTTTGTTTGTGTTTTCAATGCTGGTTCAATGCTCATTTCAAAATATCTCAGGAAGTATTAACACCAGAGAAAATACCTAGGTAGAAACATTGGCCTGAATTTTTGAAAATGCCATCATATTTCTGTTAAAGTATGCAACTTTGTGCTCAAGAGATGAGAACACTGCTGGTGCATTTTCATATATTTTGCTTTTAAACACTCATTGGTTTTCCATCTGCTGAAAGTTAAATAGTAAAACTGCTATTTTCTCATGACGCATATGAAGTTGTCTCCAGTGTCCGAAGCCCTCTGGTTAAGATCTAATCAAAACTAAGGGCTTAGTACTGTGTATACTGAAGTCCAGACTAAAGCTCACAACTGCACTTGAGCCTGGACTGTGACATCTAAAGATTGCTGGAGTTGTGCTTCATAGAAGTACACACAAATCCATGCTTAAAATGAAATGTGTGGCTACATGCTTTATAATAGGTGACAGAAAAAGGAAATCCTGAAACAGGATTTCCTAAATTAAAAACCACGCCAGACAGATAAAAACAGAAATGTGGGAAGCAATATAATGTAGGAACATATTTATAGTTGTATCACTCAGCCATATATATTAAATTGCATTTAGAGGTATATGACACTAAATGTCAAGCAGAAGAGAGTCAAGTATTTCTAGGGTGAAAGCAAAAGATACGAAAATACAGCAGAGAAAGGAGAAATCAAGAGCTCCCCAGCAAACCAGACAAGGTCCCAGGTCTCAAAAGTATAAACTACAAAGCCAAGAGACTAAAGGCTCCTTCCTCCTGCTGCTGTTTATCCAGGCCTAAATCCTTCTGCTTTGGGGCAGTATCAGCACTGCACTATTTCACTTTAGGAGACAGTCACCAGAATTGTGGCCATTGACCTGCTCCAGGTCCATTCCTGTGCCAGCATTGCACAATGCTTTCTCCTCCACTCGTGCCATACTACCCATGCCTCTGGCAGCTGCCCAGCCCACATGCAGGGCAGCACCCCTGGCTGCAGGGACACCTCTGCCCCCACCCCCTCAGTGTGGGTCCTGCCCCACACAGCACCCACAGCTTGCGCTGTACTGTCCCAAAAAGCTTTGGGGAAGGATTTCTGGGGGATTTATACAATCCCTCAGAAAATGCACAAGGTGTGTTGCTGCAGCCACTCAGCCAGGCATTTTCTTGGTTAGGATGATACCTGGGGATAAGAGCCCTGATAGCTGAACACTGATAGCTGGCAGGAGACATTTATCGCCTAAACATGACACTTACTTTTATCACACTGCCTTCTCTCCCTGAAGAAAGAAAACACATTTCAGCTGTGTCCCTTCAAACTAATATGGAGTAGTTTGTAATTATCTCATAATGAGGTCTGGCACTTAACAAGTACGTTAGCTCCTGTGTTAAATGAATTAGCTTGGTAACTGCTGATTTTTGTGACTCCCAAGTCACCCCAGTGGCATCCACTCTGCTTTTCACATCTTCTGTCACCATCCTCTCTTTGCAGGCAATTACAGTTATCATATTTCAAATTAGCAGAACAACTCTTACCATAAAATTCAGTAAGAACTGGCTTGAAGCTATTCCAATATGTAAAGATATAGCATGTCATACATTTTATCTACAGCTTCACTGAATCTAAAATTGTTTTGCTGACATTAGAGGAACCACCTCATCAGCTGGAAACATTACCAAATGTCAGTAGTTGATAATGAATGTATTCAAGGACTTCTTAATTTATTAATTAGAAACAAATTTTTTCCCACCTTACTTATTTCTTTCATGTATAATTTTGAGTTTTAATATACTAAAAAATGTAAACCAGAAAATGATTCACAGTTACCAGTATCTGCATTTGTCTCATATGTGAGTTAGCTGAGAACTTCCCACCCACTCCCCAAGAGGCACATCAACTTAAAAGTTAAAAGAACTAATTAAGTAAGAAAAAATGAAAGGAGAGGAAAAGGCAGAAGTGAAAAAGCATGTATAAACTGCTCATCTAGTATGGATCATACTGCAGGATGTTTTTCATGATCCTGGCACAAATGGCAACAACCGTAATGCTCTCAAAATCACCAGTCGATGTTCTGTGAGAGTGTCAGGAAGAACATGAACCCTTACAAGGAAGGAAGAACATAAACCCTTACAAATCCTTACAATCTTGTTTTTTTGGAGTTCTAAGATTCTATAGTAGACCCCAATATCTTTACAAGGGAAACAGTCTACTTTGTATATAAACAGGCCTGAAGACTATAGCAGCATAAGGGATTTATAAGAGTAGCATAAGAGTTTGCAGAACATCTGAGGCCTGTGACTGAACGAATAAACAAAAGCAACCACACACACCCCCACACCAAACACACTTGGAAACTTTCTTAAAAGACCAGATACAGAGTTCCTTCCCTCTTACTCACTTCCAGCCCTCACCCAGAGGACATCTTCTTGAACTGATGTAAGTCATCTTAGCCCTACTGCATCTCAAAGGCACTATTTGTGCAAGTGGTTGCTCTGGTTGTCCAAATTAGAGATACAGTCTATATATTACAGTGGATATAAAGTATAAGTCAATTTATTAGGAAAAATATCCCATTCTCCCCTTAGCATGTATAACATACATGCATTTAACAGATAGAGAGGTTGGAAAACCATTTTCCCAAGAACACACGAAGTCTGTCTGCACTTGATGAGTACATCCCAGACAAGCCAAGGAGGAGTGAGACCTCGCAGGGGTGTGGGCTCACCGTCTGCCACATGCCGTGGCTGATGAGCGGCCCGGTGCTGGTCACGCGGCCGATTCCGTTGTATTTCAGCTGCAGCTCTAGCCGTCCTTTGCGCAGAGCCAACACTATCCATGTGCTGTCTTGATGGCCTCCAGCAAAGAAAAGGATACCTTCAGGATCAAAGGTTCTAAAGTCGAACTCAGCCACAAGTCTGACCGCACAGGTGCCAAGAAATAAATTAGTTATGCAGAGTTCAAAAACCACAGAGTACTTTCCATACAGATAGCATCAATTCTAGCAGCTCTAAAGCTCTGTTAAAACATACTAGCTTTTAATGCACTCCTGAAAGCTTTAAGATGTGAATACAGCTTTTAAAACATTGTCATGAATAAAGAATACAATACTATATTTCAGTAATTATCCTAACAACTCTGTGGTCGAGGCTGCCTTAATTACTGGTTTTTAGATAATGTTTAGCCTTACAGGACTTCATAATCCAAGCAAATAACGATGAATGTAGGGTCAATTATTATTGTAACAACTCCCTTGCATGCATCAAAGCCAGTCAAAGCACTTCCCTGTCATTCTAAATTGTCCTCACCTCGTCAGTTGTTTCCTTTTGAAGCGCAGCCTGATAACAGGAGTGCCGCTGAACATCCTGCCCAGGTGCAAGGATTTAATACTCCTTCCAACAGCAAAAGGCACACATGGTATGATGTTCTATAATCAAAACACATTTCTGAGTGCTTATTCTCCTCACACAGCAGAAAGAGAATCAGAGTGCTGTAAAATAAAGGTCTGTTTGCAGTTACAGCAATGAATGCTGACATACCTCACATGTATTCATGTCCTGGGAAAGTTTCACTCCCCCTCTGCCATCGCAATGACAGGTGTAACTCCCTGGTGAGTTGACACAGGTCTGTTCACAGAGCTTTTCTTCACATTCATCTATATCTACACAAGATCAGCGAAGAAGAGAGACAAAAACACTGACTTTGTTTAAACATGACAGAACTGAGGGAATGGCCTGAAATTATGTCAGGGGAGGTTTAGGCTGGATATGAAGAAAAGGTTCTTCACCCAGAGGGTGGCTGGGCACTGGAACAGGGAAGCGGTTACAGCACCAAGCCTGACAGAGTTCAAGAAGCATTTGGACAATGGTCTTGGGCACATGGGGTGACTCTTGGGGATGGTGCTGTGCAGGGCTGGGAGTTGGATTCTGTCCTTGGAACCTTGTGGGTCCCTTCCAACTCAGCTTATTCTGTGAAATCTATTTTCACAGACAGATTCCAGCTGCCCAAAGATACACAGCATGTCAGTGGGAAGGCTGGAAGCAGAACTCAACTACTTGTCTGCTGGAGCAGAGCCCTGGGCTTTAACTTCTAGACAAGACTTCCTCCCTTCAGGCCCCTTTCACTATGCCTGTACTGACTGGCTCCTGCTCCTTGCAGTCAAGGACTGCATATAAAACCCAAGTTTCTCATTCACTGTTTTCTTTTCTCTTTTTCTTCAGCTATTTTTTATCTTCTTCACAAACAAATGCAGGAAAGCAAACTGTGACAGTCCACAGGGGATCTCTTCAGGCAGAGTTTAATACTTAATGCCCAAGAGGAGTGGCTGGAGTGTGATTTGAGTCATTACGTTAACTTAGACAAAAGGCAGGGAACAATTCTGGTTTTGGAATACTTTCAAAACTTACTCTGTTGAGAAAGCTTGCAGCAGTGTAGCCAGCAGAACAGTGCATGGTTCCAGTACATATAAAGTTCCTAGCTCAGAGTAATACCACAAGACAGGTTTTGTAAAAAGAGCTACTGCTTTGTAACTTTGCTTGTCCTATGAGGAGAGACAGCAACATGCACAGATGCTTCTGAGCTTTCACCAGATCTTACACTTGTTGAAATTTCAAGAAATCTCAGTATTTGGGGTCGTACAGCTTGATTCAAGTAATCAAAGACGACTGCAGACTCACTGACCTTAAAGATGACAGCAAGCTTGATGAACTCAAAGGTGACCATAAACTGCAAACTCACTCCCAACTAGGGAAAAGGAACAGAACTCCAGGGTGTAAGCAAAATTTAAAAAGAAATTTTAAAAAAGCTTTGACTGAAGCCTGAAACTAAATTTCTGGGGTTCTACAGATTTATATTGTATAATAAATACGAACATGTTTCTTGAGCTTACCCTGACAAGTTTTTCTCACGTCATCGTACTTGTAGCCCGCATCACAAAGACATTCATACGAGCTTATTAAATTTTTACAATGAGCTTCTCCACAGATGTCTGCTGATTCTGTGCATTCATCTATGTCTGCAAAACAGGCAATTAAACAACACAACTTCAGAGGAGTATAACCACTTCACTGTACACACGGAGTGAGCTTAGGGCAAGGAGATCCCTGCGTAATTTTGGACACTGAAAAAAACCAGTATCTTTAAGACTCTACTTTTAGGGTTAGCTAGCTATAAGAAGTGACTTCAGGCTTCAACAGTCAGTTGGTCCTTATATGCTTAAGCCATTAACCACTGTTGGGAAAAGCAATGCAAAGTGAACCAGGAGAAAAACTGTAAAACAAAACAACTGCCACAAAACCAAGAAGCCTCACTCTCCCCAATCAGGGGGGCTGAAATTGCAGGTTAAAAAAAGCAACAGGTAGAAACCTAGGAGTGGCAGCATGAATTTTACCAAAACACTGAAGGAACATTAAGTCTGTGGCACTACAGAGATTTCTGTTTTGTGTCCTCAGACAGGCAAGCAATTAAATTTTCATATGTTTACAGAGCTAAGATCTGAATCTGCTGGTCTGTAGTGGCCCAGTTTGTCACAGAGAACAAGCCATGTCAGAGAGATGTGGGGTTTCACCATAAGGGCAGGCAACGAACTGGAACTGGAAGGCCATAAAAAAACCTGAATGTTTTCCTCACATGTTAACTAATACTCTGCAGAATCCTGGTGTTGACAAAACATTTGCAGTACCGAGAGTTTAATATTTACTTTTGCTTTCTAGTATGTGTTAAAACTACAATTACACATTGCTCTTGTTGATTTTCTCACGTATGAGTGAACTGGCTGAGTCAAGACAAGAGGGAAATATTGTGTGTTTGCCCATGATGACAGGAACAAACATAAAAAAGTCAAAATGCAATGATTAATCTGAGCTATCAATAACCACACCTGACAGTAATCTCAGCAGCTGGAAGGTCACACGTTGAAGCTAGAGATTGCTAATATAGTAGTGCTCACAGTGCTCTAGGATACAGTACTAGGGTATGGAATAAATGTACATACACAGGAAAACAAACACATATGTGAGCCCCTTGCCATCCACTTGTCCACACTGACTGGCATCAGAGGACAATTCAAAAGTGAAGTTGGCTCTTCTAAGTTGCTGCTGCCATTAGGAAGGGATACCGTGCAATCTATACAGTCATCACTTTTTAGAGTGGAAGTGACATAGAAACAAAATCTTGCTCTTTTCCTTTTTGCTGGTAGCATTAATAAGTTGTTCAGATCATGTATGCAAATTGTTTAGAAAAATTTAATCACAGCCATCTCTAAAAGATGTTTTTTCATAAGATGAACATAACTAACAGCCACCTGTTGTTGAGTTACTGAGTCTGTCTCAGCATGCAGTTTCTTAACACTTGTAAAATCTCAGTTGCTTAAGTTTTGGTTATGTAAATTCATTCAGCAGTTTCAATCAGAAACTTCAGGTCCTCACTTTCTGTTCTCAGCTGGTATGTAAAATAGCTGCCAAACTTCGCTAGGGCCTTTCTACACCTACTAATATTGAGTTGCAGTGAATTTAGCCATCTGTATCTATCTGAATTCATTAGCTGCTGCACACATCCAGATCTAAAAAAGTAAAATAAGAAACACACAAAAGAAAAACAAATGGCTCACATACTACAACACTGTGAGACTGCAAAGAATCATAACAACACATCTGGCCACCACTTCCTCCTCTCAATGTCAGGATATGAGGACTGATCAACTAAAACAATTTAGCACAATCCAAGCCACAAATCCTCCGTGAATCACGCCTGTGTTATGCTTTTGAGAGCATCATGGTCCAACTGCTGACAAGCCCAGGCATGTAGGCTGGCTGGAGCACCCAGCACAACCCCAGTGGAGTAAAGCTAAGAGGAGCTAGCAGCAAGTTTCTGCTGGGCTAGGGAGCAGACCAGGACTGCTCAGGGCAACCCAGCTCTCCAAAATAGAGACACAAGTCACAAAGCATCCCCCCTGGAGCAAAAGGAGAGTCCCAGCAAAGCTTACCTTCACACATTTTGCTGTCTTTAAGAGCATAACCACTGTAGCAGGAGCACCGGTAGCTGCCTAGCTTGTTGAGGCAGAGCTGGTTACAGCCGCCGTTCTGCGTTCTGCATTCATCAATATCTACATCAAAAGAAAGTGTCACAGTCAGCTTTTCACATCTGTAAATAATCTACAGGGTGAGAGTGGGGGAGGCGTTGAGAAGGAGAAAGACCAAAGAAGAAACAGTTTTACTGATGCAACACAGTGATAACAAAAAGCACAAAGATTTCATTAAAACACCTCATGCATACAAGCTCAAGTTTGTTTAACTAACAAAAAAAAAAAAACAAAAAAAAAAAAGAGAGAAAAATCTGTAACTGAATAGTATCTCTTTCACAGCTCTGAGAATACATAAAAGTATCTTTAGTCACCGTGGAGGCAAAGAAGCTGGTTTGCAGAAGCAAACTAGTTGTGTATTTTATATCATAATGAAGTACTTAAATTATGCTATGGCCAGTAAGTTCAGGACAAAAGCTTTAAATAAAACTGGAACACTACATTGTTACTATTACAGAACTCATGAGAACACAAGAAGTTCCAAGTTCACACCTGCTGAACATTGTGAGCTTAACTGTGCCCCACTGAAGTTGGCAGCAAAAGCCTGTAAAACCCAGCAGAGCCTGAGTTTCACCCTCTATCCACCCTACTTGCCCATTATGTCCTGCTTATCTATGGGACTCCTTAGCTGATGGGTAGAACAGCATGTCATGGCATTTTATTAGAAAATAAGAAAATATGCTTCAGAATGATCAGTGTCTGAGCTCTCAAAGCCAGCTGGATACTGACTGGTCTGCTTTCTAAATTGATTAAATAAGATGCTTGAGTGATCCTATAAACTCATCACAATATCTAGATGAGAAGGAAAGGCTTGGATCGCCTGCGGTCTTGGTTGCCACAATTCTGGACTGGCTGAATACAATTTCTAGTCATGATTTACTATTGGCAAGCAAAAAAGCAGTAGTCCTGACAGGAAGCCTTGCAGGCAGAAGAAAAATAACTCAGAGAAACCAGAAAACAAGAGGAGGGAAGATAACATCTAGAGAAACCTCTTTGGGCAGCTGGAACTTCTTGAATCAATCATTTTTGTCTGAAGTTCTCTTTTGAGGTGATGGAAATACACCAATGGAATATGTGGACATGGAATAAGGTCAGACTAGCAAGGAGGCTTTAACAGATTAATTTGATCAGTTTGTGTGTCATCAGACTCAAAGCTCAACTCGTCGACTGGAAGTCATTGTTCCCATTGCAGGGATGCTAGATGGGAAGACAGGCCAGCATCTCTGGCTCTGTGATCTGTGATCTGTTACACCAGGGCTCACAGCATATGATGATGCAGGTCTGCTTGAAAAGCCACTACTACTCTACTTCTGCTGCTGCTGCTTTCAGAGGGGTGGAGCAGAAAGCTGGAGAGTAACTTCTTGGATTACCTTGTCAAGACCAAGCTGAGCTCCACTAGAGTAATATAAAAATGTTGATATGAAAAAACTACCTGCTTCCCACAAGGGTAAAAACACAGTGTGTAATCCAGGTTCAGTTCTGTGACTTTTGAATTGTGCAGCACAGTATCAGTGACCATTTAAGAATATAGCAAAACCCAAAATATCTTTGTTACAAGAATAAAAGATAATGAAACCAAATTACCTTTTTCACATTTTTTTCCCTGCCAGCCATGCTTGCATTCACAAAAGAAATCCCCCTTGAGATCCTCGCATTTGATGGTCCCTTCTTTGTGACAAGGATCGGGAGAACACTGGTTTGGCAAATCTGATTTATGCAAGGAATAAAAAAACAAAACAGAACAAGATATTGAAATCACTGACAAGCAGATGTTTCACTCTCATTAGAAGATGAGAAGCTTAAACAGTGTTGGGGAATCACCCAAAAATACTTGCACCTGGCACAACTGTAAGCTAATTCTTAGCGCTCACATGCCAAACAAGCTGTGCCAGGAATTCTGCAGAGCACATGCAGTGGAATTCACTTCATTGCGAAAGGGAGTGAGCTACCACCCCCATATCTGAAGGACACATCCTGAAAGAAACAACTCAAAGTAGCTTATTTTTCTACTCTCATTAATTTTTGAGAAAAAAAAAGCAGTATCAACTAAAGTACTCAAGAAAGGATGGGTACTCTTTTCAATCACTTTTGGTAGTTCAACTGAGGATCTTACCAGGGCTGATAGATTTTTCACTAGCAAAGGTTTACAAATGAAATTTTTATTAGATCTTTTCTATTACAGAGAACAAAAATAAAAAAGGAATACCCATATATGAACAGCCAAGGAATAGCAAACCATGAATCCCGTTTACAAAGAGCATAATGTTCCTATGGGGATTTTTAAGCCCAGTTAAAGGATTTGGCAATGAGTTTTCTCATTGGAAAGAAGCAGGGAGAGTAGTCACCACACTTTGGGAACGACTGGAGGAATAAATCTCAAAGTATCATGTGACTACTCACCAGCTGTAGTCACCTGTCCAAAGTCACCTACCCACTTACCTGCACAACCCCCAGGGACAGTGCTTCATAGAGATAGCCAAAGGAAGGATGAGAAAATATCCTTGTTTCCACAAAAAAGTGNACCTGTCCAAAGTCACCTACCTGCACAACACCCAGGGACAGTGCTTCATAGAGATAGCTAAAGGAAGGATGAGAAAATATCCTTGTTTCCACAAAAAAGTGTGTTGGTAGCTATCATATAGCAGTAACCTGTTAACACCAGTGTTCTAGATCAGTGGTCTTCAAAAACATGCATGTGTTGATTGTTTCCACAACTTTAACCAGAAGGAACAGTGAAGAAGCTCATTCTGCAGATTGCAAAGCTCACCCAGTTCAAGAGCCTTTCTTTTCACATATCTCCTTCCAGCATTTGAAAGTGCCCAGTGTGTACACATTAAGTGAGCAGCAGCAGAAAAGACCTGTACTGGTTTCCATGCACTGCTTCTGCTGAGTCCAGTAAAGACTCTTGATATTCTGAAACATGACTTTATAGCATGGCAGGGAGGCTTTTAGGAGAGGACCTGTTCATAGATCAGCAGCCCCATCAGACTTCGCAAAATGAGAAAAGTTGGGACTCCTACTTTTGTCAGGATTACTCTACTTCTACATGGCTCTTCTTAGCTTCCTCTGTGTGATCCTGAAAGTCACTGTCATGATGAGCTGCTTTGAAAGAACTTTAACACTTCTGTGAGTGTAGGCAGTAGCAGCTCCATTTGATGTCTCATAAAGGACTGAACAGCATTTTGTTTGCACTGACTGTCTCAGATTTAAATCTCAGGTGGTAGAGGCACCTCAGGCATCTCTGGAGGTCACTTGTGCAACCTCCTGACTCAAGCAGGGCCCCCTACAGCCATTTGTTCAGGACCATGGCCAGAAGGCTTTTGATTATCCCAGGGATGGTGACTCCACAAGCTCCCCGGGCAACCTGTGCCAGTTCTGGTTCACTCTCATGGTGAAAAAGCATTTCCCAATGCTCACAGGAAACCTTCCAGATGTGCAGAGCAGGGGCAAAGCCACAGCCAAAGAGGCCAGGCCACACAAAACAAAACACAGCTACATGGGCTGTCTGAACAGCCAGCTGCCAGAACAGCTCCCAGTAAATCACTGCCCAGATGACACACTGCTGGAGGTGGAGGAGCTGGGGAAGGAGAGGCCACGTTAAGGTGGCAATGAGCCACAATAGACCAAGTCTGTCCAGGATATTCCTTTTCCTAGACAGATCAGAATGTGTACATTAAACAGAATGGCTTGGGTATAGTAAGCCAGGTATTTTATTTCTCTTTTTAGCAGCACACACCAAGCCTCCTAAATATGCCAGTGTTTTCAGTCATTTGATAAGCAAATCAAGTCAACAGGGTTATGCACAACTTATCTGGTGTACACAAGATTCTGATTCTTCCCCTCAAACTGGATTCTGACATGCCTTGAAGAGCCAGATGGTAGAAACACTGCCCAGCAGGGTAACAACCTGTGGTATAATCCATGAATATCAACCACAGAGGTTTCTATCACATCAGCACTGTGCTGATTGTTTGCTCACTCTTATCATGAGAGTTTGAGACCATAAGACACATTCTTTTACTCTTCAGGTGGCTTCACAGTTGAGTCATTCTACTGGCTTCGTAGAAGGTGCTCCTGATTGAAACCGTTGCAAAAGAAAAAAATGGAGCTATTGTTTCCATTCATTTACCTGACAGATTTGAGTAAAGCTGTTAAAAGTAGTGATGAGCATGACCTTTAATCTGTGTCTGATAGCACCTATGAAGCTCATAAGTGCAGACAGAGAACAGAACTACCAATTCCATCTTTGAAATCTTAATGGAAACAAGACTTTGCTTGGGCCCACTGACTGTCACTTTCAGTTCATTACTTTGTTCTGTGAATTTATTTTTTGATACCCACAAAATGGTTTATATTGGAACTTCATTAAATGCTGGGCTGCAAATTACTCAGTAATTTCATAGTAAAAAGCAGGCACATGTGACCTAACAAAAATCTCATTGTGTTTTTTAAGTCCGTGTGAAGCTTCATTTCCCAAAAGTAGAGTTTTCCAAAGCCTCACAGAACCAAATCCTTAATTCCTAGTTGACCTGCAGGATCTCTTTTAGAAAAAGATCCTGATATGCAAAGAATAGGTATCCATGTGTAAAGTAAGCATCCATCTGCAAAGCAATTATAAATACTCATTGCAGTCAGGGGAGATAGCACAATAAGCAGAGCCTGTAGAGGGAATCAGGTCTCCCCAGAGCAGACACAGTTGGATTGGGGGAATCCCTGTAGAACCAGAGGAGATTAACTCTCTGCTAACTCTGATCGGAATACTGCTCACGTAAGCACCCTTGCTGGAAATTCCTATTTACTCACTGTATCAAATCCTCTGGATATGGAGCTGAATCTTATGAGTTTATGAAACTAGGAATCCTCACATACTCTGTCTAAGCTGTCTAATCACTGTCATAATTAAAATTTCTACCTTATTTCCAGTATAAACTAGTGCAGTTAATCACCCTCCAGCCCTTAGGTAGTTCAAAGTCTTTGTACACCAGGTTAAAAGAAGCTTCCACTACCTTGTTTTGAGAGAAGAAAGGCTGTTTAGAAAAAAAGTTTAGAAGTGTCTTGCAGGCACAAACCCATAGAGCTACATAGTCTTTCGGCAGCACCTGTGAAAAATTAAGAGACACACTAGAATTGGCCAAGCACAAAGCCTGTCATTCCTCCAAGCGCATTTCAGGCTCCTTCTCTGTTACTTCTCCTGTGAATTGATGATGGCTAGCCAAAACTCAGCCATTTAAAAACCTTTTAATACTTTAATGGGGGAAAATATTATCATTTTCTTTCCAAACCACTGTATCCACAATGGGCAGAAGTCTCTAAAAAACAATTATTAAGCTTTTATTTTTTCATACTTTTTCATCACTACCCTTTAGACTCTCATTTCTGAGACACTGGTTAGCTGTTTGGAAGAAGTGTTCCCGTCGATATCACCATTTTCAGCAGAAACTCCTGCCCCTTTGCTGTGCCACATGCACAAGTAAATGGAGGCATTCAGCCTCACACCCCTCTTTGGAGGAGCAGGCATCCTGCAGCCAGCACAGGTACCACAGGTCTGAGGGTCACCCGTTCGAAGCACTCAGCCTCCATAAGTGATACTGCTGCAATACATGAGGGAAATTCCTCACATACCACTTCTTAACCTTGCAATTCCCTCTTAAAAGAGGTTGTTTTAATGCAGTTTATAAATGTGAAAAGTTGACTAAACACTGATCCTGCTTTGGTAGCACTTGTATGAACACATGACTAACTAAACTTGATCACAATAAAAGACTGAAACTCAGGGCTAAAAATAAAATAAATATAAATAAATCTGATTTTCTCCACATCTGAACTGCTCACAGGACTTTAGAATACTTGTGCCGTTCTCTACCTTTAGCATTGCTAAGCTTCAAAAGGCAGCTAGAAAGGTATTAAAAGAATTCATTAAATTCTCTTCTCTAGTGTTATTGAAGGACAAAAAACCCTTCATCCTCTACAAAATTATCAGTCTGGCTTCCAAACTGATTTGAGGTTTTAAATGCAGCAATATTCAAAGCATAGTCACATGATACATGAAACTGATCTCAATGCAAAGAAGGCTGATACAAGCCTGGTTTGACTTTAAACCTTTCTTGAGGTTCCTTAATGGGGTGAGCATTCAAGAGAACAGAAAACAAGAGGCCAAACATAGTGTACAGGCTTATGGTACCTTCTATTGCTTGTCCCTCTTGCTTCTCATAGCATTCAAACCTTGGGAAACTGGTGGGAAAAAAACTTGTACCATAAAATATCAAAGCATTAAGACATGACAGCAAGAGAGCATTAGGTTATAAAATGGGACAGATTTTTAGTGGTATGGAGTCTTAAACCTGGAGAATAGAAAGACCAGTATTGAAATACTACCAAAAATAGAGATTGCTGAGCTAGTCCCACACCTTCAGGTAGAATGAGAGAACATTTAACTACAATATAAAAACCAAAAATGCTTACTATGAACACATGTAAGGAAATCTGGATTTCTCGTATATGGTGACCCATATTTCTGAATACAAGCTGAAAAACAGAAAGTGAAATTGTTATTGTTAGAGTGGTGAAGCACAGCTGTCCAAAGCATGTGAAATGATACCTGGCCTGCAAGGATTTGGAAGGTGGATGCAAAATCATGCAATATTATCATATCCCAGATGCCTGAAGTTCATAAATAACTTTTAGCTTTGATGTACAGCAGTTAAAAGCCATTTGAAGAGGATGATCACTCAACCAGATGCTACTATGATTCCAAAACTATGGTAGTAGCTACTCCAATTTACCAACTAAACTTCTTAAAATATCTAAAAAGCACAAGTTTTTTCTCCCACTGTGGCATTTGTGACCTTAAGTACAACGTGTTAAACACAAACAGAAAACAGTATGGTGCTATGACTATGACAGAGTCAATAGAATAAGCCAATAGTTTAATCAGGCACTTTTTTTTAAAGGAGATTACTTAATAACTAACAATTAAGAAGGTAAAGAGGTAGAAAACTACAAATTATTTCATAGCATTGCAAGCCACAGATATATATGCAACATCAAGTTTTTAACATGCAGAAAACACATAAAGCATCTCTATCTGCAAATGTACACATAAGTAAAAAACACACACCTCAAATTACAATAAGGAACATAAACTCTATCTTAAAAGTTAGCAATGCATGTTTATTGCAATCAGATTTCCACACTTTCCTTAGCAGAGACTTCAGCTGTGACAAGCTCCAGCATTAGGCACATGCCAGCACACCCACAAAGTCAAAATAAAAGCTGCAACTCACCCAAGTACTTCGGGTAAAAATATTCCTGTAGAAGGGAGAAAAAAAAACAAAACAAAAACAAAGATTTATTGAATCATATTTGCTTCTATTTTCATGCTATTTAAGAGCTGCTGTTACTTAAGTGGTCTTGTATGGCAGTTGTTTAACAATTCCAAACACCTTATATTCCTTTTATTCAGAAGCCACACAGTATTACACATGCATTTTGGCATCAGAAAAGGGAAGAAACATTAGCTCATCTCAAGGTATTTTTTCATGGCAGCTGATCTGGTCAGTGACTAAGCATGAAGACACCCTCCAAGAGATAAAGCTTCTGCTGATGGCATCAGGTAGGGGAAGGAATTGGATTCCAGGGGGAAAACCCTAGAGGGAAGAGTACAGGATATTCAGTCACCCTGTGCCCCCTCGAAGGCATTCTGCTGATGGAGGACATGGCCAGCCCATGAACACCACAGCCACTAGAAAAAGCACATTTTGCTCTTACAAGGAGGACCCTACAACTCAAACAGCATCCACTGCTGTACCACCCACACATCACAACCTGGATGCTCAAGGAAGGGAGCAATGACACTTTGCAAGAGGAGGGAAAATTGACACCCATTACTCTAAAACCAGACTGCAAAGGGCACTGCCATTCCTCTCATGGTACATGGTTTTGCATTGCTGTTCCCTACTTTGCATCAACCAAGTGCAACCATACAGGGAGAGCAGCAGCATTTTGCTGATGTGATGTGAATCTAACCTTGCATGTTAGAATAGTCAGCCTGGTGAGACCTTGTGAGCCACAAGACTGCTTGCACCAACACAGGGAAACAGCAGAAGAATGCAGATGTGCTGCATGGAAGAATGGGAGGTTGGCTGAAGTTGACAATTGTATCACATTCTTAAAAAAATACTTAAAAACGTCATGGCCAGGAAAAAAGCAATTTTTTTGACCTTCATGCTGGTTTTCATAATATATATCACTAATTCAAGTGCTGTTAAAATGGTAATTGGGACATTGAATGAGGAAAAACTTACACATTGTACCAGTGCTTGATTTCTTTTTTTAAATAAACCACTTCTCAGCTAATTATGAATTATGAATTCTCTTTTATGAAAGAGAAGCAATTTCCATATAACACTATCTTAGTGAGATTGGGACAGTAAATACCCTGCATTCTACAAAATTAAATTGATCTATACAACATGCAAGAGAAGAAACTATTGTATCTTCTCCTCTTATTACAGATGCTTGGTTTGAATCTATACAGGCTATATAAACAACAAAGACAGGCACACACCATGATTCAGTTTGAGCTGGACTGTCCAGTGCAATCAATTGCACTGCTGTCATTTACCAGAAGAATCAATTGCCGCTGGCAAATATGCTCCAGTTACTGAAATGCACCACGTAAATATTCAGCCTAAATTATGAGAGCATCAGCAAAGGAGTAGAAGCAGAAGCTTATACTTATGTTAATTTTTAATTCTGACATGAGGGTGATATGCTTGGCATCTTTTGGGGCTGAGCTTTGAAATGTTTCTTCAGCTTGAAATGTTTCATCAGAGTGATGAGCTCAGAACCCACTATGGTTCTTGTTCTTTTTTTTTTTTTAAGGTTCAGTTTGGAAAAGACAAGTCAAAAAAACGCAGTCAAAATAAAAATAAATCTAAGCAGTCTAAGAATACAGATGGATGCCCATTTGTGCTATTAACCACAAACTGAACTTCAACCAGCACTTGAGAAAAAGACAGGGGCATGTAATAAAATATTCCAAACATTACTTTCATTATTTCCCCTTTATTTCATGTACTTCACAAGAATGTGCAGATGTATTTAACCACCAACAGGATAATCCAGACTCTGGCAAGAAGAATTGTTTTGGCACTCACAGGACAATAAACAGGAGCTTTCATATTCATGGCTATCAGCCTAATTGCTCCAAGTCAGTGGTGGCAAAGGCACTTTCTCCTTGACCCTCTGATGAATGAGTGCTAGAAAAGTGGTATAGAATTTACTTTTGTAAAAGTGACTTCCAAATCCAAACTGACTGTGTACTGAGTCAATGCCAGTTGAACAGCAGATAAGTGAAACTCCAAGGCATTGTACCACCACAAGTTTCATCCCACAAAGTATGTTGCCAAGTGATGTAAATAGGAGGCTACTAGTAGAAATTTAACTCTTCTTTCCCTGTCTTTCTCATTTGCTCATGTTATACAAATGCATTTGCTGATCAGTAGCATTCTCCAGGTTTACAAAACCTGCTGATGCTACCATTCTGAAATAAAGACACGTGCTCACAGTTTCTAGCATTACTCATTCTTCTATGATTAGCTTTTCATTTTTTTCCATACTCAATTTTTCTTAGAGCTGGCTTCTGTAAATACAATGACATTGTATTTACATTCAGAGAAAAGATTAATCAAGAATGAAGGATGAATGATCTTACACCTTGAGAAAAAGAACCAGCTTAAACTGCAGTCCCTTTTCAAAAAACACTGATCAGAAGTTTTCTTGGTTAAAAATTCAAGCTGTGCCTAACCTGGTACAGATACACATTATTTCTCATGTGAGCACTCAACTCTTCAATGTCTTTTCAGTTGTCTGTGATGTACTAAGGTTTAATGACCCCCAGATGTCAGGGAAAATGAAAATCCTATACAAGGTTAGGTCCCTGTTAAAAGTGTGCGACTCATCTTCTTTCTACTAGAAGTGTTCAATTGTATTTTCAGGATTCTACAAAAATGCCAAGAGAAATATTTTGAGGCCTGCTAAGAAGGAGTTGGCAAAGATTTTCTGTAAGTATTTTGCTGATTTCTCAACAAGCCACCTTCAATTTCAGGCTCAATAAACTTCTCACCATCCAGAAAGTCACACACTGTTCACAGGATCAAAACACAGGAAGTTATTCAACTGTTTAACTGTTACCACTAGGGCGGCAAAAATCACCACAGAATTATGTAAGTGTTAAATTTTCAGCTTGGGTTCTGACAAAAAAGGTCAACATTTACGTTTGGTCAGCCCTCCACCTTTAGATCTGCTTCCTAATTACTGCTGAAAATAAAAGCAGGAGCAATTGGCTTTTTAAGTAAAAAGCCATCAACAAATACATGTTGGACATAAACATGCTTTGGGCAGGCTGCTGCACAGACACTGATCTCACCAAGCTCTCCAACCCATCTGCCAGTAGTAATGTCCCAGTGACAGGCAAAAGGAAGACAAAAGCTGCAGAAGCTCCAACCTCCACAAGAGACCAAACATAAGACGTAGCTTCAAAAATCCCAACCTCTGTGACTGTTCCCACCAAGAAAACTTTAATGTATTTCCACCTCTCTTCTTTGTGACCCACAATACTTTCTGCCTGTCTGGTTTCCACAAATTAACCAGTATGGCTGGGATGGCAGAAGCTACAATAGTCAAGGGCCTGGCAGCAGGACACTGGCAGCCTGTGGTGCCCTAGTAACATGAATGGTCCTTGTGTAAATTACATCTTTTATCTGCTGCCAGTACAGGTCAAACACGTAGTATGAGCTCCACACCTGAGTTGTAACTCACCTGTGAGTTACACATCATGTGTCACACAAAGCACAGCTCAGCAGAGATCTCAGGTAATGAGGAAGAGGCAGGAGAGACTGGGACGTGCCTCACATCCACACATCTCCACCCTTTCAGGGAGGTGGAAAGCACAGCATCAGGCCAGTCCCTCCAGGCAGGCCCTGGCTTGCTTATTCCAGCTCAGTTCCAGAGACCTTTCTCTTGCTGCCCAGGAGACAGAGCTGTGCTTTAACAGAAAACATTTAAGCTCTACAGCCCCCACCCCTTTCACACAAATATATGTACATGCTAGAAATAAGTCTTCTGATGCATTAAATGCAATTTTTTTGCTTCAACAACAGTGTTGGAAGATCTAAGAGTGCTTTTATTTCAAGGTAGAGTGACACCAAACATGGACATAAGAATTCTGTTCATGGTGCTAAGATATTCCTCTCCCATCTGCAACTGGAGCTTACTATTACCCTGATAAAACAGCCACTACAACACTTAGTCTGGCCACCTAAGAGAGCACAATTTTAAAAGTGTCCTCAAAAAAACTAACCCAAGCAAACAATCCCTCAAAATTCCAGATTGTTCACTTTTATATTTGGCTTTTTCTCTCCAAATGATAAGAACAGTTTCCCTGGGGCCACCCCCACAACGCCTCTCATTGAAACAACAGAGGACAACAGCAACATGAAGGTAAGAATTCACAGCTGAGGAGTGGAAGGGGAAGAAACACCTATGTCAGCCTCCCTGCCAAAGGAAACCAACATTTTGACTGGGGTCACCACCTATTCTCAACTCTATGGCCAAAGTCCATAGTGGTAAAACCCAGAAGTTAGTGTAATTACACGGGGTATGCATTAGTCCTGCTGTGTTTTTAAAGAAGATGGAAAAACACCAAATCAGAACAGGCGTTAACATGAGTCACTGTATAAAAATAGCCCTTCTGAAAACATAACAATGACCCTGTCGACACCAGGAAAATGTTCTCATTGTTGCTTTACTTTAAAGTAATTAGTAACACTGGAGACCTCAGAAAAAAGGGCCTGCTTACTGTTTCTGTTTCTTTTGCTTGAGTACCAGGCCAGGTAAAACTGTAAGGTGTGGAATCTAACCAAAATCATGTTTGAGCTCTAGAGGCCACAGATTCAAGGTGTAGTTTATGGGAAGGCTGCTGGTGTTTCTGGACATCTGGCTCTTGGTTACCCTGCTTGGGCAAGGAGGATGCATCAAAAGGCCTCCAGAGGTGCCTGCCAACCTCAACCAGTGATTCTGTGACTGCAGCACCACTAACACTGGAGCATTTCACCAACTTGTGTTAGCAACAGTGATTTCTAAAAAGCACTTTCTTAGTTACCTAGTTACATCTAAGAGAGTAGCAACTACTCCCACATTATGCCCTTTTCTCACTTCCATATAATGACTCTCCCTTTTCCTCTTTCCTTTCAGGAGCGAATGTTTGTCTTGGGCATGGCCAGACCGCATTTATAAATGTTCTTCATGTTTCCACACTATGAGCTTGCATTATCCTTGAAGAAATTACTGCTACCAGTCATAATTGGCTATAATTCAGTGTTTGCCAGTTTTCAACTGTCACAACCTGAGAATGCAAATCTCACTAATGCTTGAGAACCCTCCTCCTGTTTTAAAATCTCAGCCCTAGGCTTCAGGTGCATAGAAAATCTCACACTGCACGATTGGGCCCTTCCTCCCATATCAGGGCATTAAGCAGAACTGCAATTCAGAATTTTAAATGTGTAGAACCAGTAGTTATAGAATTTATGCTCTAATGAATGCCATGTTGCCTGCACAAGCTTTCCTTCTCATCGTGAGGGACCCATCACTCAGCCAGGTTAATTTACTTCCTATTTTGCTTGGTGGCAATCTGTATTCTCTATATGAAGAGCAAAGAGAACTTCTCTCCACAATTGGCAATCTCCAATTTGGCAAGTGAGGCATCAGAGAAGCAAGTAGGTCACATTACAATGAAAAAGTAGCCTCCAAGTCTTATCTCCTAACACCCAAGGGTAGCTTTTAGATTTTTTTGTCCATTTGTCAAATATCCACTTCACACTGTCCAGCTACTCAGGTACACAAAGACTGGGACTGCCCCTTCTACCAAGCTGTTGAATTTTCCAAAATAGAAGCATTTAAGACCATACTCTCCAGCATGACATCTTCCATGAAGACTAGGTACCTCTGCAGAATCCTCAAGTCAGAAATAAACCCCATCTATTGGCATAACTTCCTTTGCTCTGTTCTGGACAGCAAGACTGTTTCCCAACAGCTTACTGAGGTGCCACTTCAGCAAAAACTGTTTCTCTGGAATGAGGGAAAACCCACCAATGATTGGAATGCATAATTAAAGGAGCAAAAAAGGGAAAAAAAAACAACTAATGAGAGAAAAGACAAAACATAAAGTTCATGTATGTCACAGATGCTTTATATTTTGTGTGAAGATGCAGGGGGCACAGAGACATGATTTCTACAGGTGGCCTGAGGCAAGGTTATATTAGACAATAAACAGTGTGAAATGGATATAACTGGTGCCAAATACTTCAACAAAAATAATTTACAGTGTGATTCTAATTGGTTGCATGTGCTTCTAAGTTACTCTGACAGAAATCTGATCACAAATGCCTTGAGGTTTCCTCCACTGCTTCAGAACAGAAAGGCTACTTTCCCTCCAGCTGCAATAATGTGCAAGATCTCAGTCTGATAACAAATGTTCACTCAATGTTGCTTGTTTGAATCCTTACTTGTTGCGAGAATTATAGTACTTGTATGTGGATAAACAAACACGCTCAGCTAGTTTAGTCAAATTAAGGAAAACAGTTTCTAACAAAACACGTAGCATAAGTAAAAGACTGTCTCTCCAACACCATCTATATATACTCTAATTATTTGAGCCATATTTGAAACAGAACATGTCATATAACCCATCAAATATGATTCAAACATCTATGATCTCTCATAGGCTCTGTGACATTTCATCCACAGAAGCTTTTCCCATTCTTGTAACATAATCACACTGTTTCTTTGGATTTTGCTTATATGCTGAGGTTGCAACTCATACTAACAGCACTCAGTCACATTAAGGCATTTAAGGATTTGGACTCAGAGGGCACAGGCAAGTAAGGAATAGGGAAGTGACAGATTACACCAGGCCCTTGTGACAGAATCTGATCTCATACTTCCCTGTTCATTATTTTAATAATTAAGTAACTTTTGCTTTTCTGTTCATGTCCTAAATATTTTCTGGAATTGAACTAGAACTGCCTGTTCCAGGAATCAGCCAAATATGGTAGCTTTCCAGGTACATGTGATTCTGTGCAGTGCAAGCATGACCCATTCTCCTTTTATCTCTTCATTTATGCAGCCTTCTGTCCTGGCAGGTGTGATGAGAGGGAAGACAACACCAACACTTGTTCCCCTCCCTGAGTATCCTCCTTACTTCCCAACTTTGCTCTTCTTCTAGTTCCCACTGCTGATGCTCAAACGAACAGGGAGAAAACACAAACCTACCAATAAGTGAATTTCCCCACAGATGTCCACGAGTGAGGAGCCTATAGAACAGCAGTCATAACAAAACTGTGATGAGACCAAAGACACAGAAGGGAGACCTGCTGAAAAACTTCAATCACATTCTCCAAGGCTTGGTTGTTCATTCATTGCTTTGACAGGCTGAGCTGTGCCAACCATTTCTGTTCCTCTTCCAGCACCCAGCCTTCCCATCCTAACCCCAGACTGTCCTTTCCATTGTGTCAGTCCCAGCTGGACTGGGGAACCGATCCAGCTGCAAAATTTCCATTTTTCTCTGCAGACTACTTTTCTCTAGGTTAAGTTACTTTAATTGGTCCATGCAGTCACCCAAACTGTTGTGCAAGAAGGGTGAAAAGAACAGGCAAAGGAGTTGCTTGTCTCTACCAGATCAGCTGAATCCCCAGTGTGAAAACAAAGCTTGAAAAGTAATGTGCAGGGAGAAGTAAACCTTGTTGCTATGTTCCTTCTCAGTTTCTTCTAAACCTGGGGTAGTGCTTCCATCCTTGTTCTTCATCCTTAGTGGAAAGTGACTGCTTGTAATTCATTAAGCTCACTCAAAGTATGGAACACACATGAATCACAGCTGCCAATTTATATACATTCAATGTTTCTCTAACACTGCAGAGTTGATGGAGTTGTGTCTGCTTCCACCAACAGCAAACTTTGCTCACCCTTCTCAATAATTTTTGATAAAGCAGAATTTAGCCAATAAATGCATAACCTGCCTCCTAAGGCAGACAAGAGTATTCTTGTCACCCTCCTGCTACTGAACACCACCACTGCCAACAAGTGCTGTCTCTGTACTGCAAAGCAGATGGGTGCATCCATTTTGCCATGCAGAGCAGTTAGACCCACTGGATTTTGGTACAAAGCTCCCTTGTCTTTTATACCAAACTACAGGGAAGAAGGAAAGAAGGAAGGGAGAACACCTGGTGGGCACCCAGATCTCATTCCAGCAGGCTGGGATGCCACTGTGGCATATAGCTGGGCACTTGGAGTTTAACTTCCTTTTTCTCTCCCTCAACCGATTCCTGGACAAAAGTCTAATTATCCCAATATTTTCCTTTTTAAAAGCTATTAAGCAGGTACCACTGTGCCTGGGAATCCATTCTTCCATGTACTAAGTCCAAACAGGTTAAACAGAGTTTTCCAATAACCCTTTCTCTCTCTCTGCACCAACAAGAAGAGATAAAGAAATTTATTGCAGCTATAAAAATAGCTCTTTCTCCATGCTCTGCCAAAATATCAAAACAAATCAGTATATTGAGAAGAACTGTCCCAGCAAATAAAACCCGATTCTTGCCCGGATCTAGAAAGAAATATTCTATACAGGGATGATGACATCTGCATCTAAAGATGATATCAGTATTTTTCATGTCTAGACTACACAACATTCACTAAATTACTTAAAGAAATTTTACACTGCTCCACTTTCCCGGTAACTCCTCTCCTCCCTCTACATGCCTTCATACTTTCCTGATTAATATTTACAAGTCTGTACTACCTTGTTATTCTTAGACATAACATCTGAACACTGCCTGACAAGCATGCCTCCTAAATGATCAGAATGAAGTTTGGATGACCCTAGTCCATGCATGAAGCTCATCTGTGTTATCAAGACCATGTCACGTTATGGAACACATAAAAAATAAAACCAAGTGAGCCCTCAACACACTGAAAACCAACCAAACTACCCTTATCACACCCTCTACATTGCTTCATCTGCATTTCAGCTCCTCAATAAACCCAGCCTAGCAGAAAGAATGCTGACATTGCTGGATATTTTGTTAGGATCAGTAATTTTCAAGACAAGATTGCTAAAAGCCCCCAAAAACTTGGTCTAGTGTCACTGCTGCCCTCACCGTGAGTGGGAGAGTGGAGTAGATTCCACTTCAGTCCCAAGTTATGCTGTAATTCTCTGCCAGTGTTTTGTTTATCTGACAAGATTTAATAACATTTTGGATTCAAGTCCCTCAAAAGACAGAATTTTCGCGTGTCTGCCTATGAATCAGATGTCCATTCTGCACACACAGGGAAACCAGCTGGCTTTCCACAGTGCTCTACTGAGGGCCAAATCCATAAACAGTAAACACAGGTGGCCAGGCTGACCTACATCAGCGTTTCTGGTGTGCCTAAAAGTTTTGAATGCATTCAGCATGGTAAATTCTGAAATTCATGGTAAATGGTGAGCTGCAGCAAGAGCAGCAATTCTTCAGCAGTAGCAGCAGAAAGCAGGATGTGCAGGGACAGATGCTGTACTATGGTACCAAAGGATTAGAGGCTGCATTCAAATATCTTCCCTATGCTGAGCCTTTCAAAATAGAGAAACTCCCTGCACAAGGGCACTTTTTTCTCCAGTGGAATACAATGTTTCTGAGAAGATCAGGATCTACACTCCCTTCTGCCCTTTGTTTTACATGCTTGGATGACCAGATTTTTAGAACGGGTCAACCAAATTCCAGAGTAGTTTATCAGTCACTTAACAAGCTGTAATACCTTGACTGCATACCAAGGTCAAATATTTCTGCAGTGCTGCTTTTATAAGGGCTTGTCAACATCTTTAATAAGATAACATTCTTATCTCTGTATCCAAGATATTTTGCAATTTCATCCCATCTATCACACCTAGCATATATTTTGAATAGATCACATTTAGAAACAGTCTGCATACCTCCCATCAAGATGTTTTCCATCTTTCTTTTTTTTACTACCACATTATCTTTTAATTTTTCTGTTTGGCACCTGCAGCATAAATGAAATTACAAAACAGGAACCATCCCAGGATTCTGCAGTAATGTTTAAGGATGTTATAATCAGCTTCATGAAAAAGGTAGGCTGCAAGACTCATTAATCCAGGCTACTTGCTTTTACCATGTATAGTCATACAAGTGGCACAGGCTGAGTTTTGTAAAAAAAAATCTAAAAATGTTTCAATTGATCTTCCTTCCTCTAGTCTGAGCAAGCTGATATTTATATTTTCCGTAGCATAGAAGACAAAAGCTGCACTGCCCTGCACATGAATGGCTCTTGGGCCCCACCTGATACACTATTCTTAGCAGCTGATGTAAGTAATCGCACATGTGGCAAAATCCACATTCAGCTTTCAGAGAATGTGCATCTTCCACTGACTGCCTGCAGATGTGGCTTTGGAAAGCTGATCACTGAAACAATGAAAGGCACAGAAAAAGGGTGCTCTGGTATAGGTATGTGACACTTAATTTCATTTACTGGTCTGTCCAGGAAATAGGTATCTTTTTGTAAAATTCTTGGCTAGATGTTACAACTGGCTGCATAAAGATATGGTTTTACTGGGGAAGCATCACATGAGCTACGTTACAGCCTTGCTTCATCTTACCTCAACTTCTGGAGCTATTTTACAGAATCAGTTAATGCAATTTCCTATCACATCCTTAGGTCACACGTCTTGAAATTAGGCCTTGAAATTCTCCTCACACAGGATAGTCAAGAATGGGAAGGTTGGTGAGGAAGCATCATACATTTCATTAGCATCTAATGGAAGGGAAAATGGAAGAGGGACAACACTTTTGGTCTGACTTCACAAGCCTCTCTTGAGGTTGAACCGAGAAGCATCAGGATTGACTAACTAATCTGAAACTAACTTCCAGTTGTCAAGGCAGCAAGACCACTGCTCCTGTGGGATAGTAAACAGCCAAATGCCTACAAAGATGCTCATATGGTGCTTTAAAGCACAAAAGCTGGGAGATGCAACAGGGCAGATTGCACTGCTGTGTTCGTCATGGCTTGCCTGCATAGCCTCACAGAGCTCAGCACAGGGCAGAACTTTGTGTTTCTTTCTCCTACAACCTAAATAGTTTATTCCCGTCACCAGGTTCAGCAGGCACATGCAGAAATTTCAGCCTTCCTAAACTACAAGGAATCATCTTCTGTCAACAGCAATTTGTACATTTCCCTGGTCAATAAAAGCTCTCTTTACCAGCATGGATCAGCTGCAGCCTGGCAATATGCTGAAGCATGACTGCAGTTACTGTAATTTTTCAAAAAGCTTGGTGTTGTTTACAACAGATTTTAGCTTTCCTAAGTCAGGTCTGTCTACCTAGCTTCCTTCTTCTATCAGTCACGAGGACTGGATGTACAACACAGCATCAGTGAAATGACAGCACAACAACTCCTTACTCTTTAAAATATACTTCCATTGTGAATTAATACTCTGTCTGTGAAGTCCACAGGTACTCCTGGAGGAGTAGT
Source organism: Polioptila caerulea (assembly GCA_013397295.1). Classification (NCBI taxonomy): domain Eukaryota; kingdom Metazoa; phylum Chordata; class Aves; order Passeriformes; family Certhiidae; genus Polioptila; species Polioptila caerulea. The sequence continues at coordinate 442,475 of VYXF01007307.1, forward strand.
CACCTGTGCATTACAAAACTGAAGTCTTCCAGTGCAGACTAGCAACAGCCCACACACATAACCTCTGCCACCATGCATTAGAAAGCTGCTACTGAACAGCAGTAGCAGCTGCTGCTGCTTTCATGTCACATACTGATTGCAAAAGGGACAGGAAGGGCCATTAATCCCCCTGATATATTACACACTTGCTTCTCAACCAAAATGAAGCAAAGTAGTGCTAGGAGTAGGACACAGTATACTTAACAAGCAACTTCACAGCTCTTGGGAGGTTTGTGTCTCAGAAAAGGTAGGATCTTATGTTACTGCAGATCTAAATGTCCTGGTGTAGAAGGACACATTAAGGGGCACAGACACTAGAAACCCATCTAGCCTTTCTTAAGGTTTTCAGAACAGAGTGAAATCTAGCAGCAACAGCAAAGGAAATGCACTAAAAAATCAAAATCACCTGCAATGACAGAAAGCCAGCATTGTCCTACAATACACACTAGTAGTATGATGGTATCTTAGAAAATTTATATTATACATGAAAAGATTTTCAACCAAAATGAATTCACTATTGTCATTTCAGCAGAACTGTGTATTCTTTACAATTTACAAAATCAGTACAAAGACTCTTAAAAACTCCTGACATATTTGTTCATTTGTCCTACCCTTAAACTGAACTATCAATGCATTGCCTTTGGCTGCTTTCTTGGCTAGCAGCCAGTTAGTAAAAGTAGTGACCTAAGATCACCTTTGTTCCAGAAGCCTACAAAATCACACTCATAACAGTTTTCCCTGTACTCACTGCTATGTGATGAATATTATATTGAGTTTAAAGTTATATTACCCAACACAAACACGGACATAGTTGTGCCAGCCACGCTCATCCCATTACAGTTATCCATATTCTGAAGCAGCTCAGCTTTTGCAGAATAGAAGCAAACACTGCTACATGCAGATGTACACATACACATAGAAGGTGTAACATTAAACACTGCCTGGGCAAGTGTTCCACATTATTCTCAAAAATAAAGGCTGTCAAAAATCTATCACTTTGCTTCTGCAGTACTTACTACTGCCTTGTGACAGCAAGCTACTGCACTGTCTATCCAGTGCTTAGTGCTAATGAAGCACACGTGTCAAGACTTGCCTTACTGAAGCATAAAACATCTCCTCTGCAGAGTCCCTCCCTTGCCTGTGGTTTGTGTCTCTGTGTACACATACACGTGCTCGCTTGCTCTCTCTCCCTCCCTCTCTGTACTATCTTCTCCCTAGAGCATCACACCATTAACAGGAACATGCTGTGCAGAACTGAGCTTCAGTTTGAACACCAAGAAAATCTACTTCCCACTGCTAAATCAATGCCAGATAGTCTTTGCAATGAGAACAGCCTATCCAAAACAGTGTTGAGAGGAGGTGTAAAGTGACTGGAGGAGTAAGCCAAGCTTAGTAAAGCATTCGAAGTGAGAAGACTGAAGTGAAAGTCAACCTTGATAAGACTGGAAAAGACAGCTCCATGTGTGGTGTGCAGTCTGCAACTGTGTGAATCCAGTGTTAGAAGTTCAGCAGTACCACATTCCCATATATGTGCTCTCCTGCTGTTGTAGTGACAGGTCCTGAACTTACTGATTCTAAGATGCTGACCAAGCTGAATTGGTCCCCATGGATTTAAGAGTGGTTAGGACATTATTCTGAGAAATCCCAATTGTGACATATGCTGGAACACTAAGGGGATTTTAAATGCAGCTAGGATGAGAAGCTGGAGGGAAGAGCAGGGATGGTAAGGTATCCAGACAGAGACACAGGTCTTGCTTCCCGGATTTAGACCATGGGTGAGCAGGACCCTTCTACCCTCCAGTGACAGTCCTGCCAGCCCGTGCCAGGCTGGGCTGCTCACCCAGACCACGCTCACCGAGGCGCTCCTGACCAGACAGCCCTGACACTGCCCTTGTGCGGGCTGAACACCAGCGTGTCCTCACCTAATGGCCCTGGGTCCTCCTGCTCCCGATGCCTTTCCCAGCTGTGCCGGTGGCTGGCATCCAGCCGCGGATAGAGGCTGGGCGGGAGCGCAGAGCCGGACAACCGCCCGAATCTCCGCGGCTGCTCCGCGTCCTTACCGTCTCTGGGTCATTCTCAAACACCTCCCGGGCCTCCTCCTTGCTGCAGTGCTCCTCCACGCACTCCCTCTCCAGGTGTCCTTGCTTGGCCTCCTCGAAGACCTGGTACGCTCGCCGCTGCCTCTGCCGCAGGAACTGGGCAGCTTCCGGGGCGCGCAGCAGCAAGGCTGGGCAGCCGAGCGCCGGGCGCAGGACGAGGAGGAGGAGAGCAGCAG
>VYXF01007307.1:445236-481687 GCA_013397295.1 Polioptila caerulea
GTGCCGAGCGGCGGGGGCGGTCACCGCGAGTCGGGCCGATGGGCGGCCAGCAGGGCAGGGGAGCGGGCGGGGAGACTGCGCCCTCACCTCCAGGCACATCTCTTTAATAGCTCCGGGGCGCATCGCTAGCAAGGGAGAAGCTGGCACCAATCCCAACCCAGTCCTGCCATAAATTAGGAATTTGGGTTCTCCCCACACACCAACGCAGGTTTTCGTCAGAAATGCATTTTCAGTTTGTTGCAGTATTTTAGGATGAACTCCCTAGCTAAGAGATGAATGTAATTTATTACCAATATGTTGCAAGCCATGCTTTGATGTCCGTTGTCCATCCGTAGTTACACAGGACACATCCCCTGTGGGAAATCCTGTTAGCTGTAGGGTCAGAGCTCAGAGCTGCACTTAGGCTGCTACTGCCACTGCTTTAAAGCTGCCCCTTTTATCTGTGCTCCTCTGTCGAAGGGTCGATGTGACAGATAGCTCCAGTAACACCATATCTATAAATTCTTCAAGAAAACTTCAGTGGCATAATTTGTTTCAGAAAAAGAACTTATCTAGTTTAACTTTGTTATTTAGGTATACCTAATACAGACTTTGTGTGTCCACAATAATTACTGCAAGTGTAATATAACAAATGTAAACAATGTATTCATATCACATATAGTTGAAGTAAAGTAGGTGAAAATAGAAGATCCAGCCTTGTTCAAAGCAACTGTCCCTAGGCTGGTATCTTCCGTCTGACAATGGCAAATAGTAGAGGTACAGGTAAGAGGTATAAAAACGTATAAACCACCATTGAGTGGCCTTTTCTTTCTGTTTTCACTTCCTGAAGTGCAAAGGAAAAGCTCTCAGGTGAAACTGCATCCACTGCAACCCTAACAGCCACAAATGTACCACTCTCTATGAATTTGTCAAATAGCTTTTTGGTCTGTTGGTACACCTGGCCTCCGGGAGTGGTGGGAAGGTTGCAAATTTGCACAAAGGCTAGACAGGAAGTTTTTCTCACTAGTTTTAAATCCAGTGCTTAGTAATTTTACAGGGTATTTGAATTTTTGTCATCTAAGAAATAGTGAATGATCATGCCCTCTTTGTTTTCACCATACCAGTTTATAGACCTTTCTCTCATGATTTCCATCCTTTTTCCTGAACTATGGAGCTTTGGTCTCTTACTTGTTCCCAAACCCATTTGAGCTGGAATTGCTCAAAGGAGCCGTCCTTCCAGTCTCTGTTGCTTTTTCCTGTCCTTTGGCTACATCCATTTCTTGTGTACGCCGCAAACTCAGTCAGAGTAATAATAATAAAAAAAATGAGATTCATTTTGTTTCAGATCAGTTCTCCCACTGGGTTGCTGAACAGCTGCACAAACACCAAAAGGGAGAGGCTTTCAGGGGGGACAGTGAGTAGCTGCAGGCAAAGGAGCTTGGGCCTAATTTCATCAGCAAAGCTGCCCAAAATGGTTTATGAAGCTACAGCTGAAGGCAGAAGATTCTTATGACTGGTTGCCACTTTGTGTCTCCCTTCCCATGTCCACAGATGCCATTTCAGCTCAGTCACCTGGCAGAAAACTCTTCCTTTTGTGTGTCTGTGTATTTCCTACCAGGTTACTGTGCTGAACCAGCTCAGTGACAGCATGGAGAAGTGTGGAGTGGGATTGCAGCAGTAAATCCATAGTCTGCTCTGGGATTGCAGCCTGAGCCCCTCAAACAGAAACCATTCCCCATCTTTTCATCCTGCCCTGTATGTTTTCCATTTATACTTCTTTTCAGACAACATGGGCAAAACTACATACAGTATTCAAGACATGATTTGATAGCAACAGCATCCTGCTTCTTTCTTCTGGTTTTTTTTTTTTACTATTTTCAAACATTGCATGGGTCACTTCTTGGCCTACTCTTTCCAAAGAGCCATGAACAAGAGGTCTGAGATCTCTTTCCTGAGTGGAAAACACTTTCCTGAGTGCTGATCTACCAGTGAACACAGAAGGTGAGGGTTGTCTTTCAAGGGTGTGTCACTTTTTGTTTGCGTATTAAATTTCACTTGTCATTTATTACCCTGTCACGTGAAGAGTGTTATCAAGCCAACCGAACAGCTTCATGCTACCAAAACAGGTTGTCCCACTCTGCCTTCCCTCTATGCTTCCACTTCATCCCTGGATGTACAATCTTCGTATGCTTTTGTCACTGATGTGACCTCTCAGCAAGTCAATTCAACTCACTAAGCCAAGATAGAAGTTGGGGTTTTTGCTAAAAGTCTTCTGATCTTCTTGATTGCCAGTTTAAGGTTTTTCTGTTCAGATGAATTTTGTATTATCTGCCAACTGACCTCATGGCATTAAGCTTCTCCATAAAATTTCTGAAGATGTTGAACAGCAGAGATTTTTGTGGGTTCTGGAAACTGCATTATATTGTGTAATCTAATGATGAGTTTCTTTCTTTCTTTCTTTCAGTTTTTTTTATCCTTTTCTGTTTATCCCATATGATCACACTTTGAGAGCATATTGTAAAAGACCAACTCAAAAGTTTTTTAAAATCCAAGTATCTAATATTATCAGAACCATCCTTATCTAAATAAATATCACTCCTTGAATCTCAAATGGGTTTCCAAAACAAGACATCCTTCTTGGAATGCAATGCTGATTCTTCTCCAACATATCATTCAGTTCACCACTTCTATTCTTTATTATGTTTTCCAGCAAGTTACTTGGCACAGACATCAAACACTGATTTTGGTGAGCTCAGAAGTCTTTTCAATAGTTGTATTTTCCACCTTCCATTCTTCTGGCATGGTAACATTAAAGGCAGATTTAAGCAATGAGTTGAAAAAAGCAACAGTTCAATTTTCTTTAGAATTCATGGATTTATTTTTTTTTTCCTGTTATCTGGTCTCAGCTGTCCCAGTAAAGTCTTAGGGAACATGAAAAACAGGGTAGAAAAATAATGCTGAAAATATTAAAACAATGTTATATGAACTGCTTGTACTCTCACCATGTCCCATTTTAGACTCTTTAGATTTTAAAGTAATCTAGACACAGAGGTTTCCAAGTATAAATCTGAACCTGTAGGATAAGTTTCCATTGATTTTTAGACACTAACCAGAAATATGCACCAAATTTAACAAGTTTTTAGAGAAGTGGCTAAAAATACAACTAGAAGGTGTTCGTTAAGGATCCAAAAATCTAAAAGTGATTCGTCAGTTAACAGACCTTAAGACACTTACTCCAAATTCCAATGAATGTCCTTTGGTTTCTCTTCCTTAATTAATCCCAAAAGAAATCAGTGTGCAGTGCATAGCCAAGCTGCAGAGGTGTAGCAGAAGAAGGTTTAACTGAGCAGAAGTCCTTTGTGTTCCTGCAACTAATTACATTTGTGGTCACCAAACTGCAGAATGAAACTAAAATGTCCTGAAAGGAATATAAAAGCCTCACAACGTTAGAGCTGAAGAAGCAGGGCAATGAAGCAGGTAAAGGGTCTGGAGCACAAGTCTCGTGAGGAGCAGCTGGGGTTGTTTAACCTGGAGTAAAGGAGGCTCAGGGGCACCTACAACCACAGCTACCTGAAAGGAGGCTGTAGTGAGGTGGAGGTCAGTCTCTACTGACAAGACACAGGACAAGAAGAGATGGACGCAAGTTGTGCCAGGGGAAGTTTAGATTGGATATTGGGAAAAATTTATTCACCGTAAGAACAATTGGGCATTGGCACAGGCTGCCCAGGGAAATAGTGGAATCATCACCCCTGGAAGTGTTCAAAAAATGTGTTGGTGTGGCACTTGGGGACATGGTTCAGTGGTAGACCTGGAAGTTACCAGTTGGATTTCATGATCTTCGAGTTTTTTCCCAACCTAAACAATTCTATGGTTCTATGTATTCATTGTGGACCAGAGGAAGGGATTCCCAAGCCTGCCCTTCCTTCCTTCCATCAGTCCTCTAGCCAGGAACACTATGAGGTGCACAGTTCTTGGCTTCTGAAGGACCCTTTCTTCTGTGTAAGGTAATTTTCTGACCTCAAGTACAAATTAGTTAGACATGTCCTATGAGTTGTCCCACACTGCCAAAGTATCTCAGATTTTAGAGCAAGTGACTGTTTCACCTGTTCATTCCACATTAATTTTCTGTTATTTTTCCTTTGAAAGTGTTCCTAAGGTGTCATTCCTATTTTTTCTTGTATTCTATTAGTAGGGAGGAGTAGAAGGATATGATATTACACCAGAATATTTAAGAAATTAAATCATTGTGGAAGGCAGCATACTTAACCAGAAAATCCCTCTGAGTGTAAGAGAGCTGATTCCATGATCCTTGACCTGCATGCAGTACAGGCAGGTCATTTGCCAAATACACTCAGCATATTAAGATCTGGAACTTGCTCCTTAGTTGTCAACTATAATTCACAGGCTGATGCCAGGAAATTAACTGGAAATTTCAAGGACAAGGAAGTTCTGAACTGTCATCTTGTTCTCTCTGTGCCTGTCTTGGTTCCAGATGAATGATATTTCCTTTCATTAGAGGCTAAAATGGTGACTGAAAATGGCTTTAAGCACTAGCAAAACCAAATTGCTTATGTGGATAGTGGCACTCCAGCAAGCAAGACAACGAGGAAACTCCTGGGCAGAAGGTGCCACTGCCATCCACGAGTGAACTCTTAGACAAAATGGCACTGACCAACAGCACAGACCTCCTGCCACAGCGTACAGAACACCACAGCTCCTGGTTTATTGCTTACCCCTGCAGGACATCAAAGGGTTGAGGGGGGCATGTAGGACCAGAGGGGCTGTTCTCTGTGCAATCTGTCACCAACAAGCACCTTGGAGGTACCCACTGGGGCTGTTGTATTGATCATGACAAGATGTTGTGGAGAAGATCTTCCATAACTGACTCTGCTTTTTACTTCTTACTCCCTTTGAAAAAAATTAGTTTTGCTTTTCTTCATTTTAAAAACAACCTCTGTATCTCTGGGACACAAGAACTAGATTGTTAGAGTTAACTGCGTTGTGGAGGAAGCCCAGTTACTTTTATCTCCCTCCTGCCTTCACATGTCTGTTATCCAGCTGAGGATATTAAATTCAGTTGTAATGTATTTCCTGCTTGGTGATTAAGCACCTGTAGCACCATCACTAAATGTTTCTCTAGCGTCTCCTCATGTTGCCATTTGGCAAAAGGATTTTGTAGAGGTTAAAAGATATCTTGATTTTCACCACATGTGACAAGACAAAGAAGGGAGCTCACAAAGTGGGGCTACTGCGAGCAGACAGACCATAAATAACTCTAGAATGCCCCTGACAGGTAATTTATATCAAAAAAGTAGTATCCCAAATATCCTACTGTCTTCACACACACAAATCTTGATTGTATGGAAAACTCACACAAAAATTCCTTACTGAAACAGTGTCATTTTGAAGGCTTGAGGATTCTGTTTCACCCAAAGACAAAAACGTTCCTGTAGCAGTGTGTGTAGCTTGCCCAGGCGGACCTCAGTTAATTAGACAAAGTTGGGTTCCCATGCTAAAAATTTAAGATTTCTTTTTGTCATCAGCAGGAATTGAACCCAGACTGCAGACAGGAACCTTTCAGGGTACCAATGCAATCCCTGCTGCTTGAGAACCTGCTTGGTAGATCCTTCTGGACCTTCTTCTAATGTGCCACTGCTGCAGATGAGCTAGGGATTTTTGCACAGCCTGCACTTTCCTTTTTAAAAACAGAGTTTTGAACACATCAGCTTCATTTAATGCCTGGCTATAAAGTGAATCAAAAGAAATTAAAATTGTAAAGTATTTGTGATGATGAGAAGTGAAAGTTGTAAGGTAACAAAAATGGAATGCAAGCCTTCTAAGATTTCCAGGCACTCAGCATCATGCTGGATAGTTATGCAGCTCCACTGGAAGACATTACTAATGCATATGTGAAACCTTATTCAAAGACACACATAGATGTACAATGAAAGTGGTGATGAAAAAGAATGTCAGAAGGATGAGAAACTGCAGCTAAATTAGAAGCCATGCTTAGAATCAGGCTATTTTCAGATTCAGGGATAACTATGAAAAACTACTTTCTCCCCTTACAAATATAAGTTCTTCATGGAGCCACACAAACATGTGCCTTTGTTTAGATCAAGCCAATATTTTTGTGCGAGAATATGAAATTTCATCCAGAGGTCTTCAATAATGTCAATGGCATAAAATTCCTCTTCTCTGATGTGTTAAAATTAACCATTTTCTAATAAAAACAATCATAGAAAAGGTGCCCTTCTACTGCACAATTCTTTCAAGTGATTAGCATATATTAACTCAAGAAGAAAAGGGTTAACTTTCAAAATCTGCTTAGTTCTAGAGATGATGAAATGGATGAGAAGAATAAGTAAATGTAGATTAGAGAGAGGAACAAAGACTTGGGTAAAAAATGGATCTGAATGTGTGAAGAGAAATGTAGAAGAAAAGCTGTTCATCTTTCACACATGTCATTTACTCACAAAGAAATTTCATAAAAGACTCTCTAATTAACGTCTCTCTTTAATAAGGGATCCAAACCCTATTTTCTGACAGTGATGCATTGTGCTGGAGGGAAGAGATAAGCTTCTTTTCCTACTGGTGCTAGTCATGCCCATGTCTGTATGCTGAACTGAATGACCTCTGCAAGGGACCAATTTCTCTTCAGGGCCATCAGCTTTCCTGCTGGATGCTCTGTAGCTGAGGAAACTGAATCTTGCTTTGAAGCATTGCACCAACATGGACACTTATGTTCCTTCTTCTGTTTTCTCTGATGTCCTTGATGCAGTGGAAGTGTGCTGAATTAAAACAAGGGGCACTCTGATGATGAAGAAACTATCACACCCTGCGTGATTGTCGGGAAAGAGCTGAGAGAAAATGCAGTCTGGTTTGAATCCCAAACCAGACTCTGAGTGGGAATTAACTTTTGAGTGATGTAAGGTGTTTCAGAGACATTGCTGGTGGACAGGATTTGTGTTTTATTAGGCCATTGGAATACCAATATACTATGAGGTCATCATGGCCTCTATTCCTATGCATTCCACACATGCTTGTGTCCTGGGGGATTTTTAGTTGCTTGAATAAAGCCTAAAATAAATACAAATAAATTCAAGGGTAACATGAGGAGGAGGAGAAGAATATTGCAGCAAAACAGTAAGAACAAATATAGGTCCATAAAATGTGCCCTACCCTACCAGGAATAATATAAACAGCAAGATGGCAAGTGGAGATGCTGAGACATTACTTGAGTTGGAGCCATCTCTCCAAGGCAAGAGGGAGAGTACTGATACCCCTTGCTGCCTTTGAAAAGGGCTTCTTAGCAGAAGACCATGATGTTTCTTTATCTTTCTCATTATTACCTCAAAGCAATAAACTCCATAACTTAAAAAATTACTTGTGCATTGAAAAAACAAATTGGCTTATTGGAGGTCAGTGGATAAACTCCCAGCTGTATAACACAATATGATGGGACAGTGAGAGACAAAACAGAGTTTTAATGAGATGTAGCTCTTGCCCATGCTTTGAGCTCTTAGAAAGAACTCCACTCTGAAGCAGCCTCCATGCATCAGTCTGGGCTGGAAAGAAGGGAGGAGAGCTGTCACTGCAGAGCTGTGCTCAAACCCTGATCCCTGGGGCAAGCTGCTGGTGGTTGGAAAGAGTTGCCTGGTAACAAGGAGCTGCTGCCTTCTCATTTCCAGCTGTTAAAGTGCATTGGAAGGAGCTGAATAATACCAGAATAGAAATCTAGCTTATAATTTGTGGTTTAATGCAACGAAATAGGAGTCATTTTATGGCATCTCTAAATTGTGTAGGACGCAGCAGCTTTGCAGCTGAGTTCTAGCAAGTCCATGTTGCAAAATGAAAACAAGGCTTTCTGTAATCTTTTATTGATCAGCTTCCTGTTCCAACAAGATTTGTCAGTGGAGTGCTGTAACCTCTGGTGTATGTAAAGGATGGGGTAAAGGTAATAGCAGAGGGGATTTTAACAGAACAGGACAGGAAATAGACATAACCAAGAAACCAGAAAGTAATGTTTTGGAAACTGTATGCAAACATATGTATTAAATACTAACATTTATATTTAATTTTTGAATGGAAATACAATATCTGATGTGCTGATTTCTCCATCCAAATGGAAATGTGTACATTTAGCTCTTTTTGTTAATAATATTAATACTAATACTAGTACTAATACTAATACTAATACTAATACTAATACTAATACTAATACTAATACTAATACTAATACTAATAATGATAGCAGGAGTCTGAGGTTAATTCTAGAACAGGTGTTCTGCTTTCTTTTCTGGAAGGGAAATTCTAGCTTTCCAGTTTGAGAGGGAATGAGAAGTGAATGAGGCCTGTTGACATCTTTCTGGGAGACAAAGAAAAATGGAAGTGTGGGCCAGGCCAGAGCAGAGGGTTATCCCACTGTAAGACTGTCATCATTGAGGGAAGGAGTTACCAGATATATTGGACAACCTGTACTGACTGCTGTGAAGTTTCCATCTTCAAAAGCTGGAGGAAAGGAGAATGCCTGCAAAAAACCAAGCAGCAAATGAAAAGGAGGGTGATCAATCCTCTGAAGTCCTGGGAATGAAAGGTGGCATTGATGTAGGCTTTGGCAGGGAAGGCAGTAATGGAGCCTGCTTCTGTTCTTTGGAAGGGTTGTAAGCAACAGAAAGAAAATATCAGCGTTGGTTTAAATAAAAAAAAACATAGTTCAGTGTGCTGTTTTGGCTGGGGTAGTTAATTTTCTTTGTAGTTGCCAGTATGGGACTATGGCTAAACCAGTGTTGATAACTCTGGGATGTTTTTGCCATTGCTGAGCAGGGCTTGCACAGTGCCAAGGCCTTTTGTGCCTCTCACCCCACCCACCAGTGAGGGGCTGGGGGTGCACAAGGAGTTGGGAGGGGATACAGCTGGGACAGCTGATCCCAAGTGAGCAGAGGGAATATCCCACACCATATGGTGTCATAACCAGTATATAAAGCTCGGGAAGAAAAAGAAAGGGAGGAATGTTTGGACTAATGGTGTTTATCTTCTCAAGTCACCATTGCATGTGATGTTGCTCAGCTTTTCTAGGTTGACTGGATACCTGCCTGCCCATGGAAGTGGTGGGTGAATTCCTTGTTCTGCTTTGCTGGCATGTGTGGCTTTTACTTTCCCTGTTAAACTGTCTTTGTCTCAACCCATGAGTTTCTCACTTTTACTCTTCTGGTTCTCTCCCCTGTCCACTGGAGAAGAGTGAGTGAGAGGCTGTGTGGGGCTGGAGCTCAACTATGACATTCATAAACATTTTAACCAGAAAATTAGGGAGGGAGAGGGATATCTAGGTGAAGTATGACTTCCCTTTTCCATTACAGATTGCTTTGAAAGATAAGGAAATGTCACAATACATTACTAGTGAGAGCTGGGTTTGAGCCTGTGTTGTACTAGTTTTAACAAATACCAAAACCTTCTAACATTGGTGCTTAAAATGGGCAAGAAAAATGTCGAGAAAACATGTTTCATTCATGTGCAATATGATCTATTTTCTTCTCTACAAGAAATCTTTTGCATTTTAGGAAGACAGTGATGTGAAAACAAAAAACAGGAGGCACACAAAAATAAAACCAGTCTGTACCCCCATCCATAGACACATACTAATATGCACAGATATGTATCTCCATATCCATGCATGTGGTGCCATGTCCCAACATCCTACAAACACAAATCAGTTAAGCTTCTTATAACAGTCCTCTGAGACAGGAAGGTATTATTCCTGTTTACAGATTAGAAAGCAGAAGTCTCAGGGAAGTTCAAAGGTAAAGTCTATGAAAAGCTGGAATTGACTTTATTTTTTAAAGTCCAAAGTGTGTGTGTGTGTGTGGGGGAAGGTGTCCAAAATTTATGGTAAAATGGTTTCTTTTTGTTGTTTGACTTGATTTCAAAATTTCTATGGAAAAGGGAGAAAAATAATGGAATAGAATAGTGTTCAAATAAAAGGAGAAAATTATTGTTTCTTTTTAAGTCGAGAGAGGGAAAATCTTTCCTTCATCTTAGCTTGTATCAGAGCAGTAGTTTAAAAATGAAGCGTTGATTCTTCAAAAAGAAATTCAGCTTTGCTATCATTGATGCCAGCTGGGTCTGCAAGCTCCACCACGGGAAGAGATGAATAAGTGGTGGAGAAAACTTGACTGAATTACACTCAGATCACAATAATTAAAGCCCTTCTTGGCCTTCTTAAGGACTGGAACTGGAAGAACAATGGTACAAAAGACTCAGTCCAGCACGATTGCATTTTGGTGTGGGCAGCCCAGTGCATAATAAAAACTCAGCAGCACCTTGCTTTTAATAAATGGAGCAAAGCAGGTCTGGAAGGGCAGCAACCCCTTTTACAGACTGGTATAAGGGGCAGATAAATTCACCCCCACTGCAGGACACAGGCTGGGGCTTTATTCAGCCTGTACTGACTCCTTGTCCCTGAGGAGTGCATCCTCACTTCTTATAGGCAATGCTGTGAAGCAATGGAGATGATGGAGGGACCTGTGATACTGTGGTGCATGGAGAGGATGCCCAGGAGGGAATATGGAGTCTCCTACATTAGCCTCCTTCAGAATTTTAATTACTTTTTTATACATTATATCATATACAACATAGAGTGACTGTATATTGTATATAAGATCCATCCTCACACTGGGTACTGACCTCTGCCGCAGATTCTTCTCTAGATTTTCTCAGAAGTTACTTGTGTTGACTCTCTTCAAAGGAAACCCGGTCACCAAGTTGTAGTTCTTTGTCTATAATCACTTTGCTTTCATGTATGGCTTGGCACCAGCTGCACCAGGAAAAGACACATAATTACAGTTTGCTTCTAAGTTATTTGACCAGAAGTTCAAATTCCAAGTCCCAGAAATTGCACATTGGTTCTAATTAAGAAAAAAAATTTCAAGTCCTCTGTTAAGAAAATGGTGTTAAACAAATTACTAAGTCAAACCTATTGCAAGAAAAACACCTTAATATCTGAAAAAAAACCACAACAAAATAAAGTGGACATTAGTCCACTTTTAAAGTGGACACAGCTTGTTATCTAGCTATAAAATTAAGTTCAGCTGTTTTCTTACTACAGCTTCTAAGTTCTTATTTTTATTGTGTGCACTGTTTAAATATTGTGCTCTAGAAATATTTTATTGCATAAGTGTTTGGCTTAAGGGAGGGAGGAAAGGGTGGGGGAAAACCCCAACAAATACTCCAGTGTATTTAAGGCTTTCAGTCTGTACATATGCTGCAAGGAAGATTCCAGCAGTGTGGCTTACTATACACCAGGTGCATTTGCTGCCTGGAAACAAAGCTCAGCTTTCCACAGCACTTGCTACCCCGCTGGAACTAGAAATCTTCAAAATGCCCATCACTTGCACAGACACCAGCTCTTAGGGAAAGTGTAGTAAATGCACAGGAGTGCACATTTTGGGGGTGAAGCCCCCTAAATCTCACATGCAGTGTCCTGAAGCAGTAGATTAGCTGTGTGTGGGCTGAATGAGTTACGTACCACGAGCAGAGGAGCTGCCCTTGCTGTGCAGTGGTGGGGTTTGCAGCAAGGCCAGCCAGTGCTTTTCAAGGCACTTGATGGGACATGAAGGGGAAAGATGCTGTACCTGCTGCACTGCTGTTGCCCCGTGTCTCTCATGGGCGGTGCTACACTCTAACCTTCTGGAAGAAAAGGGCACATGAGGCTAAAACTTTGTGTTGGGTGCTGAACATAAAGGTAAAACCCTGTGGCAATGCCACTGGTGTGACTCCTGCACATGTGTTAACCCATAACACAGGAGCTCACGTGTGGCCCCGTGTGCATACATCCCACACAGCTACGCAGACTCTGCACGTGGTGAAGGTGATTGTCCTCAGCAGTGCTTCACCTGTCTCAGGTCAAAGCTGTGGCTGCATCCTGGGTGCTATGCAACAAGCAATGAAATCAGGGCCCAGAACCTCCCCAAGCACCAGCACACACTTACCTGGGGGACAAAGGCATAGAACTTCCAACAGCCCTCTCCATCCTTCTTCCTCTGTGTGCCCAGATATCTCCAGACTGGCTCGGTGGCTTGAGACCCATTGATGGGGGCCACAAGGAGCTGCAGCACAAGCTGCTCCCATGTGATGATCCCTGAACCCCGATCCTGCTGCAGTGTCCCCATAACCCTCCCTGTGGGCTCCTCTGGTGCTCACCCAGCTCCTCCTGCTGTGCCTGGGAGTGCTGTCTCCACCCCAAAAGGGCTCCCTCCAAGTGCACGAGTGCACTGCCCTCTTCCTTCCCTGGGTTCAGCTTTTGATAGTGTCTCTATAGCATTGTGCACCTTCTGATGGGTGTTGATAAGCAGATTGATTCTTTTTTTTTTTCTGTAAAAGCAGAAAACTAATGCAAATGACATTCACTGTGGGTTTTGATGTGTGTGGCTTGATGCTTATCAGGTCAATTATACTACAGGGAAAGGAAAGGCAGGATTGTTCTACTAGTCCTACATGGAGTTTAAAAAGAAAAACTGTGAAACTCTGTGTTACAATCAAGTGTAACTGGGACCTTCACAATTCCAGAAGTGAAATGGGTTCTCTGGCCAAATTAAAGAAAGTGGAGAATTGCCAAGGAAAACATTTTTGTCCAGCTTAGCTTATCTGATGTTACCAGCATGTAGTGATACATTATCATAGAGAGTTATTTCCTCTTTTAAACATAGAAGCAAGAGTAGGGATGGATAAACAATGCATGCAAACAAACCCAAAGTGTTTAATTATTCTAGCTTACCATGGCAGGAAGCAGGGGTGGAGGGGGAAGGAGATAAAATTAAGCATTCCTCAAAGAGCCCAGCTACTGCTTTCTGTGTTGAAATTGTCTCCATGAGAGAAAGAAGCCTGAAGCACAGAGCAAGTGGCTGTCCAGCAGCCAAAAGCTCTTGCAGAGCCCCAGTCTGTTGCAAAAGAGGAGCCCTCTGAGCAAGGTTGCAGGGCATGACTCAGGGTGACCCAGATCTCATGGCCTGGGAAATGCACAGGATGCATCAAACATCTTGCCTACTTTTAGATGTGTCTGGAGTAGATGTTTGTGTCTGATCCACTCACTCCATGCTTTCCTCATGACCAGCAGAGGGATGCAGATACCAGTAAGGGCATGGTTCATCTGCCACTTACTTCAGGTGTCTGGTTTGGGGTTAAATGATTCCCATCCTGAAAACATTATATATTACTTTAAAAGAGACTATTCCATAGTAGATGTCTGTGTTATAAATATCAGTATTTCATCCAAAGAGCCCATAGGCCACCACAGGATTTCCTTGTGGTGGTTGCCATCAGCCATCATTGTTGGCCACTGGAATCTGTATAGCTTTGCACACCCAACAGGCAAAGAAAGGGTCAGGAAATCAGAAACCCTCCTTCCTATGAATAAGACCCTGACTCTTCAAAGCAAATGAGTGAAGTTGCACTGCAACAAGGAGGAGGAGGGAAAAGGATTGTCTACCTCTAATGTAGTTTCACAGGTTGTGATCCCCTTAACCTTGAATCCCATAGTTGAAATATTTAGATAATTTCAGTGCATCCCAGAAGTCTCTGCGCAAATCAGAACTTACAGAAATTTTCAAAGAGAAAGTATATGGTAGAGTAAATATTGCTAATTACCACTATTAACCAGCCTTTAGTTCAGCAGTTTTACTGCAGAGCTGTTTGTTAGGATCAATTTTTATTCTGCCAAGATAACATATCAAGGACCAAAGGGATTTTCCATGATGAAGGGCTAGGATACGTTTGTGCGGCTGAGACAGGGGTTTTGTGTGGTAGCACCCCATTATCTCCACACCTGGAAATTGAGGAGCAAAACTTTGGCTGAATGTCCAGAACAAGTTCTTGGTTGTGAAATCTCAGTGTGAGGAAGCAATGACAACCTTCAAAGTCTGGCTCAAATAAGGCTGTGTCAGCACGCTGCCTCCCCTCCCATTGCTTGAAGGGTAAACCATGAATGGGGATGTCATTTCCTCACTGATAATCTGCAGGCCACTGCATCCTTTTTGCACATAAAAATGTACTTTAACATGCTAAAATAAAGCTCCTGCCTATACCTTTTTCAGTTAAATTGTGCAGGGTGAGACACAGCCTCTTCCACCAGTATATTTTGATTCATAAACTAGGACACTCATTGGCACAGCAGCAAAAAATGTGTTTGCTAACCCTTGTGATATACAACAAACTTGTGTTGATGGCAGAAACATGTTCTACAGAAGGTCCTGAGTAACCTCAAGGCTGAACAGAGAGCTGTAGAGATGTCTCCTTCCCTGCCAGCGATCCTGGGATGTTATCCAAAATTACCTGTGGCTTCTTGAGTTTAGTTCCATTGGATCTGAGAATCAGTAAGAGAGATGTGTGTGAGCATTTATACATGTAGAAGCAAAAAAGTGACATATTGAAGGCTGTGTCTTGGTAGCCTACATGTAAGTCCAGTGGAACATCATAAACAAAATACATATTGAAGTGGATACCTTTTCCAGTAGCCACTTTAGAGCCACAGTATTTGATGCTGAAAGTCTTGGTTCAGAATGACATTGATCAACACTGAGTGTCTGTCAGAAGCTGGTGCTTTGGATTTCATTACCTTGTCTCACAGTGGTGTGGGGCAATATCTTATGGGCCTTTCTGTACTAGATCCAGTCCAGACAAGCTATCAAGTGTGTGTTACTTCAGGCATGTAAAGTCATTTGTACATCTTGATTTGAGGCAGACTACTTACATTCTTTTGTGGAGCTGTACATCTAGATTCATGAGTGGTATCCAGATCTTAAACAGCAGCTAAGAACATCAATGCCTTTGCAAAATTAAACCTCTCAGTCAAGTCCTGGATATTTTCTTCCAGATAATCTTCTAACTAAAAATTTAAAAAGAAAGGAACTAGGCAAATCTTGAAACTAGACAAAGTCTAACGAAATTTGAATTGGCAGCAAATATTCCTATTTCATAAGAATGAAGTGAGATAGGGAAAGTATGGTGAAATCAGCAGAAAGTACCTCTAATTCTAAATTTCTTAAAACTCATTAAAAAATTAAAAATTATTCAGTGACATAAAAGCCTAGTCTAAGCAGTCTCTTGTTCTCTTTCTTCTACTAATTTCTAGAAATAAAGCTAGAATAAGCCCCTGCAGTATAAAAGGCTCCAAACCTCACACGAGTTGTCAGAGGTTTGCAATAGGCTGTGGTGGGACCCACCTGAATAGGACAAAAGGATTGGATAAACAGTAGATGGACATTTTTCCTAGTGTGCTTGTAGGCATGTCCATGTACCACCTAAAGCTGAGTCTTGTGGATTTCAGCACTTCTGTGGGTGTGAGCAGAAGAGGTAGAACTAAGCCAAACAAGCCCACAAAGAAGCTATTCACCATTTCTGTGGAGACAGAGCAGCAGCTCCCAAGTGGAAGCAGCTTACCCCCACATACCATGCTCCACCTGCCAGGTACAGTGTGACTTCATAACATCAGAGCTCCTGTGAATCTAGGAGAGGGGCATGGAGTATCCTCTGCTTTAAATGTATTTGGACACTGCACAGGCAAATTCAATAGGTTATTTTATGGATCCAGCTATATCTGCAGGAATTCTCCAGACCAGGCCACCTGGTGCTCAGCCAGCACTGCCATGCCCAGCAGTCTGACAGCTTTCACCCTGTGCCCCAAGAGTGGCACAGGCAGTGGTAGCAGAAAGCCCAAACTGGGTCAGTCTTTGCAATTGTTTCTTCATCTGTGGGAAGTGTACAGAGGGTTGAGACTGGAATCAAAAGGTCTGCAGTGGGGAAAATAAAAAAGCCTAAGGGATGCAGAGTGGTTTGAAAGACTTCAAGTTTGTTTACATACACTCATTTCTCCTTTTTCCGTACTCTCTGATACTTCAAGACTACTGTAGCATGGAAACATCTTAAGTGGAAAGGCTAAGCCAGTCATGGAAAGATAGACACTGAACAAGTTTCTGGCTTTAAATAAAGGTCTTCCTACCACAAGCAATACTAGCATGGTCAGGGTTAATTTCATGTGGGAGATTCAAACCTTTGCAGCCTATTTTGAGTCAAAGGACCTTTTGGCTCCCTGCAATTAAAAATGGAACTGATTGAATTTTTCATCAACCCTATTTATATTTACACATTCTTGTCTGGTTAAAATTTGGGAGTTTTGTGGGTCGTTTGTGTTTTGTCTGTGTGACCGTGGCCTATTTAAAAAAAACAAACCTCAAATGTCGATGATGTCAAGAAGAGACAACAGTGACTGACTGAGATTACTCTAAACATTCTCTTTCCTATAAAGGAGGAATAGAAAGTTCATATCTACTTTTATAAATAGGATAATTTATGAAGTCTTTCAGGAATTTTGTGCTGTTCAGACAATTTTCATTGTCATTGGGGGAACCACCAAAGTTTGGTACATTGCTGAGAAACGTTTGTGCCTTTAGCATCTCCTGAAGACTCATCTGCAGTTTTATTGTAAACCACAGTGCTCCATCCTGCAGGTCACTTAAAGCCTAGTTCTGATTTTAATGGGACTAATGCCAGTTCTAAATACTCCCTTTGGGAGCAAGTGAATACAGCCCATTCGTTTCAGTTGACAGAAGTTAGGTAATTGTAACATTTTCCTTCTGAAAATAAATGGAAATATGTTTAAAATGAGCCTAAAATAGATATTTACATAATAAAAAAGACGGTTCCTTATGTTCTTCCAATTTGCATTCATTTTGGCTCCTTCAACAGCAGCTATTGGTAATGAAGTAGTTGAAAAAGAGCCTAAGTCATTGAATCAGAGTTAAGTCATGTAGTAACATGACCCATATGTTCCTATTAGGTGACTTGCTACACTTGCATGATTCCAAGTTGAAAGGAATGTGTATTTCTCTGGGAACATATAGCTTGGAAAAAGCATATAGATTAAAATAATAAAAAAGCATGCAGCTGAACTTGGAAAGACACATCTGTAACTGCTGCTGTCCTTTTTCTCAAAATCCATCTATTTATCATAAATTTTCATGTCTGTGCAAGCATATTAAGAGATATTGAGTGGTGTGGTAGTTACTGGAATCATTACAAAACTAACAAACCTGAGGAGAAAGCCAGTTTTTCAACATTCTATTTACTATACAGGACAAGCAATAGAACACACTGGTAAAATTTTGAAACTTCACAGTTACAGTGAGTAAGCACTCAGTAAGAAAAGCACAGTTTTGCAGCAGGTTACAATGACACCCATGGTGGATTTCAGGGCAGTTACATCTGCTCCTATATGCTGGGTAAATCAGGAGGCTGATTAGCATGGATGAGTTGTGCAAATAGAAGCTTGTGCTTCTTCTCTCAGTTATTTCACCTCCATTTTCTTCTGTGAACACACAGATTTCTCAAGAAGCAGTCAGTGTTTTCAAAATAGGCCTGTAATGAACTGTAGGCAGGTTCTGCCTGTTCAGTGATCAGGCTGCTGATTAATTTTCCTCCCTGAGAACCCAGAAGACTGTGATCATCTTGGTCATATATTTAGGTTGTCTGTTCAGAATTGTGTTAAATTCTTGCCTCATGCAGGCACAATTTCTATTGCAGTATTCAACATAAAAAAATAAATACTAGCAAATATATGAGCAAATAAATACTACACAAACATTTTCCTAGTTCAATCATGAAGAGGCAGACTGTGCTGCATGGAAAGTATGTTTCAAATGAGAGGAGAGGGAGACTTCACAAAAGATTTTATGTTATTTGATGATACTTTAAAAACAAACAGAGAATTGGAAAAACATCTATAGTATAAATATGGCCTCTAAAATCTTTAAAAAACTACAGTACAGAGTCCTGCTGGCCCTTAGGACTACAATTATAAAATCAGCAAGCCAAATACTGTGATCAATTGCTTATGTAGATATAATCCACATAGTTTATTAGAGATAGTCTAATTTCCAGGCCTCCTCTGTCTCAATGGCCATTCCTGAAAAACCTCAGCAGTGACTGCCTGCACATCCTTGTAGTCAAGCAAGGAATCCCCTTGTGATGGTCTGAACACCCCAGTGATTGATTTCATCCTGCTGTTTGACCCAGGGGAGCAAGAGGCAAGGGAGGCCAAAGTGTAGCTCCAAAATGATGTGCTGCTGGTAGGAAAAGGTGAATGCAGAGCAGGAGAGGTTTTAAGCAGATCTGAGGGCACTGGTGCGTGTGTGATTTGGTGGAGGGTACCTGAGAAGATGGTGGGGTTTTCAAGCTGTCCGAGCTGGGAATTGTTGTTGCCTTCACCAGTGCTAGCAGGTGCAGCAGTGGAGGCTCATGTGGGTGTGGGAGCTGTCAGATGCCTGTGAGGGGAAGGTGCTGCAGCCATAGGAAGACCCTTTGGCTGGACCCCCTTTTCCTTGTCTTCCCCTTCTGCTCTCAGCAAACCTGGAGGTGAGAAGACTGCAGGAGCTGCAGGCAAAGGATGCAGCTGAGGTGGAGGCAGGCAGGGCAGCTTCTCCTGCCCACAGAGTGTCTGTCTATGGCCATGAACCACACAGGCTCTGGAGTTCACAGTGGCAACAGCAGATCTGCTTCCAAAGGTGGGAAGAGGGAGGTGGGATGAAGATTGGTTCCCTAAAGGGTCCCAGGACTGGTGGACAGCTCAGTCCTTATGTGAGCACTGTGAGGGTGAGGGGATGCTGGGCATTACAGGGCTCTCAGTGGTTAAAGAGGCTGTGAAAAGAAGTTCCCTGGGAGCTGGGATAGAGGGCTAGCTTTGCTGGAGCAGAAGGAGAGGGGTGCTGTAACCCACAGTGCTATCAAAGGGGAACATGCTGAAAGGGCTTCAGTCGATTGAGGAGTACAGTGGTCTGTCAAAAAGAACATTAAATTCCCATCCTCTCATTGCATGGTTGGCCAATGACTTCAGAAAAATTCAGTGCAATTTCCTTTCTAAAAGAAAATGTTGTTTTGAAGTAAGCCTGTGCATTTCACAGATGTGCCAATATACTGGCTGACACAGCTCCTACTCCAGAAGAAGAATATATTATTAGGAGGTCAAATAAAGAAGTGAATGGACTGAACCCAAATTCCAGTATATTTGTTATTTCCAAGCTCCTAATTCAGAAAAACAGTGTTGCACAACATTTTTTGCGATTTCATCCATGATTGTTCTCTGAGGGATCAACATTACAAGACACACTCATGTGGACAGCCTGGGCAAATATCTCCTTAAAAATTCCATGAGGATGAAGAACAAGACTTTCTGGAAGTCACTCAGTGCAAAACACTGTCCACATTCCATTTGAAGAAAAAGACATGTACACAAATAAAACACATGCAGAAACTTTCAGACTTCAGGGCAAATCTCGTTTTGCTTTCACCTCTGCTCTCAGGTAGAAAGACTCCCGTGCTCTTAAAAACTCTATAAGCATCAATCTCCTCCTCCTCCCTCTGCCCACCCCCATTCCCCCAGGATCTTCCAGTTTTAGCTTCTCACTTTGGGATCTTCACAGCTCTTCTATTTGAGAGAAAAGGGCAGGAGGTCAGCTGGAGCCCTGTACTGCCTGCACACCTCATGTTCAGCTGTGTTTTGGGCTGCTCTGCACAGCTCTCTGTGGCATGAGCCTGACCTAGAGAGCCTCAAGCAGCACAAACATGACCTGAGTCCTTCAGTGATCCTTGGCTCTGACACATGGCCACTGTCAGTTTAGGTGAGAAGAGCCATCCTCTAAATCCTGCTTTTGTGAGAGCAAAACCAGAGAGCTCCACTCTTACCTGTTACTTACCCTGTTGCTGCAGCCAGGTGTGCATGGTGTAAGGCATCATGGCTAGCAGGGTTCCACAGGCAGCTACAGGTGACATGGCAAGGAACTGGGAAGAGGCTGGGAGTCTTGGGAAAGAAAGAGTGATATTCCTTTGGTTTAATGTTCTCAGTCTTTCTCGGTTTTTTTGTGGTTTTTTTTAGTAATGATTTATAAATTCATGTGTACATGGGATATGCAATAAGCATAGCCATAAAACTAAAACAAAGTGAAAGAAAAGCAAGTGCAGAGGATGGAACAGTACCTGGAGTTATAGCAGTAGGATGCAAAAGCTCACAAAAGAAAAAAAAGCATGTGAAAACAGATTTTGTTGACTCTTCTGCTCCCAGAACCACCTGTGGTTATTTTCTGGGACATTTTTCCCTCTTTTATAACTTTTCAGACTGGCTAAATTTCTCAGTAACTCTTCAAATTCAAGAGCAAACTGTGGCTACAGGACCACATCTACCTCAGCAGTCACAGAACCACACACTCTTGTTTTCCCTTCCAGCACCACCCTAAGACACAAAGCTGAGGGGATTGCTTGAAGTTTTGCAAAATTCAGCCTGTGCATGCCTGGGACTTTGCAACATGAGGATGTCAGCTGCAAAAAACCCACCAAAACCAAAATGGCTTGAGGCATCATTGTCGTGCACTGCGGGTCATCTGTGTTCCACAGATCAAGGGTAAAAAATGTCACCAAACCAGAACACTGCCCCTAGCCCCAGGTGAAGGGGGGGTTGGAAGCCCCACATGTTGTGAGAAACAAACTACAGAGAGCCTGGGGCAGGATCTATACATGTTCTGAGTAGCAGTTCTCCACTGTAGTCAAAAGCTGTACTGAATTCACCTACTTTTAACCTACTGCAAAAATTATCCTTAAACAACAGCAGTTTTGGGGCAGTGTTTACTGGAAGCATTCACAAAGTGTTAGAGCAGCAGTACCTAAAGGGAAATTTAGGTTTGCTTTTCCCCCCAGGTGGCAGCTGCCCACTATGCACAGATGAATGTGCAAGGGTCCAGCTCCAGTCTGCCTTCTTCTGAGGTTCCCAACATTGATCTGTTTGCCACTCAGTAAAAAGCACGTTCAGCTTTACCTCAGGCTACCTCATTGTGTAATCTCGAATGTCTTTATTCCCTCAGGCACAGCCCATCACAGCAGACCTAGTTTAGAGGAGCTGTCACCTCGTGCACCAGAGACTGCATCAATGTGCGTGGTTCCATCCCTGCTAACGCTGCTGATGTTCCTGTTAATCCATGCTGCTGGTGGGGAGAGCCTCCCCTAGATGTGCAACCCTTGATCTGCAGCTATGGAAGAGCAAAAGAAAACTATACAGTATGAACATGAGCTATGCAGTAGCCAAGGACCTGGGGATGCCAGAAATGAACGTGCAAGAGTCGAGAAACAGAGCAAGTGGTGAACCCACTGGAGCTCCAAGGGTGCCCTGCTCATCACCCCTTCCAGTGAAGTCCCCATTCCTCTGTGTCACATCAGGGTCAAGTTTGTCTCATCCCAGCAAGCAGGAGGAATAGTTATTTCTCTCCAAGATTAAGTCTGAAAGACTCTTAACTCACATTTAGCCTCAACAAAGGGGAAAAGACTGAAAAATTACAATATTGTGTATTTCATCTCAGGGCGACTTCATGATTGCCAGCTTCTCCTGGGAATCCACCCTGAGCTACGGCTGTTTCAGTAGCTCCCTCTCATTCTAGGTGCAGATGTGAC
Source organism: Polioptila caerulea (assembly GCA_013397295.1). Lineage (NCBI taxonomy): Eukaryota > Metazoa > Chordata > Aves > Passeriformes > Certhiidae > Polioptila > Polioptila caerulea. Next base: position 466,696 of record VYXF01007307.1, read on the forward strand.
CTCATTTTCTGGAGCAAGAATACACACTGTAAATACTTACACTGCAGTAAAGCCTAAGGAGCCCTCCATTTCTCAGCATTTCAAAGTGATCAGTAGTCAAAAGGCACCACTGAGCAGCCACTCCTATCTGTCAGCCTGCTCTCTGCCATGCAAAAGTCAGTGATTTCTGCTTATATGCAGCAAAAAGAATCATTACTGTTTCTGACTCAGCTCAAAGTGTTTTGTCATGTCTGATTTTGCTGGAGGCTCCAGCCCTTCACGCCAAGCTATGTTATCACACAGCAAGAACAGCTAAACAGCCCCAGATGGCCTGGTTGGTTCACATTAGCCTCCCAGGTTTTTAGCAGCACTGTCATATACCCTGTTACTCTTGGACAGAGCAGAGATTGCTTTCTCAAGCCAGGTTTGTGAACAGCCTTGGTGGATGCTCCAGGGCTCCGTTCTGAGACTCGGCGCGCTTTGGCTTGGCGCGTGTTTAAAGTACTCTGGGTTTGAATAAATCATAGCCCTGTGTGCTACCATAAAGGAATGTGGGTGATACCCTTGTGGTTATCCACAACATCTCTGTGGAGACCTCGGGGAGAGAAACAAATAGCACCCTTGCAAATATTTTGAAATGCTACCTCTGTGAGGGAGAAAAAGTTTAAAGAGAAATTAGGCTGTCATGAGTTATTTGGACTAATAACCACCAGTAGAATAATAAGTTAACTTCTAAAAATATTGTTCAGCTGAAACCTCCATGTCTGGTTTTGGGGGGATTTTTTACTGATCTGTACAGTAATGCATGCACAGCAAAGATTAAACATTCAGCAACTTGATAGGCAAGTTTAGCTCTAAGACAAAGTCATTACACCAATGTTGTCCTGCATAAACCAAGAGACATGGCATGGTTGGTACCCAGTGCTGTGGAGAAGCATCATCACCCATCATCTTTTAAAGTGGTTCATTTTATTGGTAACAACTCCAGCTGTGTTCTCGGCCAAGATATTCTGGCTGCAAAAGTTGAACAGAAAAGATCTGCAGAGGGTTCTCTGTGTGGTATAGTATAACAGATTTGCTAGATTTACTGAAGTGTTAGGTTTGGAATTTGCTATTCAAGCATTCCTTCAATGGGACGCAACAGATACTTTGACAACTTGTTTAAAAGAAAAATCTGGTCTCCATTATGTGCAAGTGCTATGTCATATAAAGTTGAAATAGGAAGACACCATTCTTTTAGCTCAGTTTTGTTCATTATGGCTATATCCTGCCATTGATCTATATCTGAGTCTCTAAGCTGTGTCCATGAAAAGCCCTGAAAATGTATCAATTGCAGGATATGGCCCTTTGTTCTTTCATGTTACAATCACAAAGAATTAGAATGGGATCTGGCTCCCAGGACTTTGAGTTGGCCTGCAGCTTTATGAGAGTGGCTTGCATCCCTCAATGAGAAAAGCCTTTGGAAAAACAGGCTGCCATCTGATAGCTTCCAAGCTCTGACACTGCCAAGTACAGACTACTTTCTTGCTATATGAGCATACCAGTCATTGTAGAGCTTTGGTGGTGATTTGTAGTTGATAGCAGGGTGTTCTCAGATCTTTCTGGCAACACTTCTTGACCCACCTCCATTGATTATGTTTTGACCCCTCATCAAACATATGTTTGGCTGCCCAAGTGCTCTTGCACATTACATTAGCCCTGTATGTGCATGGTTGGCTGGAGAGCAAGGGACAGGAGGGAGGGAGAGCTCTGACCATGCTCCTCTTTGACCATCCAAATCTGCCTGGTGGCTTAGGGCTCCTCACAGTCCTTAAATTCCAAATAACCTTGCCACATAACCCCATAACCTTGCATCTTCTGTGGCTATGCACTGTGTAAAAGAGAGGGGTAGACACAATTTTGGTGGTCCAAAGGAGCACTCTTTCTCTCCAGTGTCACAGCCAGCACCTTCCAGTGCCAGGAAAGGGTAGAGCTGGAAACATTTCAACCCCCAGGTATGTGGGATATGTTTGTTATAGCCAGAGGACACGGTGTCAGCTCAGTAAAGCAAGGTTTGCTCTGCTGCCCTAAATGTCTCTGGAGAAGTAAATCTTGCCAATAATGAGCCAAAGAAGGGTGGCAACCTTGCAATCAGTGATCAAAACTGCTTCCACCCACTTCCATTCACATCCCATTTCATGTTTTGCATTTAATGCCAACCAGAAACCCATTAAAACTCTCAATGTACTTGACCAGGAATACTATCTTGAAATTTAGGCCAAATAACTTATTTTTCTAAATTATATCCTTGCAGAAATTAATTTTCATCCAGAATATTCTTGTGAAAATTATTTAGGCATTGATTTTGTATTGAAAAAAATGTCCTCTATAATTTTGCAGTCTTTTGGCAGTACTTTAATATTGAACACTATTAATAGATTAGGTTAAAATTAAATGTCCTTTTTAAAACTAATGTCAAGAATTTAAATGAAGATTTTATTCATGCAGAACAAATGTAAGGTCACAAGACTGTGTTGTTAAGCATATTATATTATTAGAAGAGTCACAATACCCTTCTCAGCCATTCCAGAAGTCAGATTTACAATCACTTCTTTCACTTGTTAGTGAAAGGAGGATAATTTTGATGATGATTTTATGGACAAATGTTGTCTAATCTCAGAAAATTTGCAACTTACTTCCAGTTTTTTTCTCATTTATTTATGATAATAACAGATGTGAGGAAGATCACTGTAAAGGACTACTCAGAGCAAAAGGTCTTTAAGTTTAACATTATGTGATGTTCTATTGTTTCCTGAAATGGACTTGGATTCCAGAGGATGTATGACTGACCAGCCTACAAACTCCCAAATAACCAATACTAACATATTGTTCATGTACAGCTGCTAATGTGCCTAAATTTAAACCTTTTGTACTTTAAAACAATATTAAAGTGAGAAGGTCATGGTATAACTCTTTCAAAATAAAGTGGCTTATTTCACCATCAGTCACAGCCTTTGCATACCACAGTCAATGTCAGACTGATAGAGACAATGTGCAGTCTGCAAAAAGGGGAAAGCAATTTCAAAGCTGCCTTCTTTGTCAGGTGCAAGGCTCAAAATCACTGGAAAGGGTGATGAGCAGGGCACCCTTGGAGCTCCAGTGGGTTCACCACTTGCTCTGTTTCTTGACTCTTGCACATTCATTTCTGGCATCCCCAGGTCCTTGGTTACTGCATAGCTCATGTTCATACTGTATAGTTTGCTTTTGCTCTTTCTTTTGATCAGTTTGGAAGAAAGGACTTGCTGTCCCCAAGGGCTGAAGGCAGTGAGCCCTGAGCAGCCCAGGAATGCAGCTGTAGGTTGCCTGGGAGCTTTGCAAGTTATAAACCCATGGCATATCCTCCACCTCACCCCTTGCAATCCTTTCCCTCCTGGCTCATTGAAGGAACCTGTAACACTTTATAGGTTCCTGTAATAGCAGGAATACTTTGAAATTTTAACACAAAGAGGCAATTAAGGGGTTCAGGAGAGTACACAAATTTGATCAGTAAAACACCATCACACTGAGCTTCTTCCCATGGTAAATCTCCTGAAGCAAGTGAAGATGCAAAATGATGCCTCCTGATGGCTGCAGCCATCCCTGCATAGGAGAACAGCTCTGAATTCAGTTTCCAAAAGAGTGATTTCTTTTTCTTTTACTTGGATAGTGGTTAAAACCAAAATTTGGGTTTTATGTTGTTTCCTGCCTGAAACAACACCTCCCCTGCATGTCCCAGACTGCTGCTGCTATACGATGGAGAAGCAAAACACAAACTTTTGTTTTGGACTGCTTACTGGTTTGGAGGCATTTAATGCCTCATCATTAGCTGATGCTGGGACTCAGAGCTCTCCTGTGTTGTGCACACTATTAACTAGCCAGCAATTTCAAAAGTATTTTTATTGCTGCTAATTATCCTTCAGGGAGACTGTAAAACAGAGTCTTTATGGCAATCTCTGAGCTGTCTATGCCTGGAGGAAAAATATGAGAATGATTAGCCACATTTGCTAACCAGAGCATCACAGTGATTGTCTCTACGTTCCTGTGCCTGACTTGTGCCAGGCTGTTTGGGAGTTGTTTACAGCTCCCCTTCTCACAGCTATTCTGAACAGTGATACTCGCTTGGGAGGGAAAAGAGTCATCGTTCATTTAATGTGTTTCTGTTTCTGAAATAAGCACTTCATCCAGCCTCCCACCAGTGGACTGAAGATGTCCCAGTTTAAATAACTACACCCTAACTGCAATGGCTTAGTCTAAGGCAGCCAAGGGATTTGTTGGGGTGCTGTGAACAGAGGTTGTCCATGCAGTTTTGGGTCCATCCAGATTTACTCCTGATGTCTGTGTCCACCATATCACCCATGATATCCGTGTGAGTGGTGTGCTGGAGAAGCAGCTCCTGAGGCTATCTGGGGCACTTCAAGAGCTGTAGCTCTGTTCTGACCTGGGTTGCTCTGCCAGGGCTAGGTCCTCATGGAACCAAAAAACAACTCTCCCTCTGCTCCTTTACCTCTGACCATATGGGATGTCTCCTTTTCTTTAGTGCCAGCATCAATGCTTGTAACTCCACAGCTGGCATGTGTCAGGAGGTGTGTGAAAAAAGAGTTTTCAAATGCCTGGGGACTAGATGGGGACTGGATGCCTCCTTTTGTCACCATATAGATTCTATACACAGAGAGAGAGAGGTTATAGCAGAGCTGCATCATGAAGTCTCACCAGGGTGTGCTCAAGCCACACACCTGGCCCCACATCTGTAGATTAGGTGCTGGCTCCTGGTTCTCAGGGTCTGTGAAGTCACTGCGATGAACTGCAGCAAACAGGCAGCACTGAACACTGCTGCAGCAAAGAGGGGGGTTATTTGTGTGCAGGAGGAAGAGGAAAGAAAGAATTGCACTCAAAAAAGGAAGGAGAAGGGAATAAAGTCATTAGCACAATTCCTTCTGGGAGACTGAGAAGAGATGAAAAGTAAAGCTACAGAGACAAAATAATCACGTCTCAACAGCCGTGCACGTCCATGGAGAGCCTTGCCTGGGCAGGGCTGCCCAACATTGCTGAAAAATGTCAGTGGGCAGCACAAGGCTGGGGAATATGCCTTATCCATAATAAGGGTATCATGGCTATCTGCTGCCACTCCTGCCCCTCTGAGTAAGCTGCCTGCTCCTCACTGCCCTCAGCATCCCTCAAATGGAGACACAAGTACAAATTGCTCCCTTCATGCTTCTCCCTGGCTGCCACACAGACACTGAATGTTGGTCCCTGTCTCCACCCATGGAAACCTGGATCTGCCTCTGGGCCCAGCACAGGGAGGCTAAAGGATGGTGAGTCACCATCAAGAGTGGTGTGAATAGCACCTCATTTTGTGGATTTGAACATTGCAGGGCAAATTAAGGATAAAACACTTTCTCTAAGCTTAAAATTACATACTTCTGCAGGACTTGAGTCACACTTGAGCTATTTTAATACTCTCTTAGAATGCTTAGTTTTATTTTTCAGGAATAATAAGTAAGATGGGACAAATTAAAGCTGTGGCCCAAGCAGTGCTAAGCTTGTGTGAGGGTCAGCAGAAGACTACATTGCAGTTCTCCAGTTTGGCTCATCCTCCTGTAGGAGACTGTCTTGTACTCAAATGCTCTTTGTGCTCGAGGTTTTCCTTCCACAGCTAGAAAAGCAAGAGACCTGGTAGATCCCTGCCAGACTGAGCTGCAAGGTGGAATGAAAAGCAGCAATTTTGACTTGAAGTCCCATATATAAAAACTTTTCTATCCCAGGGGATCTTGAACCCAAGCAGCCTTGTCTCTTTCAGGAGTCAAAAATTTTTTGTGTGAAACCCTTCCTGGAAAGATTTGCATGCTTGCCCTGATGTGATCATGCAGAGAAACTTTGTCAGTAACCACAGACACTGAAAATCAGAATGTATCTGCTGAGCCTGAGCTCTGTTTCTGTCAGGAAATGCCACTTTTGCTAGGTCTGGATGCCTGCTCCTTCTTCACCTGTGCTGTGCTTAATTGCTGTGAGCACTGACCCACCAGGAAAGAGGTATCCAGCAACTGCCTGGTTTTATTCATGTCAATTCAGGGTTGGAACACGCCTCACTGGTACATTACCCACTCCCCTTGATGCCTGATTCTTCTTGAGATTTGGGGCAGCAGCCTCTGAGGTCCTGAGCAGTGAGCAGCTATATTACAAATAACAAAGCCAAATTACTGTCACCCCTAAGGTGCCCTTGCCTATGTGGGTGAGCAGCAATGTTTCTCGTGGGTGCTGCCACTGCTGCCAGCTGGAAATGGATGGGAGGTGTGGGGTTGGTGCATGCCTCCAGGGTGTGCCTGCTGCTGGGATGGATGCTGAGAGCAGCTGCCAGGAGCCCAGAGGTGTTGTGGTAGGTGAGGCTGGTGCCACAGCAGCACCGGGGGCAGGGCTGGGCACACAGAGACAAAACCAGTGCTAACAGAAGGTCCTGCTGGAGTGGAAGGACATAGGCACACAACATACACACGTGTCTCCTGCTGCCCAAACCACACTGAAAGGACCACCACAGGACTTCCCAGGGTGCAGGGACTCCATGAGACTTTGTGGACCAGAGACAGAAGAGCTGGGGGTCAGCCAAAGGAAATACAGCCTGATGCCTTAGTCATTTCAACCCAAGTCCTTCTGGGTCCTTCCCCCAGAGCGTGAGTCTCATAAATAACCCCCTCAGAGGGTTATCTTTCTCTTGACAGACTTCTAGGCCTTTGGTTTGAAGCCACAAAATGCTTCCAGGCAATGTCAAATACAAGGAAAGCAGGTATCTGCTGCTAGCACTTGCCTTTTCATGACCAGCTTTCCCAGCACACAGAGGTAACATGAATTATGAAGTTGTTGAAGGCGGCACCTTCCTCTGTTCACATGCATTTTTCTGGACTCTGTAAAGAGCAACGACAGTGATGTTAAAAGAAATTAATTTAAAAGATTGCCAGGAGGCAATTGCAGACAAGCCTCTCTCATAGCAAGACTCAGATTATTGATTTATCATTTGTGCACTACACACCTTGACGTTTCAAGGCCAGGACGTTTTTTGCAGCAATGCCAAAACATGAGCAAATAAATCAAATATCTACAAGCAGAAGTACTATATGGAAGGTTCAGTCTCAGGAACAGCTTTACTTTTGGGTCCTGCCCAGCATGGGCCACTAGCCCAGGTTGCCCTGAGGGATAACTTCACTCAGATAAAATGATGGATTGCTACAGGGCCTTTCCAATGAAGTTACATGCTTGCTAAGAGCCTTTGTCAAAGTGAAATCAAACTGAAATATCCCACTGAGGTTTTTGGATCAAGCCCATCAGCATCTGAGGTTGAAGGAGCATAGATGAGATAATTTTCAGCAAGAGCATAGGAGAGGAGTAAATGTCTGCATTGCATTTTCTATGGCAATTTTCTGTATAGAAATTGGAAGTCCTGGGCATGAGCACACACAAGTCATTACGCTTCATTTCTGAAAAATAGCAAAGATGAGAAAATCACCAAACTCTGATCACAAACTAGTTGGGTACTTTCCCTATGTGCAGCTTCTTTTCCATGTTATTCCCACTTTGCTATCAGCCAGTGGGGGTGAGATGGTTATACACAAATCTCTGCTTTCCATGGTCATTGAGTAGGCAAGGTCCAGGCTGGTAGAGTCCTTAACAGTGAGACTTGAATGGTGGTTTGTGATCCATCTTGCCGTCCTCAGAGCATGAGGATGAAAGGTAAAATCCTGACTTTAGACAATAATTCACAATAGTCAGCAGAATCAGACAAAGTTCCCTTTTACTTCAACGAGGGCAGGATCAGTCCCAGAGGAGAGCATAGCTTGCTTTGGCCAAAGGCTTACAGTATTTAATCTCACACTTTCCAGCAGAGAGAGCCACATAAGCCCTTGCTTACATCACCTTGTCTCAGTGCTCTGAGGCTGCTTCAAGAACACATCTGCTGAAGAGAGCTTGGGAAGCAAGGAAGGGACAAAGTGGGCCTGATTTAGGTACTGAGGCCACTCAGGAGTTTCAGATGCCCACTAAAGCCACTCTGAAGCAGTAAGTGCCAAAGTGCCCATCACAGCTAAAGGTGATTTTGCAGATGGGTCCACCCAGAGGATGTGCTGGACCAGGGGCACGGGTGTGTGAAGTGAGGTTATGGGTGTTGGCCCTATCCTGCAGCTGTGGTAATGGCTGAGCAGCACCTGGGCCTGGCCAGTCCCTGTTCCTAAATAATCTCTTTTGTGATAAAACAGTAGGGAGGCAGCAGCTGAGCAGTGTTTCTGTGGGCTCCTTGCTCAGCATCGAGGCAGGCAGTTAGAGGAGGCACTGAAGGTATTTGGATTCCCAAGCCCTTTTGTTGTGAAATTCTGGCCGTAGCCAAGCCAGTGGGAATGCTGCCACTGCCTTCCACCAAACCATGATTTCACCCCATAGGTATTAGTTTTTCCTCTCCTCCCAAGACCAGCTCAGATATTAGAAAACCACATTTATCAGGGTGTTGCAAATAAATAACTCATTGTCACAAATCTGCTGTCTTTGTCAAGAGGGGCCCAATGAGCCTAAGAGAACAGGCTGAAGAGCAACAAGGATACAATGCAACAACGCGCAAATAACACAAGAAAAGACTAAAACAAGCAGATTCAGACCTTAGGAGGAAATAACACTATGTTCTGCAAAAATAATCAGCTGACACATGCATCTTAAAGCACTCTATGAACTTTGTTGTCCTATAGTTACAAGCAGTGTCTTCCTGCGGTACCCTGCACACAGCCTTCGCTCTCCGCTCAAGAAGCAGGCAAATCAGATGAGATGGCTCATGATCAGCATGACAGAAAGAAAAGCCTTTCCTGACAAAGGATCATTTTTCTGCTGAACTAAGTCTAAACACAAACCGAGCCTGAGGTGAAAAGGGAGGGAGATGCTGTGTGGCATAGGACCAGCAGGATAGAGATGCTTCTCTTACCTTTGGGCTTTCTCCAGCCTTGACCAAAACATGCACCAGGTCCAGCTTTCATGTCAGGAGAAGGAGGACATTTACATTGACTAAAGCTTCCTTTTTTCTGTTTTTTACATCCGTGTGGTATCAATTCACCTGGTCATTGAGAGGGATCAAGTGATGGTGCCACATACATGACACACATGATCATAAAAGCATTTTCGACAGGTGACTCTCTCAGGTTGATCCCTTGAGTTTTATCTGATAATCAACTGTTTTAAGGCAGGATGGTTATGATTGTCTGGCACAAGGGGAATGCAGCACAGTTAACATGGCTGCTTTCTAATAGCATCTCATCCTAACCTGGAGTGCCGCCTGTTTCTGTTGGACATGATAAAAAAAAAGATGCTGTAGCAAGTATAAATGAAACCAAAAAGGGAAACAAAACTGATGATAACATCAAAAATATGGATTTGAAAGGACACTTCCTAAGTGACACTTTTTTATTGTAGCATAGAGGAAATTATCTCTTTGCATATTTTTTTTAAAAGGTTCAAACTTGAAATCTGCCAAATGACCCCAAACCCATATGAATGCAGGGGAACACAGACCACAGCAGCTGCCAGCCCACAGGTATGGAGGGAATTTGGCTCAGTATTGTATCTGGTAACATGACCTGAAGACCAAAATTTTTCACAGGAGAGAAATTCCTCCTGGTAAAATCTGCTGAGGATTAATGACCTCTCCCAAGACAACTGCTGAAGATGCAAATGCATTTACACGCTGCAGTCAAACTTGACCTTCTTGTTTGCAGTGTTCCTTTAATAGTTATATGCATATGAAAATAGGCAGGTATGCTGAGGGCTCCCATCTGACCATCCCTGAGGGGCTTCCACAGACTCAGCACTGACCCTCTGGCAAATTCATGCAGTGACCCTGCAGGAAACCAGCTTAATGAGGCAATGGGATGTGGGTGATGTGGGGTCTTTGCTCCTGTCACCACTGACTTTCTAATCTGGAGGGAAGCTCCTCTCTGTGGAGCATATTAGGCTCTGGGGACTGGTTTGAACTTGCATTTTCCATCCAGGTGTTATCCCTGCTTTATAGCCAGAGTTAATGTCAGAGTTCGGTGATGGGAGGGCAGCGTTTCAGAGAGTTAGGCTGTGAAATCTGCTCTGATTTTTAATATCTTCTGTGAACAGGAGACATGAGCCATGAGCTGGGGAAACATCCCCAACACCATGAGACAGGTGAAGTGCAGTGGCCAGGGTAAGAAAGTCACACTGCAGCGTGTCACATCGGATGCTAGCAGGAATATGGCTCAACCACAGCTGATGTGGAGCTCCTGCAGAGCAAGCTGGAGACCCTCAGAAGGGTTTTCCTCATGCAAGATTGCACGGGGCAGCTGCCCAGAGTGTTGTCCCACCATCAACTGCTTGGAAAGGAAGTTTTGCTGATGTAAAAGTTCTAAGGTGAAAAGTTGGATGTCACCTACTGATTCTTATCCAAAAGAAAAAAAACCTGCTGGTCTAGCACAATATAGCATCACATTTTGTGAGAATGCAAGAAAATGTGCACACAGCACCATGGTCTTGAACAAGTGGGATCCATTCAGGGCTGTCCCAGGGCAGCATCACACACAAACTCATCACAGCAGAGACAGGGAATATGATGTGAGCAATCTGCAATCTCTGGGGGCTCACTCATGCAGCCTGGCTCCACTAGTCATGCCCCTAACCTAGGACCCCAGCTTTTTCTTGAAAAATGGGATTTCCAGTTCACACAGGTGCAAAACCTTATTCTGCAGCACTGCAGCCTAGGTCATGCTGTGCTGTAGGTCCTTTCTGGAGGGTGATTGGTCCTCAGAGGATGACTGCTTGTAAAGGGTTCCTGAAAGACACTAAGAAAAGATAGGCTATTGTTCATGGCAATAAATAAATGTGGGGAACCCATCCTGACACAGACAATTGTTTAGAACTCAGACAACACACGGTTTGTATTTCTGGCTGCTTATCCCGTGTGGGTTGTACTGTGGGCTTTTTTGGTTGTTTGTGTGGTTTTTTTGCATGGATTACTGTCTTGCTTGTTTTGACTGCCAGTTGGAATAGGTGTGCCACGGGCAAACAGTGGGATTGAGAGTGCTATTTGCATATCCAAACTACTGGACTCCTGGCTTTCACACAGGGTCACGCTAAATGCTCCCTGTGTGCATTCTTCAGTCGGGGGTCCCTGGAGACCCAGGTTTATGACAAAGTGGAGTGATACTGAAGGAACTGTCTAACAGCCCTGTATTCACTTCTGTGGTTAATCAGCTTTAGTATTCCTTGTTTTCCCTGTTGTTTCAGCAGCTATGAGCATATAAAAGCAGATGAATTGGTGAAAAGGGAAAGGCCTGTTCTCGACTTGAGAACCTTGAGTATTTTTTTTAATACCAAGAACAACTGGATCATATTTTGCAATTTATACTTCTTAAGTTGAGGCTGCCAGAATTTTGTACTTATGCAAAGCAGTACAATTACCGTGTCTCTCTGCATCAGCACCACAGAAAAGAAGTCAAGCTAACATTAAACCCATCCAAGGACTGAAACTTTCTACACCACACGTCAGTCAAGAGCTCCCACAGGAGCAATACTGAGCCTCTTCCATGGGGTTTTCTAGTGACAAACTTGCCAGTTTAAATTTCTATTTCTCAATGTTTTCTGAAAGAAAAATGTGCCAAAAAAGTACTTTGGCTGAGCTCCTCCATCCCAGTGGCTGAGTGAATGTGCAGAGCCAGCACCTCTCCTGCCAGGCAACAGCTTGGTGCCTCTCACATGAGCTCAGGGGATTCTTGGAAACTCTGTGTCCCCACAGCCAGGAAGCAGGCCATGATGGGACATTGTGTAAATCTTCCTGTAACTCACTGAATGCTTCTTCAAGGTCCCAAACCAGAGGGGAGGAGTCTTCCTCAGCTTACTAAGCATTCATTCATGTTCAGCTGAGAGATAGGTGATCCTTCCTTAGCCCTCACACATCCTCCCTTCCAATGATGCTCCTCCAGTAGACCCCAGCTTGGGGAAACATCTCCAGGGCTGACTGCTGCTTTTGGGATACACTGTGAGGTCAAACAGAAGCGCTCACTTACCAATTGCCAAAAGCAATGAATTTCAACCAGGCTGGAGCCTTGTCTGCAGACCTGTTCCCATCCATACAATCTCCTGCCCTGTGCCTCTGCTGGGAGGGAAGTGCAGGGAGACAGGGTGTTCTTAGTGCCAATGCAAGGAGTGAAGTACTGTGTGTATTTCACATAAGTCTGAAGACTGACCAGTGTTAAAATCAGAGTCCATCTGAGGAGGACAATTCTCCAGCTCAGCTCCAAGGATGGTGGCACTGCTGACAAAACATTGTGGTTCCTTCATCCAGCTCCTGCATGCTGGTAAACAAAACCTCGTGCAAAGTAAAGAACTGCAAACACTTTGCTAGGGAAGCTTGGCTCTGTCCCTTGGTAGGATTGTATTCCAGGTCAGTTCAGCTAACAAGGTATGGATACATCTCCAGAGGAAAGCAGCAGGAAGACACCAGTTACGGTGGTCCCAACACAAATTTCCCCAGAGGGTGGCTGTTTTTCTCTTACAGGCACCTGATGTGTCTCTGTCACTGGCACCCCAAAATCTTACATCTTTTCAGGTCCAATATGGTGTATATGAGGCTCATTTTGCAATATACCTGTCACTTTTTTCAGAACCACTGAAGGAGCTTTTGGCAAACAGAGCTAATTTCTGGTGCTCGATCTGGACAACCATGACTCTGTCTGCTGCCCCACAGAGAAGCTTTCTTGGCCCCGTGGCTGATCTGATGAAGGAGAGGTGGTGCTGATCCCAGAGGAGCTGTGGGCCCAGCCTCAGTCAATGCAGAACCACATCAAGCTTAGCTCTGCAGGCTTTGCTCTCCATCTGATGGAGGCTTTGAATCTTCCTGCAGGAACTGGAGTCAGCTCATAAAAGCACTGACTGTGAGGACACACTCCTTCCCACCTTTGGGTGTGCTGGGGGCTGCACTGTGAGGTCTCACAGTAATTCTGACCCTTTGCACCAAAAGCAAAACACAAACACGTCTTTGGCTCCAAAAGGTACCACCTGTGGTTCAGAAGAGATCCAGGGTGGGTGTGATACAGTGTGAAAGCAATCAGTGTGGCTTAAATCTGCCTGGCATGGGGCAGGTAACAGCCAGAGACCTCATCATGGGTCCCCAGTTCTCTTTTATCTGGCAGCAAAGAAATACTCTGTGTCAGGGCTGGAAACAAGGTGGTGAAAGGGAATGAGGGCTTCCCACGCCAGATCAATTTTCTGAATCATGAGTCACTTCTAGTATGCTTTGGTGCTTGATCTTTTTCCAGCTGGTATTGAAAAGAAGACAGTTGGCATTCAATAGGGGAAAGAACAAAAAGCCCAAAAGAATCAGTTGCTTCCATTGGCAACTTTTTTAGAGGCCTTGAGCAGTTCCTTTTTGGCTTGTTCCTAACTTTATCTTTCCCAAGATAGGGCATGGTGTTTGTAGGGGCCAGCTGCAATGCCAGCCAGCAGCTGCACCACTGTATTCTCCTCTGCAGGGAGCTGGGCAACAGAGTCCAGAAGCTGCCCCTGTTCCAAAGAGCTCCCTGTCTGAGATGGGTATAGCACTGCTAGGTAACAGGAGAAGGACAAACAGAAACTTTATATTCAACAGAAGTACTCTGTGAACCTTGTGAACTTTTAAGTCTGCACTCCACCTTCATTAAAAAAAAAGAAAAAGTAAAAAAAAAAAAAAAATCCCCATGTATGCAGCTGGATGCTTGGATGTACTTGGAACATTTGTCCAGCAGTAAGAGACGCCAGTGGCAAGTCTCTCACTGACAGGATAAATTAAAAATTTGAAAAGAAATAGAAGGGTGAAGTAGTTTTCTCTCTGGCCATGAGGTAGCACCATTGAGCTATTCACAGCTAATTCCAAAACTAACTTGCCTCAATTTTACAAGCAGTGTTTCTGCAGGCACAGTTGCCTGTCATTTTACATTGACCAGCTCAAGAGATTAGGTTTACCACTGTGCCAATTTAGTGATGAGTCAGGCCATGCCAACCTCTCTTGGCCATTTCCCCCCTCTACGATCTTTCAAATTCCTTGCATGAAAATCAGCATTTTATTGACTATGCTCGCATCACATCCTTTACCAAGATGTCTCTGGGCCCCTGGTGAGTGCTGGTGAATGCAGACTCTGCCAAGCTCTCAGCTGACCAGGGCTACCCTCAGCCATCCCCACCACACAGCTCCCAGGGATGAGCAGGGAAAGTGAGACAGGCTCAGACTTCAAACTGCAAAGTAGGAGCTCCAAAAAATATTTACAGGTTTGAGTGAGCAATTCAATTTGAGCTCCTAGTGGTGGTTTTTGTGTTAAGCATGTGAAAAGATACAAACAGACAAGTCAAATCTATTCTTGGATACCTATATTTGATTATATTATCCACCTCTTGAAGACATTGAAGAATTGGAGAAGAGTGCACTTTGCTGCCAGACATCATCTGGAAAACATCAGATCACGGCCTACAGGACACCCACTTTCCTCCAAGGCAGCTCTTTGCATTGTTTTTCTGTACCTTTGCCAAGAAAATCCACTGCTCAGAACAGAGTGAAAAAATCCAGCTTGCAGAGATGCCTTGCTGGCCCCCTGCAAGCCCATTGCACTGAACAACACATATCCTACAGCAAAAATGACCGCAGGAAAAAGAATAGAAAAAGAAAGATTATCTTATGAAAAGCTCTTTCCATCTGCAGCTGCATGGTCAATGGGACCCACTCAATGGCAATCAAGGAAACACATTACCCTTAGCCTTTCAAGGAGGCTGCATGAACTTCAGTTGAAATTCTTCAGCCCTAGATGGCGTTTACATCAAGAAAAGGGAATTATGCTTTCCAGAGCTTCTAGGGACACAGATTGTGCTGACATCCAATGATATTTACTTCCCTGTGCAACATTGCCTGGGGCAATACGAGAATTGCCCAATATTTCCTGATGATGTATCTGATACACAAACTTTTTTTTTTTTTTTTTTTCCACTT
>VYXF01007307.1:481785-620015 GCA_013397295.1 Polioptila caerulea
AAACCAAATTTTTTTTTTTTTTTTTTTACCACATTGATTGATTTGGTTGCTGCAAGAGAAAGTATTGTGCTTTTGAGGAATACAGCAGGACTTTCCATGACAATGGGAAGTTGCTGGCAGATATACCCTGGTAACTTGGAAGAAAACATTGATGGAGGCAGGGCAGAGAGGGGAAAATATTACAGAAACATGGAGTAAGTGGGAGATTTTACCCAGCCTACCCACTATGCCTCAGCAAACCTTGTGCTTTAGAGGATGGAAAATTATCTGCAGTTCCAACAAACACCACAGGGCTGCTGACGTGGAGGCAAGTCCTACAGGAAGGAAAATTCTAGTGACCTTGGAATACATTTTGGATGCCTCAGTCTGAGCTGGAGCAGCTGTGCTGCAGACAACCCTGCACCACTAAGGACTAAGTGGCTGCCCTCAGGGATCAGCACTGCTCAGACTCTTCAGCCCTCTGGCAGCCTGAGCACATGGATGTTTGCTGGGAGGTTTTGGAGGAAGGCAGATTTCTCATTTCTCTCATCATTCTAATAGCCACCAGACATGGTGTCTTCAGACCTCCCTCACTGAGGGGCCAGCTGACAGACAGAAAGCTCACACTTTAGTTTCTGCTAACTCTCAGGATATCTGGGTGAAAAGCAGCCCTCTAGTTAAGACACTGCCCCATCTCCTGCAGTGCTGTTGGTGGGTCCCAAGCACAGACAGTGGCAGCAGCAAATGAGCATTACTGAATGTGACAGGGCCACCTCAACACCCCCCAGCACACAATTCTCCTGCATCTGTCTTTACTGAATTTGGGTTAACAGTGGTGCCAGTGGAGTCACTTGGGCTATTTTTGCACCTGCTTCCTCAGAGATTTTTAAATGCAAGCTCATGTTGTCCAGAGGGTTTGTAGGGCCAGGGGCTCCCAGTAAAAAATGCAGTAGGCAACAGAGAAGTTTGGGAACTGCTGTCCTGTCCTTAGCAGGGCTTTGAGGTGTTCTTTCAGTTTGGGGTTTTTTGGGGTTTTTTTCCAGACTAAGATGACAGCTCTTAGTTTTGGTAGGGTTTGAAAGGATCTAAGACTCCACAGGCCTTCCTCTCATCATGGAAATATGAGCAGGATGCTCAGCTCCTCTGTTTCAAGGGAACTGAATGATGAGCAGCTCCCATGACTTACCTCGCCTGACTCCTGATTTTATCAGGGGCCCTTGAAGTCATATGCCCTGGACTGGCTCCAGAAGCTGTTTCTTGGGGTCAGGAGCCGTACAGGCAGTGACAGATCATTTCTACTTCTCCTCTACCACAGCAGAAACACATCATGCTCTGGAGTGAGTGCTTGGGATTGGCTCAGGGCTCAACCAGGGAGACACCACCAGCAGCCCTCAGGGACTCTGTGAGGTGGAATATGTTGTATGCAGAGGATAAATGTACAAACCCTTTGTGCCTCCAAAAGCCTTCAGTCCAGAGAATGGCTTAGGGGAGAGGAGACAATGGGATGCTAGAGCTACTCAGAGTGAAGCATAATCCACCAAGGCCTCACAACTGAATCCAAGTCTTGTTTTGTTTGCTGATAATTCAGAACCTTGAGGGTAAAGTTTATAAAACCCATTTAACAAGAGAAAGTGTTTGTGACTTGGGCTTATAAATGTGTTTCATACACTCACTGTACCAAAAACATCTCCCAGAGCAATTTTCAGATCTCTACCGAGTGAGATGGAGAAATTCCTCTGTTAGTGAGTGACAGAATGCCAGACAGCCCAGCTATCCTGAAGCAGACTAAAGTATATCTGGATAATGAGGTTTTGGCTGTGTGGTTCTCACTGCACCTGGAAGAGATGGTTTACCTAGACCATTATGCTGAATGTTTAAAGCAAGTTTATCTAGAGCATGTAACACCTCTCTCACTCACCCACGTGGCCAGCACGCCCTGGAGGGCAGCAAAGGCAGGGATTTAACCTCCAGCAGGCTTCTCATAGCTGAATTTGCTCTTCATTCACCCTTTTCTTCATTTTCAGTTGTAAATGGCAGAGAGCTTCTCAGTGCTGGAAAATGTTTCTGCTAGGTTTTAGCCCAGCAGTGTCTTCCCCAGCCTCTGAACAAACACAGGGTAACACACAGCTCTTACCAGTGGGGAGTGGCCTCTTCACTTTTTGCTGAATGTAAATCTTCCAGCATCATCTCACCTGTGCCTGTTACAAGAGAAACAAAACAGTAGGGGAAAGAAATATTGTATCTGACACTGCTTTCTTCTCTCATAGGCTTTTGTTTTTGCCAGGTACACTTCGAGAAGAGCAGCCTGAGCCAAATCCACCTCATTGGTGCAAGATGAACCTAATTTTGTGCTTTGTGCCCAGCCCTTCTCACCAAAACCATACTCTATACTACAAAAGCAATGACCACAGTGAAAGAAGGTAAAATTTAGATGACAGAAAATGGGTGTGAGAGAGATCAGCAGCAGGAATTTAAGTAGCAAATGGGGTGAGATCAGATACTCATCTAAACACAAAGCCACACATTGAAGGAAAAGGAGCATTGCTTCAGCATAGGCCTTTAGAAATAGGCATTAGAGATCACAGCCTCACCCTGCACCAACCACAGCACCATATAATGGGGGTAATTCCTCTGTATAAGGTGACTTGGACATATGGAAAACCAGACTGAAGTTCTGGTTTTCTGCTTTAATTAACATCTGCTTCTCAGCTGGTCTATGTCAACCCTCACAGCCAAGAATGAGATACTCCAGCATCTGGAGACAGACGTCTCAGCCAGCCAGTGCACAAAACATCCAGACTGACAAACGTAGCTGAAAGCAGCCTGTGCCACCAGCCCTGCCCCCATGTCTGCCCAGGGGAAAAGCACAAAACGCTGACATTTAGGGGTGTTGCAGAGGAGGAGCTGGCTGAGAAGTGCTCTACTCCCAGGTCCAAGTGTTGGCTCAAATCTCAGGTAAACATTTCTTAAGAAGGGACATCTGCAGGTCATGTCAAGTGCCTGCCAGGGAAAAAACACAGAGCAAACAAAAAGAGATCAGCTGATCTGTGCAGAGCACTGGGAGAAAGCCACACAGCCAGCGTGGTTTATGCTTCCTCTTCCCGGATGTGCCCTGGAGAGATGCTCCGTGGCCACATGTTACAGCCTCCCCAGGGCCAGCTGGGCACGTCTCTGGCAAGCTCCCCGGGCTCACAGCCCTGCCAGGGGTGGCTGGTAGCCTGTGAGGAGCAGGATCTGCTCCTTCCAGGAGAGCTGCCAGCAGCCATCCCCCATGCCTTGGGAGGTCAGTGACAGCAGGAGGGACTGTGGAGGTCAGGGTTTGATTAAGGCATGCCAGGGAAGAGGTCTAAATGTGTGATGCTCAGAAGGGGACAGCAAAGAAAGCTGTGGAGAAAATTTCTCCCCGGTCCAGCTCTCAGACCAGGTCTGAGCAGCTCCCAAGACACAGGTGCCCATTTAGCACTGCTTCTTCTCTCTCCTGCCTTGTCCAGCCTGGGAGGCAGCCCAGATTCTCTGGGGCCTGGACACCAGGAGAGAAGCAGAGGTGGTTTGTCAGCAGCTCCCTACTAAGGACTCCACACTGCTGATAACCCCACCTGAACCCTGCAAACAAAAAAATAAGGCATAAAGGGTGCTCTCTGTGTCTTAAGGCTGCGCTTGAGAGTTGTTCAGATAGCTGGGGAACTCTGAAGAAGTCTCACAAGATTCAGGACTCATAAGATTGATCAAATACAGTAGTATTTTTGTTCTGCAAGTGCTTGCAAAAACAATAGGATGATATACCCACTTCCAAATTTAGGAAAGCCGGTATCTTTCACATTGTTTATCATTCTTTTTTTTCAGAACATAAATCCTTCAGGCCAGCTCTAATGTGGATGTAATGGTAATGTGGATGAGGATGTATTAATGCTGTAAGGCCCTCTGGCCTTGGGTTTTCTTCCCAGCCACCCCAGAAATGACCACAGGGCCTCCTATAGCTCCCTGATCCTCACCACAGGAATCACTTCTGGCCCTGGAGACTTAAACATACAAAAATTTTCCAGTGTCAGTTTAACAATACGGATGCACAGCTTACCCAGTCAAGTGCATTTCCCTTTGTACTTTGGAGAAGAGGACAGAACAGTAAATCAGGGGACCAGAGATAGTTAAAAATTAGAACACATGCAATACAAGAAGTACAAAAGCAATGACCAGGAAATTCCTTGTTGCTTTGGTGCTCTAGAACTAAGTGGTACCACATGAGAATTGCCACTCTCCTTGTGCTGAAGCTGGAGGGATTTACCTTTCCCATCTGGCTGCTCTCTGCCAAGCAGCAATATTGTTTTATCTGACATCCAGTACACAACTGGAAGCACCGTGGACTTGCCGTGCAAGGCTTGAACCAACCTGCTCGGATTCTGCCTGTCCGATTTTGTCTGGGAGGGCGCACTGGGTCCTGGCAGCTTCCTGGTGCATCAGGGGCTGTTGGAGCAGCCGCAGCTTTGTGCCTGACCGGCTGCGGTCCTGTCCCACCACAGGAGGCAAAGGAAAAACAACCCAGTTTAAGCCCTCAGAGCACGTTCTGGCGAGTCAGCGGGAACCCATGGTGGGCTCACATCCCACCCGGGTCCGTGTGTGGCACCAGCTGAGCCAGCAACGCAGAGCCAGTGCCGGTGCCGGGAAAGCGCGGCCGAGCTCCTCCTGCCCGGGATCACCGCGAGCACCCACACCCCGAGCAGGACCCCGGGGCTTTGGGACGGATCCTGCAGGAGATCCTGCACCCCCATCTAGCGGCCTCAGCCGTCCCCACGGCACCAAAGACAGGAGGGAAAACCCGGTGAGGACATCGAGGGCTTGCAAGAAAATCACCGGCTGCACAACGGGGATGAGTAAGGAGTGACAACGCACACCACAGCAGCTGGGATTGCCTCCTGTCACCCTGGCTGTGCTTCATCTCACCAGCTCCAGATGTCTGTTCTGTAACAGATCAAGCCAGGTTCTTTGCAGTCTACAGAACGGAACTGAAAATTTTTTAGGTGTGATTAATTTCATCCTAAAGTAGACGTTCTAAAAAGTGTTGTGAATCGCACTTTAGAGAGGCCTTTCTCCCCTGACTATTGGAGGATGAGGAACTAATTGAAATGTCAGCATCTACATGGTGGATATCTGCAGCTGAGAGGCAGATGCTATTTTCTTTGTCTTATGACGTCTTAATGAATTAATTGAAATACAAACCTTTCTTCTCACAGGTATCATAAGAGATTTGAGATTTCCTGGTTAAGTAACACTCTTCCAGTGCTGTCAGAGTTGTGTATGAACATATTCAGCAGAATATCATTCCCCATCCCCTGCAAAAGAAAACTCACTTCTGGGTTATGCCATTTCAAAGCCCCTAATGTCTGGAGGAGTAGGGCCAAGGAAGGAAGGCAGGCAACAGAAGTTGTTCCAACCTTGCCTGCAGAGTCCAGGGAGGCTCCCAGCAGCCCTGTCCTGGAGCACCCACAAGCAGGGAGCCAGGGAAGGGCCCCACTGTCCTCCTTGCTAGCCCTAGGCAGCTGCAGGTGGCCCAGGCACATGTGGCTGCACAGTGGCTCAGAGGGTTTTCAGCTCTGAAGGAACACAACAGAAAACAACAGCTTCCCTTCACAGCAGGAATTGCTTAGCCAGGGGAAACATGCAGAGAAAATTAATTACTGGACAGCTTGATTCAGAGACCATCATTCAGCTTTGAGAGCCCAGTGGGCAAAACCAGTTCTGATTTTTCTACTTTAGGCTGCCTACGGCCTCCTGGATCTTGCTTTACATTGTCTGTGTCAGGTCCCACCATAAGAGCTGAACAGGCCCTTAAACACCAGAGCACTTGGCCTTTTCCAGTCCAGGAAGATGGATCCTGCCTCCTCATGAGGATTTTCATAGCTTTCTCCTCTTAATGAGACTGATATTATCTGCCCAGGCCTGACAATATCTTCATCTCCTCTCCTGTAGTCACAACTTATAAATAAAGCAAAAGCATAAGCCATTTCTGACACCAAAATAGCTTGGGCACCAGCTACTCTGTGGTGAGACTCAATGGCAAGTCCTCTCAGAGGGCTCTACAAACTACTCCCTCGAGGGCTTTTTGCTTACTGACCCCAGCTCCTGCATCTTTGACAGAAATCATACCCAGGTATAGTTTCACTTCTCCAAAATGAAAAAGGATGACAGTATTCAAAGGAGATTCAGGCCCACATCTCTAGTGGGAAAACTAGCCTGCCTTTGAGCCTCTCACAGTCTGCACCGTGCCAGCTCGAGGCAGCAAAGGGCTGGTGGGGAGGGTGCCAGAGCAGCTATCACACATTCTCTCTGCTGGTAAAGCTCTCCAGGTGGCTTGTCCTCATCAGCTGTGCTGATGCAAGTGTTTAGGAGACTGCTGTAAACCTGGTTAGGTAGATGGTCCAGGTTTTTCCAAAATCTCCTCTTAGCAACTCCCAATTACTTCACTGGTTCAGTTTCACCAGTGCTATTAACGGGATGCAGGCCCACAGCCAGGGCAGGCAGCAGAATCTCTTAAGGGGGCCTTAGCACAAGAGGAGACACACCATGGAATTGTTCTCACAGCGCTGTGGTGCAGCAGGAGGCAAAGCATTTGCATCTCCAGACACCACAGATGAGTCTGTCTATTTTAAAAGTTGCTTTTCTCAGCTGTGATCCTCTCTAGTCATAGGCTGCCAAAAACATAGCTTCTATAGAGAATGAGAAGTAGGAATTCTAGCTGAGCTGAAATGCAAATAAAATTGCCAAAGAAATCACAACTCAAGGAGTTTCAGGGTAGCCCTCCCCACCCCACCCTCCCTTTTTTTTTTGTGTACCATTTGTATTTTCATCAAGTATTTCCTTCTTCACCTTTAATTCATAAAATTCACTTCTTGTATTCCCATCATCAGATTTCTCTACACAAACATGATGACTACAGTTTTGGTTTCCACCCCCAGAGAAACAAATGGCTACATTTATCCAAAGTATCCTGCTTAGTGAATAAATTTACAAATTCTTACCTTTGGTACATGATGGCAATTCTGTGCACTGGCAGTACTTTTGTTATGGCCCCAAGTAAACAATAAAAAGCGTACTTCCTTTTGACAGCTTTAGGATAGAACAGTGCAGTTGTGACAGAGGTTAAAGACGATGAATGAATTTAGTAAATTAAGTCAGACACCACACAGACCACACACTTGTAGAGAGAATTTGCTCTCAACACTGACCAGACCAATGTCATCTAGGGCATGCTTTTGTCCAAAGATTCAGCATAGCAACTGAATTTTCAAACTAATAAAAAGCCAATTTCTGTTTCCACCATTTCAACCTTCCTTACACCTAGCCCAGGCTGCTGGTGAGCCTTTTCTTTAATCAAGACTTCCACGGCTTTTTTTTTTTTTTTTTTTTTTTGCAGGCAAACCTGGTAACACCCTGCAACTTTGTGGCTGAAAATAACAGCTTTGCACAAAACCAGTAAACCTGACAATGCTTAATTTTCAGGTAAATCAGAGTGGTTCAAATGGAGTAGCCGAAGAAAAATCAGGATTGAAATGGAAAGGCATGTGTAATTTATTCTCAAGTTAGGAGGGCTGGTTTCTATCCTCAAGATTAATCTCTTAGGATCCTGTTTTATTTTAAGAATCCAGAACAATTGATTCATGATGATTCTTTGCAATCTTTTCTTTCACAGATCATATCCATATCCTTATCCACATAGGAATACAGTGCTTCTGTCTTAAAATGTCCTCCATTCCTCAGTACCCACCTGAGCTTTGGAGTAATGTATTTGCTGTTTAATGACAGTAACCAAAGAGCCAGAAGGAAAGGCTTCAGTCTTCAGTCAGCCTTGCTAGCCTGGCTGCAATGCACCCACAGAAGGTGGCTCGTGGGCAGATGCTGTTCTTTATGTCCAAGCACCACCCACTGTCAGTCCTTACACCACATTGCTCCTGCAGCACCCATTTCCTGGACCTAAAAATGGGGGCTGGCAGGGTTCACACATTCTCCTGCTATCCAGGTGAGCTTTCCACACAGACCTTTAAAAAGGTGAAAGAGCATGGAGTAGTGCAGAAGGAGGATGGGAATCACATGGAAGACCAGGTGCATCAGACACCTGTGTCACACAGCCAGCTGCCTTACATACTTGGGTCCTGTCACCACATCAGTCCTGCCCTAGCACATTGCTTCAGCAAGGGAGAAAACAGGCACAGGGAACTTCTTTGGCAGTGGGAGTCCCAGGAGAGAACAGCCCAGCTTCTATTTTTTCTATAAAAAATAATTTTGTTGCTTTTTAGCCTTGGACAAAGCAGAGAAGAAAACTGGCCTGATGTGCTTACTTATGCCTCGGCTTTTTCTTTTTTGCTATTTTCTTCATTCTAGACACAAGGGATGCTCTCCCAAGTTTCCCAATCAAGGTATTTCTCTTGTGGGCAGGATTTCTGAGTGTTTCTGAAGACAGCATCAGAGACATAGGCTACAGACAGACAGGAGGTAGAGGCTAAGCAAGTACTGGTAGCTCAGTTTTAACACAACCCCCTCACCAAACACACATAACAATTGTTATGCTGTAAGAAAAGCAGATTTCAAAGACTGCCTATTGACTTAAGCTGTGTTAGCAGGAGAAGAAAATTATTGTATAGACCCGATGAGACTGAGTGAAAAAGAGCTGGAAATGGTGTTACAGTAATTTTGCATTTAACTCTTCTCATTTCTTACAAGTCTTGTGCCAGTTTCCTACCTCGTTTTACGTAAAATTTTGTATTCTAAACAAGGTTTACAGTTCCCACACTTACACAATTGTGGTTAAGTTCACCTTCACCAGGACACTGGTAATGTGTCTTCCACCATCAGTTTGGTTTTTCTTCCTGGATGTGGTTTATCTGTTAAACCACAGCTGTCACTCAGCTCGAGCACGCCTGCAGCAGCTCTTCCCCACAAGCTTCTCGGAAGCACACACCTGGGTTCTGGTGAGAGACCCACGACAGCAGTGGGAGTTACCTCCAACACAAGCTGAGTGAACACACCCTGAGTGCCAGTCAGCAGCCTTCCATCTGGGGGGGGCCATTGCCAGCCTCCCTGGAAACACTCCCCAAGAGAACCAGTGTGTGCAGCTTGTCACACTTGTCAGAGGCAGAGTTCCATGCACATGATCACCCAGAGAGGACTGCTAAGCTCCGGGAGTATGCCTAGCACAGACCTCAGCAAGTCCAAGGCTTTGTCACTGAACAGGTCCTAATCAGAAGGGCGATGGTTCCATAGGTCTGTGAGCCAATCCATAGGCACGCAGGGTGCTGTGGGTTCAGCTCATTCCTCCTGTCCTTTCAACACAGTCTCAGCTCAGTTACTGTGCTGTAACACAAGGAACCAGTTCAAGATGCTGACCTAGCTGAGCAAGCTTCCTTTGCTAAGGTAATTTATGGCTGGTTCACTGCAGAGTCCCACGGGTGCAATGCTGACAACAAAAGGAGTGGGTGGGGATGGGAGGAGGAGCGAGGATGGGACTTGGCAGGTCACACTCACAAGGATCTCCATCCATGGCCCCACTCTGAGCAGATGCTGTGCCAAGATGCTGGTGGCCATCGTGAATTAAAAAAGACTCCAAAAGTGGACACAGTTTTCAGAAATAAACCATTTCTTTTAATTGGCAAGTAGAACACACATAACAGGACATTAGTATTTTATAAACAATATTAAGTTACAAATACATGTTAAAAATTGCAGTTCATGGCAGCTAAAAGCTTGGAGTCCTAAATGCATCTCTGCAATGCTTCATTACTTCCCTTTCCCCCATCTGCTGGGTGAAGATGAATAAAAGATAATTTATCATCTACTAGAAGGTGGTCTACTATATATTTGAACAAAACCAAAACTTAATTCCTAAGAACATCACTAATAAACAGAGGCATCCAAAATACTTTAGCCATTTTAAATCATGTCAGATGCAATGAGGATACAACTAAGAATTATTCTTCAACACTTGAAGCAAAGACACAGACATCTTCACATTAAACTGATCAATGCCTTCTGATCCAACTCAGCTTAAAACTTGTACTAGCTTCTACCCCACAGAGGCCTAAAGTCCATCATGCAGGCTTCCAAGCCATCAAATCTAGATGTTTCTATATCAGACCCTTACACAGAGAAAAATTATGGTGTACAACTAAACAGCATACATAAATATGCATTGAATATTTAGATCTTTATTCCTTTCCTTGTGTTGGTATTAGTGAGATACACAGATCATTCCATTTTTACTACACTCATAGTATTAACAAGTTATCATTATGCATGTTAATATACTAAATATCATTAAACAAGTCTCTTTTAAAAAGTATTTAAAAACAGTTTTGGAAAAGTAGAAATCTATTTTCCAGAAAAGCAAGTGGTACTAGGATAGCATGGACTCCAGTGCATAAACATTCTTTCAGAGAAAACCCATCTTGACGGCTTTTGTGCCTGGGAATCAGCATGTCTCAGCTGCCAGATTCATATTCTATTTGTCCTTCTCACTGTGGAGATAAAAGGTCATCAAAATCAGCTTACCTTGCCTTTCAGTTGGCAGACTTTCAAAGATTACCATTCGCTGGACTGTGCAAGAGAGACACGTAGCTTTGACATGAGTTCATTTCTTTCTTACTCATGACAGTCAGTTTTACTATACTGCTGAGATTGCATCTTCAAATCCAAAGTCTGCTGAATGTGCCTGGAGAAATGACTTCGTATCTCAAAAATATCAAGAGTACCATTCAGATTTGAATTTCTATTAAAAACTGTGCACAGTTAGCAAAAATTACACTGCTGTAAAAAACAAAAGGCCTGCTCCTTGGCCTGCTCAGAATACAAGCTACAATGTAGATGATTATGCCAAAGGGATTTTTCTCTGCTTCTTTTCTAAATGCAGGCATTAAAAGTAAAGTGTTACTAAGCTTTTCCTAAGACAGCACGCGGGGAGTGTGGCATAATATACATTAATCAGGAACAAAAAACAGTAACAAACAACCATTCTAGAGAATGCTGCATATTAGCAGCATGCTTGGTTTCCAAAACACAAGGAATTGCATGGGAGTTGTCAAGATGAAGTCCACACACCTCGATCATTGAACTGATCACTAGATTCCAAGAAACCAAAGCAAATTTAAAAATACACATGACAACTGCCTAGAAGGCAGGGTTTTAGCATCTGTCAATAACCAGATGAATAAAGTGCATAGCAACTATAACAGTTTCTTGAAAAGAGAATACATTTACCAAGTCTCAAAGTTTGTAAGCTTGACACTTATCCATACATTTTGCTACATGTGTGGCTTCCCTTTTGTTTTGCTATTTAGCATCACTAATCAACCCTTCAGCACTGTTCTGTGATTTCCTTTGCACTTCATATGGAATGTGCTGAGATCTCTGACTGTTGCCTGATGTATGTCTGGAAGCTCTTGTCACCAATGGGATGTTCTCTAAAATAAAAGAAAAAGCCAGTATTATACATAGAGCTTTCTGTCAGGACATGAAAATGCCAGAACAGGAAGTGGAACACACAAGAACTTTTTCCCTAAATTTGATTTTCAAAGTTGTAATTGTAATGTTAATACTGCATTTTACTTAAGCTAGAACTGACTGAATTGATCCTCTTTTTTGTCAGCCACATGCAGAATGCTTTATGTGTACACAAAATAGTCATGTGGCTGTCTCAGCCACTCTTTCCATTTTTAAACCAACACTCCAAGATAAGCTGATAAACAAACACATATATGTTCTGCTGTTAACTCTCAGCTCACCAGCATGGGTTCAAAATTTAAAAACAACAGTAAAACAAACTCACATTTAAATTTTATGAATGAAACTGCATTAAAAACAAGCATTAAAAGATTCCTTTCAGTGCTTTAAAATATTGTGATAGAAATCCTAAGTCACAGTGCTATTCTGTATGTATTTGCAGGATCTTTTTTGGATAACATATATGGTAGAAGTCAGAGCACAAGCAAGGGAAATGCCACCTTCCAGGACCATTCCCATGTTTGTACAACCCATTGTACTTACTGGCTTCCATACTTTGTCTTCTTAAATTTATCTCTCTTATACTGAGCGTGCTCCTGCTCTAAAGTTCCAACACCTTCAATAATCAGCTTTAGTGTTTTGTATGTCTCCTTAGGGTCATCAATGATGAATGTAGAATACTCTTCCTCTTCAGGTCCATCATACACAGATTTGCTCCCACAGGCCTCTGGAAGAAAAAAAAAAAAAGTACAGGAACAGATAGATATAAGGTAGGGGGGGGGGAGGGGAAGTAAGACAGACTAAAAATATTAATTCTGGGCTTCATACAGCTTCCTGGTTTGCTTCTGTATGACCACCACAGAACTGTGGCAGACATCAACAGCAGAAGTTCCCTGTCCTTTTGCTGGGCTGTTGGGAGGCACAGAGGGTGTCCCATGGCTCCTCTCGAATCATACAGAAAGGGCAGCAAGCCTGGCAGCTGCTCCTGGCTTGGTGGGAAGCTGTCCTTTGCTGCATAGGCAATGCTTTAATCTCAAATGCCACTCACTATCTGCACCCCATGCACACATTTTGAAAACTCTTTACACAGGCCTGCCTCTGCCTGTGCTGAAGGGCTGGCCTGCACAAAGCCAAGTATTCACTTGTTGGGACAGGTTCCATCCCCAGGCAGCAAGTACAGGTTGAATTTGAAAACATTACAGGCTGAAGTAGTCATGTTTTATCACGTTAACCCTAAAAGATTCATACAATAAGCATAAGCAGAATATGCCATAACTACTGCCTGGTTGCCTGCTTTATGACATATCCAAAGGGGCAAGTTATACCTCTATACCTTCTGATCTTACCAGGGAACCTTCCTGACTAAGAGATCTGGACACTGACTACACAGGAACAGCCACAACTTATTTCCCATGTGATCTACTCCTGCACTGTAGCGGGGCGTATTAGAAGGGGAAAGAGTATTTTATTTTGTCTCTCCTTCTAGCTTTACTGCTGTCCCAGTCTCAGCTTTCAAATTCCCTTCCCCTTGCTGCCCTGTCTGTGCCAGACCTGCGTCCTTTTCTCCAACACTGAAACTCAATGCTGGCTCTGGCAGCAAAGATTCAGAACAGGGGAAAGCTGGGCACCAGTTCAGACAGCTCGGAAGTGGTGAGGATCTTGAGTTTGCAACTGCACAGCAGCCAGGAACAGATTAAAGTGCTTTCCAGTCTGTGTGTTTGACACCACTGGCTTATCTCATATTATAAAATAAAGTCCTATTTAAAGATCAGTGCCACAGTGAAGGCTTCCCTGCCACTCCTGTGCTAAACTGGGATTTCAAGTCTGGCACTGTGTACACCGGATACTTCTCTTGGCATGCCTACTAGTACCAACTTCCTCTGCTGTCTCTCCTTTCTTTATCCTTTCCTTCACATCTCTGCTTCCCTCAGCTCCTGAAAGCTTCCGAGCTCCACTTTTCAACATTTCACAGGTGTCCACAGGCCATCCTCGTGGGTAATTCCAAAAGAGCCTTTCCAAAGAAACCACTTGTATCCAGCCAGTTCTTAGGATCTGAATCAGGGAATGTGCATGCACATGACTCCTGGTAACACAAAACCATATTCCACAGAAACCTCAACTTTGCTGGTGCTTCTTGTCAGGATCAGTAAAACTCTGGTTCAGTGCTGGCTCTGATTTGTCAATTCAGAGCATCCAAGCAATGCTCTGTGCCTGTGCTATTTTAGGATGATGTGGTTAAGACCATATTTCAAACAACTGTTATTACGCAAAGAACTTTTTACAGACCATGAGACTGCACCAAAAATAATACACACAACTGCCTCAAGACAGCAGAAGGGGAAAAAAGTGGAATAAAGGCCATTATGTTCTAGGATGTGATTTGCAAAGCTGGTCAAGCTAGAACATCCAACTTTTCACAGGTATTTTTGCCTTGGTAAGTGAAGATGCAATGATCTTTAATCCTCACCTTGCATTTTCTCCAATTTTGGCATATACAGGTTGAACAGAGAGTAGATGCGCTCAGTTTCTCTATCTCCATCTATATCCAGTTGTATATTTGCTGGCAGGCCTCTGTAAGGCATCAGGAAGAGAGGTAAAAATTATATGCTAAACAGTGTATTATGGCACATAAAGCATTTAACAAGGAAAACAAAGTAAAAATGAGTTTTCATGAAAGCAGATTGTGTGCAACAGAGCTCAAAACCTTCCATTTCTTCCCAAAAGAAGAGTTCAAATTTCTTTATGTCTCTATTTACCCAGCACACTTGCACTGGCTTGAAAGAAATTACTGTATCAGAATCCAAATATTTTGGTGAATTAGTCAGCAACAACCAGACGGAGGAGCCAAAGCACTGAACTTCCAACTACCCAGGTCTTATATTCTATCACCACAGTCTTTTTACTTCTCTCAGTTTAGAAGAAAACTGCTTCCTACAAACCAGACAGTACATCTTCATTTAGGAGAGAGCATGAGTACCCCTTAGAAAAGATCAGTTTAGAATTAAATCTATCAGCAGATGAGTGCTTTGGGAATTTACAAACAGGATACTGAAGGGATTTCAGACATTTTTATTAATGACAGATGATCAAAATCAAAGCATTTTTAATCCCACAGTCAACGCCTATCACCCTCTCTAACTCTAAAAAGTCAACATTTTGATCAAGACATGCAGAACCAGGAATACCAACAGATGGCCTTTGAACAGCTGTACACCTGGCAAATCTTGGTTAACTGTGCCCCTGCAAGTCACCCTGCAGAGACACAAGTACCCATGGCAGTAGGTACCCCGATGGCACATCAAAACCCTTACCCTGTGCAGGGTGTGCAGCCAGGGGTGTTATCTGCAGTGGCCTTACAGCAAAGCCAGTGGCCATTGAGATAGGCTGAGGGGTGGTAGACCGTGAGGCGCTTCTTGTTGCACTGGCTGACTTTGGTGAGGATATCAATCCAGTCCTTGGCCTCCACACAGTTATTTGCTTGGATATACAGAACTCTCCTTTCAGGCTGGATCACCTGGAACATCTGCAAATAAACCACAGAATAAAGCACCAGAATGAGTCAGTGAACCTAAGACTAGACTCAGAATGAAGATTTATCTCAGGAAAGAACACAGTATACTAAAAGAATGAACCAATAAATACATTTCAACACAAAACCAAGCAGCAAATGTGTCCTTAAAAGAACAGGACCTTTCACCTGGTACAAGGAATAAGATACCATTCCTGTAGGAGATGATTTACAAATAGCTAATATCAACTTGCTGCTTGGATCTCAACAATATTTGTTGTCAGCCTCAGGGAAGCAATTTTAGTAAGGCAGCAACTCCAAATTTTGGAAGGCTGACAGAGGAGCCCAGTGCTGGCCTGAAAGGAAATGCTCATCAGCAGGAGGCAGAAAAGAGAAAAACAAGAGTTTGGATCCAGTCTTAGTGACAGCTTTGCTTTAATACTGCCATTTCTCTACTCCTCTTAGTACCTGTTTCAGCATGACCCTTGCCCTTTATTACCTTCCATGCTTCTGCATCCAACTATAACTGCTATCAGAACATCACAGAAATACTTTCTTTTCGATTGACATCAGGTGGTTTAAATAATTACACATTAATGCTGTGTTTCAGCTTGACCACTGAAAATCTAAACTAAAGCTCTCCTGCCTGTTCAAAACAGCTTGCAGCCTTAAAAGAGTATTTATTTTCCTCCTCTTGAAGAAGGAAGTTTTTGAAGCCCAGCCTGACTGCTCGATTACACTGACCATGCACTGAAGATTACTAAGCTCAATTTAGTGATCCTAGCTGCAGATTTCGGAAAGGTAAATTTCCTTCATTTCCTCTAGCTTCTGCAAATATTTAATTTTAATGCATTTTCTTCTTTCTTTCAGGTATGCCTAAGTTATCTATCTTTCTCCCCTCTACTTATTCATTTGATTATTCAAATCATTAGACATTACATTGCCCATATCGTATAGAATACAATTTTCCAAACAGCTGGCTTTGTTGTGCTGTTTTAAAATGGAAACCAGAGAGGTTCACACACACACACACACACACAGAGAAAAGCCCAACAAAAAACATACAAAAAACCCAAACAATAACAACTTTCCAGACCCAACAAAATTGAAATTTGCCTTTGTTACATAGACCTGAAATATTGGCTCAAATTCTGCACCTAGCTGGTTGGGAGAATGTTGCAGACTGGTACCAATTACAGTCCTTTCTTCCTTTGTGACATTTTTAGGTGTGCATCATTCCAAATAGCAAAGAGGAAACTCAAACAACCATTTCCCTGGATTTAGTATATGTCTATTGGTATCAGACAATAATTAGAAAGGCACAATACACCATGGCAGTGTAGGAGCTGCCTGGTGTGATCAGTCCAACAGTGCCAACTACACACCAAAGAGCCTTTTCAATAAAACTCTTCAGGGCATAACTGGCAATTTGAGTTTGGGAAACAGGAGTGGAAGGAAGAAAAAGGAAGACACTAGTGTGCAGTTCAACCCTCTATTAACACAGGGAAAAGATGTCCTGCTGGGGCAAATGGAGCCTCCTGCATTGCAGCAAAGGAACTGATTTAAGGAGTAGTGCTTTGTGTAAGGGGATACCAACCAAAGTGATCCAACATATGGCAACACTTACAGAGGAGCCCACAACTAAGCCAAGAATTTCAAGTGGTTGCAAGACCTTTACACTACTAAAACCACCAGTTGCCTCCCAAACAACACAGAAGACTTGAAGAGTACTTAATGCCACCCTCACACTCCCCAGACTGTGCTCAAGGCACAACGAAGGCTACTGGCCTTACTGCCAGACAGGTAGAGATTTAACATGAGTGAGAAAGACACACTTGGTGCAATTCAGAGCACAGACACACTGAGAGTTTTTATACAAAATGTGAATTTTTATCACACAAGCACCCACGGGGGAATATCCATTGCAAATATATCTGCTGTGGTGTTCTGAAAATTCTGATCTTGCTGCAGTAATCTATTTATGTATGGCAAGAAAAATAGGAATATATTAGCACAAGAAGGTGGTAACAGTATTTTCTACTGTTTATGGAAAGACTGTTTCTGGAATGTATGTAGCCACCTTGATATCCCAGGTAATACTAAATTTAAGCAACCAAAATAGCACAGGGTTTTTGATGTTAACAGTAAAGGTATATTTTTCCAATGATGAATCTTTACAATACAGACATATTTTTGATGCTCAGTCTAGCTCAGTAGACTCAGCATTAGTTACAGAATTATAGATCACTCCTCTACAGACAGTGAGTTTTATCTCAACCCTGTTGCTGCTTTCAGTTCCACCATGTTAGTTTGCAGAGTGCAGTTGGCAACAGTTCATCACATGTTACAGTTGCCTTCTGATAGCCTAAATTATTTGGCAGCTTGGTTGGTTTTTGCCTGGGTAGTAGAGTTATAAACACCAGAGTAAACTACAGTACAACTGAGGAGTGTTCTAGAAACTTACTCCAAGTTTTAGCAGAGAGAGAGAGATGCTACCAAAATAATACCTAAAACTGGGAAATACTGAAGAACCTAGAATTGTATTTCCCTTTTAACAAAGAGCAGTTTGAGGAACTCAATACCTAGGGCAGGAGCACTAGGTAGGATTGAGCACTGCCCTGCATGGTGCCCACAAGCAGTGTAGATAGCAGGAAAGACTTAAAGGCAGAAAAAGATAAAAGTTACAACCATTAATGTGTATAAATAAGTCTGTAGTAGATGCATGTTCAGAACCGGAAAAAAAACTGAGCTCTTTTTGTTTAATTTTAAATACAATTTTTATAGGACTGGACTCAGCTTTACAGGCAGAGGTGTATGAAAAAGGCTCCCAACATCACCCAAGCTGATCAAGTCGGTTCTTACACAATACAGAAGTTGGCAGTAGTGCTCTATGCATGACAAATACAGCTGTATTTTATTCCCTAATGTGGCAATACAAATGGTAAACCACACTAGCACAGCACAGATGTTGTTTTGGTACATAACCTAACCCAAATTAAATATAAATATACAAATCCATATACATTTCATGAACCAATAAAGAAACCTAACAGCTAATAAAGACGTTGTGATCCTTCACAGTTACACACAGCGAGTTCCTTCCCACCAGAGAGGCCTGGCAGAAAGGGCAGGGACTCGATCATCTTACCTGTGTGTGACCTTACAGAGCTGACAGCTGATCAGCAGCACTCAGGACTGGGTGTGCTGCAGATCATGACACCCAAAGACTGCTGACTGGGCTGCTAAGAATCTGAATGGGCTGTACTTTTGGAAACTCCTGCTACTATATACAGAACAAGCAGCTGTGGTTGTACATCTTTCAGTAGAAATCCAATCCAGGTTACAAAAGGGAAAAAGGCGATTAGGCTGCTGGATCTGGAGCAGCCTAACAAATACATTAATGAAGATGACCTACTTACGTTTTTCATTTTAAAGGATTCCTCCTCTAGTCTTTCCACTGCCAGAATGTTTTCAATTGGAATGCTACATAGAGGGTGATCACCTGCAGAACACACAGACACACAGTTAATGAGCCACTTACTCTCAGCTCATCTTCACCTTTTGCCCTCTTTCTAAGGGCTGATTCAGTTTCTTTGAAGATCATTTTGACTGCATAAGAAAAGAGGGAAAATCTTTCACTCCACAGGGATTTGCTAGCATGGTCCTCAAGTATTATCTTAAGCACATTTCTGTTTTCAGCTGCAGTGCCTTATGCTAGCAAACCTCTTAGAAACTGATTACTGCAGCAGGACACAGTATATTTACTGCAAAGGTGACAATGAAATAAATCATTCCTGTCAGCTGAACTGATCTAGTGGTGATGCAAGATCTCAAAGCTGAGTGTGAAATAATGACTGGCATGAGCTGAACACATTTCCTTACCTTTCTTCCTCCCTATGTACTTACATGATGGAAGGAAGTGGTATTTGTTGTGTACTACTGAACAGACAGGAACAATTTGCAAAAAGCAAAATCCTTGCTATCTGGCAACATTAAGTGAACACATTTTGAAAGTTTAAAGACTGCAGGTGACTCCCTGTCTATTGCATCCAGTTGTGCCAATGGTACAGAATTTATGAGCACATGCTGAGATGCATTTGAGAATGTTCAATACAAACCCAAATTCCAGCTTGAGGTCTTTAAGTTTTGTTTCCTAGGACAACCTAGGTAACTGTGAAACCTACAGATTATGTTAATAACTGATATTAGGCAAATATTTTCAAATACTCTGCTAACTTACAGGGTATTGTGTTATCCAGGAAGCTTGTCTAACTGTCAATACAGATACTAAAAAAAGAGCAAGAACATACAGACTGACAGACATGCCTGCACTGTGTCTTCTACAGTTACAGACCTAGATCTCTGTCTTTTACTCCTACACAATCCTTATGTTTAATCTTTGCTTCAATGTATCAAAACAAGACTGGCAAACCTTTGTTACCTTTGCTTTTCTGATAGGTAAACTCATGGTTTGTCAGGCGAAACCATCTCTTCTTGAAATTTTTCATACCAAATCGTTTTCTTCCTTGTGCTCTCTTGATCATGAACCTAGTAAACAGGGCACCAATTGTTACAATATATGCTTATGTATGTAGATAATTATATATATATATGTATATAGATACAGATATATGTCATTGCACTTGCAAAGCTTTAGGAGGGGACACAGAGTGTTTTCTAATTATTGAGGTCTTTTCTTGGCAAGGAAATGAGTCACATTTGGATAGGTTTAGTGCATCTATTAGTTAGGTCTGTCCTCTTTCCAGATCTAGGTAAGGGGCATGAAATTTGACTTGTAGTCAGTTAACTGAGCTGCAGTTTGTGCCCTTTCTAGCTAAATGGTTTCCTAGTACAGCAGAAAAAAGGCAGAACATGGTTAGTACTGCTCTGCTAAGCTTGACTTGTTGACTCTACAAGCTTTTTTTTTAAGCTGTGAGAAAGCTCAAGTAGTTTAGACTATGTTTAATAATTAAAAGGCAGGTGTAAAGCCTCTGGAGCACAGGGACTATACCCTTACATGCTTTAATCACTGTCATGCTCTATAAACGAAATCAGGATGTTCCACAGCCTCATTTGCAATTGCACATAGATACTGCAGTTGAAATGCAATTTCAGTAACATACAAAGCAATCTCATGGCTGGAAGGTAGAGCACCCCCACCCCTTTTTTAGCAGATTAGGGCTGTTCATTTAGTGAGTTGTCAATTTTAATTAATTTTAAATTTGAATTAGTTAATTGTGAAATTAGTTTACTGGGAAACTGTGATGCATCCACCACTTTCCTAAACACTAAATCAATCCAAAAGCTTCAGCGTGACTTTGGTGACTTCATCCTGCTCAGCATCACTTTTGTTAGATAAAAATGTATGTGCATATGCAGTAGAGAGTTGATAACAGCTACTCTACACATTACATTAACTATTGTGCCAAACACAGACCTGTATAACAGAGTGGGTAGACACTACTTGCTATGGAGTAGCTTTTTTCAAGTAGGAAGGCACTATACAGCACAAAGAGCACACAGAGAACAGCAAATGACCTGGTTTAAGATTTTTCAATAGTAGAGCTAAAATGCTTAGATCAGCTAATATTGTTTCTTGCTTCTGGTACCTTCAGTCACAAATAACTACAACACATCTGACCAAACCACAGGTCTGTTTAAAGCTCAAACAGAAACCCAAGTTCCTTCAGACTTTAACTATTTTGTAACCAGCTAGGCTGGTGAATGCTGCTCATTCCAAGCTGTGTGGGCAAAAGCTGACAAAGACAGTCTACAGCAGCAGATTTTTTTTTTTTTTAACTGGTTATAGTTACACATCTCTCATTCTTAAAATGGCCAGACACTTACTACTGTCTTGGTCCTTATTCTTGGAATACTTGAGAAATATTTAATAACACCATGTGATTCAGGTCATCACCAGTCCCACTGGCAATAGCCCTCATAATTCCAGATTAAGACAAATTTTAAAGGAAGAACTGATACACTTGGGCAGGAGAATGTGCTCTTCAAATTAGTTTCTAGTCCTTCTCATGCCAACATTTAAAGGTGACTTAGAATTGCAAACTCCTACAGAGCCTCGCCTCTTTGAAAAATGCAAACTCCATATAGCAGAGCTAAGAGCACATTTCTAATTAAGTTCTTCATAGTTGACACAGCCAAGAGAAAAATGTGCTTTTATTTTCCAGAAACAGGTGACTAGCATTCAAAGTCACAGAAGTTATAAGGCCAACTTCTTTGTTTCTAGCAATTGCAAAATGTATGAGAAGTCAGAGCAAATAGAAGCACAGAGGGAGAAAAAGGCCAAGATAAAACTCATTTCAGTACAAGGTGGTTGAAGATACCATTTCTTCTCAGGCTTATAGTAGACCTGAATCTAGATCTGCCTCAGTTTTGCTTGGAAGTATTGACATGCCCCTTTAACCAAAGAAAAAATAAAAATAGTTCTCCTTTTCATTCTCTTTCTTTTGGAAAGAACCAGGCAGGCAGCTGTTAATGCTGATTGGCATGATTGATGTCAGCAAACCCAAGTGTCAAAGACTAATCTTTTCATTCAAAAGTACTTATGCTATAGAATTCCATTTGATGCTCTTAATAGAGGCAAAGATAGATTAAAAACACAAAAGCAAGCAAAAATATTGCAAAGGCAAATAGAAACCCAATAAACAGCCATTCAGTCTGGAGAAGAATCAAGTCTAAGGCTGTGAAAAAACCCACAACAAAACATGGCAATAATGCAAAATGTGGAAAAAAAAAATAGGCTGCTGAAGGCCACTTCTTAACCTTGAGAATAATTTACATGAATACTACTTAAGTAGTGCCTAGAAAATGTATGGTCTCTTCTTCACTTTCAGTAAGTTCTTCAGGATCCATACAGTCCTTCTTGGTGCCCTGCCTACTGATAGAAATCCTTTATTCTCTATTTACAGCAGGTTTTTGTTTTAAGGAAAAGAAAATA
Organism: Polioptila caerulea; assembly: GCA_013397295.1. Lineage (NCBI taxonomy): Eukaryota > Metazoa > Chordata > Aves > Passeriformes > Certhiidae > Polioptila > Polioptila caerulea. The sequence goes on from VYXF01007307.1 coordinate 503,712, forward strand.
AAAGGTCAGCATCAAGAAAGGGGTAACTAAATGTTCTCTGCTGGCTTTACACAGGCATTTCAGGATGGTTAAACAGAGTACTTCCTCCCCGAAGTTAAGTCAGACAAATCTACTGCTGCAAAGGACATGCTGTCAGCCAGTAGCTACAGCAAAGCAGCAACTGCCTCTACCATCTTACCTGCATGAACTATTACCATCAACTTTCTTTACTGTTAGTTTAAGAGTCCTTACAACAGCAGCCACAGGCCGAGCAAGAAAAGACAGAAAAAAATCAGACAGGAGCAAAAGAAAGACAGAGGCAGAAAAAAATGTTTTACAGTTAGAGGGTAAATGTTACAAACTATAAATTTATTTTGAAAACCAAAAGGATGATAAATGTACGGAATTAAAATAGACAAAATTGCTTCTAAGGACAGAGGTTTATCAGAGAAGCGAACTGTCAAGGTTAAACAGAAGAGGTAGTCATGTTTTCACTGAAAATGTAGTTTTTACATTACTTAAAAAGACCATGAAGGTCTACTTTCAAACAGTATTTGAGCTTCCTGAGCTCTGACAAATTTGGATGGTTTTACTTTCTTCCTCCCCTCTAAAAGAAGCTGTTTCTACAGTGCACTTATATGATCTTGACAATCAAGTTTTGTAACAAAAAATGTCAACAATTGGTATCTGAAACTAACACAGCATATGGAACATACTTCCCAAAAAAGGAAAGGTACTAAAACTATAAACTGTTCCAAATGCATGTCAAATTTTCCTCAAAATGGCCATGATAATAGCTAGCATATGTATCTCATACAGCAGCCAAAGCAAATTCCACTTGCAGGCTTTGCTCTCATGAACTTATTCAGTATCTGTCTTCACAGTAGAATTTTACAGCTTTTATTCACTGGAGTTCAGGAAAAAAGACTTGATTTTAACACAATGCTGATCTAAGTTTACTTTGCCTCAGCTAAGCTAATTAAGTTCTACAGGCTTCTCTTTCCTCCACTTATTTCAAAACACATTTATATTAAGACGCTTAAATCAAATGAAAATATGTTCAAATCAGCTATATCAACCACAGAGAGCAGAAATTGCAACACAAGATTTTTCCTACATTCTTCTTTGATTGCATGAATGGAGTAGGGGTGGCAGAAAAACAGATGGCTGCCTTAGAATGGCAGTAAGCACACGAGTAGATGGTTTTGTTGCACATGCATACTTACCCTTCTTTAAGCAATATAGGTTGCTCTATGCTCTTGTGATCTCTTCTTCCTGAAGATGAAATTAGATCTAGAAACTAAATGGTGAACAAAAACCAGATGTAAAAATGACAGGACTACACTACCCAAATTAAAATCTTTCAACATTTGAATAGCATAGAGCTAAGAGAGTATGTGTAGAAGTAGTTAAACAGAAGGTAATGGCAGGAGCTTGAGGAATTTGGGAGGTTTCCTGGGTTGTAACCTAAATATAGCAGAAATGCTCTTAAGCAATAGAACTGCAGATGCCCAATACTCCTTGTGCTTCTCCTTGGTTATGTGGATCTTTCACTTCTTTTTGGACTAAGTAATTTTCATCACAGATCTGCAGCACTCTATGAAGTATACACATCTCAAAAGCTCTAAACAGCAGCTTATCAATCCAACCTATTTATTAACTAGAAATAGATGCAAAGAAATTTTACTATTGTCATGTGTATAATTTGATAAAAGTTTCTTGAATATTAGTTATCACGGGTCTGCTATTCTCAACACACTTCCTGGTTTACCACCAGTATGTATTGCTTTCTAGGATTCAACTTCAACAGCTCAGCAGGAATTTTAGAACCTTTACAAGCAATACTCACATTTTTTACTGCATCTGCATATTTCTGTTCATTAAAATAGTCATAAAACGTAGCCATGTAAGATTCCTTGAAATTGGCCTGAAATACAAAGCCAAAACCATGCATATCATCATACAGTTTATACAGAAAATATTATTGTTAATAGCAGTAGGTCAGGAGGAAAGTCACTGCAGATAGACAGGGGGTTTTTCTGGCCAGAAGTAAAAGAAGTGAAGTGCTACTTTCATGTTATACAGCACACATTCAGTACTATCAAACTTCTATTTCAGAGAGACAGCAGAATGCATTTCATATGTTCAGTTACGACAGTTAATAACACATTCTTCAAATGCTTTGGCTTTACATTTTCCTTCTGACAAGAAGTGTAAGAAAAAGAATTCTTTTGTCTTGAAGGACTCATAACAGTCACCCAGAGTTGCCTGTGTGAATCCTAACAAACCCAACCACCCCAAATTACTGCCAGCTACAGCAGTGCAGTAACTTATTTCAATCAAACATCCAGACTATGGGCATCTAGCTCTAATCTCACCACTGACAGAAAACTGAACTGGTACGAAAAGGAAAGTATAGCCCTTCCCTTTACTGGCTGACTTTTCTTGGTTGAGTTTTAAAATGCTGAAACAATCTATATAAAGTCCTGTGGAGCTGCTAATCAAGTATCACAGAGAAGTAGAGAACTTCACAGATTCTCCTGATCATTGTCTTTCTTCAAAGGGAAGGAATGAAGAGTTTTGAGAAAGACTTCTAGATTGGTCACACAATTTTGCTTTACTGAAATCTAGTTCAGATTAAGAGAGATTTATTTTTCCTCTAAACATGAGAGGCTTATAATCAAAGCAAGCATCACCAGTTTTGCATGAGCCTAGTGCAACTCAAGCATTTTTAAGGCTTAATTACAATTAATGATAAAAGATCAAAAACATCACTTTCCTAAATTAAGCCATTAAATGAAAATACCATACTTACAGATTTAGATTTTGATAAGCTGCCTAGTGTTTGAATGGTTTTAGAGATAAGTGTCAAAGTTCGAGAAGTCTGAGGATCCTAGGAAGGAGAACAATATTATATGGACTAGCTACTTAAAATAATGACTAGAGGAAAGTAAACTATATTTCTTCTTTCCTATTTAACTTCCAGAAGAGTAACAAAAAATTGGAAAAGACCCCTAATAAAACACTGCAGGAATAAAGTTGCTCTTATATTAAAAGTTTTTTGGCTCACAAACCATCACGCTCCATAGTTACCCTATTGACCTTCAGAGATCCAAAGGCAATCACTCACAAAACAAAACCAAGGCTGTCCACATCCTCCCCACTCCCAATAAGAACAACTACTAGAAGCCTGACATAAGTTGTTTAACATCCAAAATATTTCCAACACTGCTGCCAGTCAAGCCAGCATTAATGTGATGCAGCAAGAAGGAAGCAATGCCCCTTTTTCCACAGCAGTTTAGACCATCTACCTTGTTTCTCCTTAAATTTAACTCTTCTTCCAGTATCTCCCAAGTTCTTTATGTAAACAGTCACACAACATATGCTTCATACCTAATACAGATATAATAGATCTTTGAACTAACAAAGGTACTTTTCCTAAAGGCTATTAAAGGAATTGAAGAAAGCATCTTGATAAACAGACTATGGTGACAGAACCATAAACTTATCTAGAAAAAAACTGATACAGTACTTACTGGATGGTGTGGTGTAAGCTGAAAGAGGTTTGGAGAAAGAATGGCAGGAGCAAAGAACCTCAGGAAAATAAAGCTGCTGACAGCTGTGTACCTTACATCTAGGTCACCTATTAAAAAAACAAAACAAAACAAAACCAAACCCTCTACTCAGCATTTCAATAATCCTTCCTGAAAAGTCTCATGAAATTATCAGAGCCTTGAGAGAACTAACTCAAGCATGTGCTGGATAATGTATTTATATTTGTGAGTTACAGGATTAACTGATGACAGAGGATTTGAAGCCAGAAATCAGCTAGCCTAACCCAAGGAAATGTCAATGAGAGCCTCTATTTAAAAAAAAAGAAAAAAAAAAAAAGCAGGTTCACAACATAATCTGCAATATCATTCAATTTTCCACCACACAAGGAATTTCATAGATAGTTACTATTCCATCTATGCACTGAAGTATGATGAATAATTTACACTGTTTATGAAATGTTCAGCACAGAGGCCAAGTCTCAGTTACCTACTTATAGCCCAGAGCAGAAGTGTTGTACAGACTCCTAATGTATCCAGTTGGCAGTTACAGAAAACACATTTTACTTATTTATTTAAACATAAAATAAAAAGCACGACAGCACAGTCAATGGTTTTCTGCTTGAGCTGTCCTACTCCAAAGTGACTGTTTAAAAGCTAAACTTGTATTGTATGAAATTTTGCTAAAACTTCCCAACTGTAATCTTCTTCCCTTCATGAAAATATATAGCTTGCTTGTTTTGCTTACATAGCAGAATGAGCCATGACAAATCTGGTTTTACATTGCCCACTTACTCTCAAAGAGTCAAAACAACAAAGAGGGACTGGATAGAACTGTCTCTTGGCAGCCAGAAAACCTTCACAGCACATGGGCTCCTAAAGCAGTGAGCTTGCAGTAACTCCAATTTATGGACTGGCTTTTATTACAGATTGACACATAAGCCAAAAACAATTCCACTGCATAGAATCTGCAGAATGAGCCATGACAAAATCCTGCGGTTCTGAAAATTGAGTATGCCCTACAAATACTGAACCCATAAAAGATCATCATAATGAACGTTTTAAATGCAGTTTTCCTTTGAAAGACTTTAAAGAAAAAACTCTAGTCATCATAAAAAATTATGTTCCTTTGTGGAATGAATAATCAATGAGAAAACAGAATTAACATACTGCAAATATTTTAGATAAGCTGCTGCTCAATTACTAAATCCAACAGAGATCATGCAGACTGCTGGACTACACCTATATTTAAAATAAAACAATATATAAAAACTCACCTTGAAAACGTTTGGCAGCTGATTCTCTCAGTGAAAAGAAAATATCACACATCACTGTAGGGCAGCTTACACCAGATTTTGTAATTACAGTAAAAATGCGATCAACATATTGCCTCAGATTTTCCTGAAAAAATTCAAAGATTATGACAAAATTAGTATAATTTTCTGCTGTGGAAAGTGGTACTATTCCTGGTTTTATTCATAGTGGCATCATTAAAAGACTCCCACTTTCAACATTACATACTTGAAAAACAAACTCTCACTCAATTATACTGTTTGGGAAACGCACATATTCAAGAAGAGGAGTAAAAATAACATTCCTATCAAACCAAACATTAAATGATACAGCCATATGGCAAATCATTTCTTCTTCTAGCACTGATTACTACATCATCAGCAGAATCATAGATTCATTAAGGCTAGGAAACATCTCTCAGATCATTGAGTCCTACGGTTCACTCAGCACTGCCAAGTCCATCACTAAACCACGTCGCCATGTGCCACATCCACAGGCCTCTTGTACACTTCTAGGGATACTGATTCCACCACTTCCTTGGGCAACCTATTCCAGTGCCTGACCACCCTTAAGAAATTTTCCCCCAATATGCAGTTCAAGCCTCCCCTGACACAACTCAAGATCTTTTCCTCCCATCCCGTCACTTATTACTTGGGAGAAGAGGCCACCTTGCTACAGCCTCTCTATAGTTAAAGAGGTCTCCCCTGAGCCTCCTTTTTTCCAGGTTAGCCATGAGCTAAGTTATCCTTGTCCTCAGGGTAGCAGGAGAAGTCATTAACTTTCTACAGGTATTGCATTTATAGCACAATGTAAAGCTGTCATGAAATAATTACAAGGGTGGTGTCAAGAAAGCTTACAGTGTGCTCTAATGAATGACAAAATTATTTGCAAGATCAAACTTCTGAGGACCTCAGTTAAACTTGATGTCATAAACAGAGACTGTCCTCAAAATCTAATGCATACCCTGTTATTTTCCAGGTTTTCACCATCTTTCAATTTCACAGGATCAATTTCACAAGGTTTATGGACCTGGCAGATCTAGAAAAAAAAATACAGTGAACAATTGATATATGAGTTTATCTACAAGTACAAAATGTTTTGTAAAAAGCATAATCTGTTAGTTTTTGAGATGAGAGATAAAAGGCAAAAGTCAACTTTATAAACAGTACTTTTTTTCTTTTAACAGCAAAGGTAAATTATGTGTGATCTTTATTTTTTTCCAAAAAGTAGCATTATTCATTCTACCCTTTCCTTCAACTGAAATGCAGAACTGTTCTTTAGACTCTCTCAAGCAAAGCTGTTCTAAAAACTCCTGTTTTTCCAAAACAATCAACTTTGAAAGTATACCAATATTCTTTAAAACGTGACGTTTTCTGATGAAACATTAAGACAAGAACAGCTGAAGAAATTGCCAAATCATTTAAAGGAAGTCTGTGGTCTGAAAGCATTGCCCAACTACAGCACTAAAATACCCACACCCACAATTCTGGACTGGATAGATAATAAACCATTGTTCCAATATGTGCATCACATGCACAGTTATCCAAGAATAACTGTATCCTTTTATACCCACTGGAAGAAACTTATTACAGCTTCACCACAGCTTTCTATTGTATATACTATTTATTAATGTCTCAGAAACAATATATGCTAGTTTTTATAAAACAGAGTAATGTTGTTTAATAAATAGAAATTTTCCTTTTCCTTTAATACAATCCAACTGTTTCTGAATTGGGCAACTCAGCGGTCCCTAACCTAACACACAGGATTTTCATGCAGAAACAAGCTGTTAATAGCTATTAAGCATTATTCTTACAAAGTGTTCTTAAAATGAGAAGTAATAAACAGTGTTTGTTCCCTGAAGGTCTTTACAACATTTCACCAAATAAACAGTCTGAACTCTTCTTACCTCGTCTATAATTGGCTTTAGTGTAACTTGCAGATAATGCATCCCTGCCAGTTTCATTGTCTCATCAATACACTTGGAAGTTAACGAGTTTCCTCTGAAAATGGTGTTGGGATCTCTGGAAGTCAACAATTTTCTGTAATTTAGTCTCTTTGCAATGAACTGCTAATACATGGAAATAAAAGCAGCAGGGAAAGGTGACAGAATTTGGTGTTTAAAATACGCAAGCAAAACGTCCCTTTGACACCAGCCTGCCATTAAATGCAGTCATGCAGCATTTAGTTCACTTCCAGGGTATAACAGAAAAGCAGCAGCCTTGGACAATCCAGAGGGACTACAGATCTTCATCGTATTAGAGTGGTGTGCTGAGTGCACTACCCAAATACACAGTGACACAGGCTCAAATCAAAGAGGTCTACAGCACACATGTGGGAAACATACCTGTTTTCACATGCCACTGAACAGTGCTAATTTGAATAAGGGAAAGAGGCAGTGATTTTAGTCTCACAACTACACTGGACATTGCACACTACCTACTACTTGCACCTACAAAATAAGTACTTGTGAGCTGGGAGGAAGAAGAAAACACTGGCTCCAATGGCACAGCCATATTTTCTATGAGACTTAACACAGTGCAGACCCCAGTTCAGCCCTGACAACTGTGTGGCAAGGTGGCACCTTGCAGACTCTCAGGTTTTTCTAAAAATCTCTTGCAGAGCTCATCTTGTACTAGACATCAAACTCCGTGACTGATAAAGCTTCAGCCAGCTGCTCTATCACATACCTGTACCTCCCTGCTTAGCAATTTACTTTATGCAAATAGGTACATAACCAAAGATCTCATCTACAATTTGTACAATCAAAACCTGTGCTTAGTGACAGCAGATCAAACCTGGATCTGAAGCTCTCTTCTTGCTCATAAACACACTCCTATCTTTTCTGGTTTTTACAACTTGCTATGGACAGACTCATTTACAAGCAGTGAGTAACAGGATCAATTATTTTGCTGGATTCATCATTTTGTTTCATGAAAAAAGTAAGCTCACTGGCTATTACAGATGCCAGAAAGCCCTGAAAACAAAAAACCATCTTTGCTGCTTTATCATAGGAACATGACTGACTAGGGACCAGCAGGTTTCCTCATGCTGCAGCAGCCATGCTGTTTCAGCCAACCTGCAGCTCAGAAAAAGTACAGGAAGGAAAACACTTGATCCCCCAGACACTCTGAAAAGAGCCAACCCACACAACGACTTGATTTTGTACTAAGGAAATTTATAGTCAGTATCTGTCATTCCCCTTCACTCCCAATTGTCTTTTACTGTTAGTCAAGAGCATGACTACACAGGAACAAGGACTGCAGCAACAAATGTTCTTTAGGACCTGCTTGGTATGAATACTAGATCTTATGCTATTGAACTATCAAGCCCCCAGTAAGTCAAACAAGGAACCAAAAGAAGCAGCCAAAAAAAGCCAACTTCATTTTCTCCCATCCCATGCCAAATTCAATCCCATCCTTAATCCTCCCCCCTCTAAATGGGACAATTAGACACACAGATTGCCTAAATTCATGATTAGGAAGAAACTTGCTTGTTGTTTTGAACAAATTCAACACTTACTCAGCACTAAATGATTTATTAGCACACAATAAAGCTGAAATGATTCCATATGAATAGCTGAAGGTAATGTAGAATTTCAGTTATCATATATACTCAAGACTGAGTAAAAATCTCTGCTCTCACATGTTAGAACAGTTTTGCAACTTGTTTTCACAAAAAATTATGGGAACACCTCCTGAAGGTCAAATTAATCAGATCTTGAGAGCAGTGAAAGAATTTAGAAAGAACTCTGACACACAGCTAGGAAGAACAGGAATCAGCCCAACATTTTCTTCTGAAATTGCATATTTCTAGAAACTGAGTGGAAGATTATAGCACTAGCCAATGCAGTTTAGGTATTTATGATAACAGTTTGTTTTTTGGTACTTACTGAGTTCTCTTCACTTCAGCATTTGCAATGGCACTTATGAAAGGCACAATTCTGCCATAGTGTAAGAAAAGCCTGACAAGAGGTATGGCCGCTTCCTGTTTCTCTCTGCAAACTTCACCCAAAATATGTGCAGCTGATGCTGAAACAGGCTGAATAGTGGAAAATAAAAAATTTGATAAATCCTTCCAGAACAATTATTCTTTCTATTCCCATTAGCTTCTTAATGCAGAGCCCCCCACAACAGTTGCAATGGCCAGTTACCCAAATGTCTGTATACAACGTGGGTGGAAGTTACACCCCAGTTTTTGTGGGCTGTAAGTTCTGGTCACAAGAGGGCAGCAATTTTAAAACTATTGCAGTACAGTCTCTTTTTATCCCCCACATTTTAAATGGTTGTCTTTTCAGTAAATGTCACTTGCCTGGGAAGCAAGTGAAGAGAAAGAACTCTATGTAAACCCTTCACAATTTCAAGTCCCAGTGAGTACAGAACCCAGTTCTTTTACTGAAAAAACAAAAGCACTGTTACAACTGTAAAAGGTATATGTAAGGGCACACATGGTCCAAGTCTCTGATGTTTCAGGATTAGTTCTTGGTTTGGGTTTCTCTCAATTATGCTAACAAACCTGTTCCTGTCCAGTAAAGGAAAAAAACCGAATATGTATCAAACCGCAGGGACTGCAAAAAAGCACAAGGGATATGCAGAGCTTAACAAGGCTCTGAGGTCTGAAAGGAAGAGCTGAACTCTCTGGAAATTACAAAACTACGGTGCCAGCAAGATAGTGACAAATATTCAGAGACCTCTGTGAAGATGATCTGCAAGTAAACAATAAACAACACAAGCAAATTACCTCAACATCTGCAGATTTTAGCAGGATGTCTCTCAGTGGACTGTAATAGTCTGAGGAAAAAACATGGTCCTCAGTGTAAACCACATTTAACCTTAAGGAACCGAGGTCATCAGGTTTCAATGACTTGTTACCATTATCTCTGGGCTGCAGAAAATACCTGATATGCAAAAAATAGGACAGAAACTTAGTGCTGAAACACAAGATTTTCTCAGGCTATACATGAGCATAGAGAAACTGTATAGATACACAGAGTATTTATATGTGTATCAAACTCTGGAGAGCTCTGAATCAGACTTCTTAATTAAGTTTGCCGTTCTGTTTTGCACCAAGTGCAACATGGGAAGTTCTGAACATAAAGATTTATGTAGATACGATTAAAAACCCACACACCAAAGCCATCACACTGCTGATGAACTGCGGTAAATAATGTAAAAACAACATACTAGAACTCCCACACTCTACAGAGAGGCAGACTGAAACCTCTAATCACATTATCAAAACTTCTTTTTACACTTGCTAAGATTACTTTGGCTTGCTTACAAAAAAGATACAGATTAAATCCATTTAAACTTTATCACAGTGCAGTAATTACTCTTAAAGCTTCAGAGCAGACATATGTTTCTACTTATTCTCCAAAAGAAAAATGTCAAATACCATGCTTCGTAAGAACTAGACTGTCGGAGAAATTTCAAAGGGAGTCTCAGTTCTCCTAGAAACTCGTCACCAAACTTCAAGTTACTGGCATTCCAAAGATCAACCCTGTAATAAAAACAAATAATTTAAAATACTATATAATTTAAAATACTATACTAATAATAATAGAAAAAAAAAGCCAACATTTTTTCTGAATTTGTGGGGGTTTTCCCCCTCAAGTCTATGAGTTAGAAAGAATTGAAATTGTACAGCAATGGTTTTCAAACAGTAAAGAGATATCCTTACCTTAGATTTCTGAAGCCTTACAATTCAACTCCATAAAACATTAGCAAAAAAGATCATTCAGATTAACTTTTTCTCATCTGTACTGTTTCCACTATCCATTTGATAAAGATTCAGACAGCTGTCTGGCTATCCCAAATAATGAAAAATTACAGGTAAAATGGACACCAAGGGGAAAAGCACAAAGTTATTTAAGGATTACATATTGTCAGTCCCTGTCCAATTTGGGATTACTAACAGCTAAGTGGCAAAGCTTTACAGAATTAGTTCTACACAATTTTCCCCAGTTTCTACCTCCTAGGAAGACTCCTGTGTCAAGCATACATACTTATGGCACCCAAACTCGCTCTGTACAGATATTCAAAGCCATGAGATAGTTCTACCATTCTGTAGAATCTGTGTATTGGCTGAAGCTTACACAAATTCTGGCACTTGATCCCTCACATTTGGGAAGTTCTGGTATCTATCCATAGATGGTCCTTTCTTCTCTTTCTTATGCTCTTCAACATCTGGTTGGAAAACTACTGCACTGAGATTCAAAGCAGAAGTATTGGTGTCCAACCCAGCATGGAGGTAAACACTACCACAGCCACCTTGAGGCANCTGGTGTCCAACCCAGCATGGGTTGGACACAGCCCACCACTACCACACCACACAGCCCAACCACTACCACAGCCACCTTGAGGCAACTCCAGGGTATTATTTGTTTCTCTATTTATTTTAAGGCTTTCTCTAAGAGCTATTTTTATTAAAAAACAAGACCAGCTGACTACTTTGCGGCTAAGTGACAGCTTGAATATGCCTTAAACTTTTTTCAGGAGAAACAGTATGTGGAAAGAAAGAAAAATTTTCAACTAATGACAATTTTTAGAAGAGCAACTTTAACTTGGCATGGGCGCAAAGTCATCCAGTTGTGGATGTATTTGCACAACCCTCCTGGTGTCAAACAAATCACAGTAGACTGGCTAAGGAACAGATGTTAACAGTCCTGCTAAAGGTTTATCCTATCTTATGCAAGCACAGAATCCATTACTTTTACATCCTCTGAGCCTTGTATATCTCAACAGTGTCTCCTGCATCAGCTGTCATACACTAGACACACAATCAGCTCACACTGCATGCCTGCTAGGTAAAGTTTTTCAGACTCTGATAATTTGGACAATATTTCTGACGGGCAAGAACTCTCCAAAAGGAAAAAAACTTCTTTGAAAATTTGACCTTCTCTCTCCTTTTTCCATATTTGATGGGTTATTATCTCGCTAACCAGATCAAGACAGCTAAAAGCAGCTTCAGGAGGAGAGGATCTTTAAGCCTATTTACAGTCAAACTTACAATTTGCCAAGTATTTACAGGCTACTGTTTTCTAGTTTATCCAAACTCTTTCGAGATGCCAACTAGCAATAACACTTTCAAACAGACAGCTAAAGGGTTTTCCCAGTTACAGAAAAAAAAAACAGTGCAAAGGATCTGTACAAGAGAAGCTAACAACTCCAAGCAAATATCACAACACAGTAAGAAAAGCTTACTTTTATCTTTCTGTAAAATTCTGATTATTTACTGGTTTGCACTCTTGGAGCACAAAGAATAAACAGCACTTTTTAAAAATGTTAATACACATATCTCAGAGTCTAAAAGATCCCTGTTTCTCAAGATTTTTAAAAGGCAAAATTATGACAAGTGTTATTCTGAAACTGGTCAGATTGTAGTCACAGAAAGAAACAAACAGGAGAGAGGGGGAGGAGAAAAAATGAATTCACCAGAACATCTGGTCCCCAAGTGTTGATATGCCCTGCCTACAACTTCCTACACCCACTCAAAAAAAAGAAAACTTTTCATAGCTTTAGAGAGAAATCATGAGAGACTAAGTCTCCTCTTTACCCTGAGGAATTTTCTTTTTCTCAGAAGAGAAAAAGAAAACAAATCCCCAAACCCATAAATTGTATGATTTGTCCGGAGGTCTTGGGGGCAATCTAACTCTCACTAAACAGAGTGGAGGAAGTGAGCGGGGGTGGAAGGGGAACCCAAGATGGAAACAAAAACACACTGTCCCATAGGGGACAAAAGCTCTAAGGAGAATTTGCCCAACCAAGACTAACACTTCATCTGCTTTTGCCTGTTATTTAAGTGTTTAATCTTTTCCCAACTATTTTGCAAGCCTCCTCTCAAATTATTCATTTGTAGCACACTGCGATATATTGGTTTTCTGGAATGACAGACTTTTCTGAAGCTCATCTCCACATACATTATTGCTGCAGACAAGTCATTTGTCCAGAAAATATACTTAGCAAGTAAAACAACTATATAATTTCATTTAGTCCAGTAGTATTAAGCAATAATCATTGAATTATTAAGCAATATGTAACTGCTGAACACCGATGTCTAGCATCTCCTTCAAAACTTTCAAAAAATCTATCAGAGAATCCTAGCTTTCAGTTAAAATCACTGCATGGCTGAGCATCATGGTTATAAAGATTAGACTGGGCCTTCTGAGACATGGTGCAGTTGCCCAGTCCATCACATACATCCCATGGAACATGGGGCACGTTCCTTCATATCTGCCCACACAATGCAAAGCTTTGCAGAAATTCAGTCTAGTGCCAGGACTGGGTCACCTGCTGTCCTGAAACACTGACACCACCAAAGCAGCTCAGCACTGCATCTGGGCCTTTGCTTTTACTCCCGAGTCAGCTGTGGGCTGCCCCTAAACCAGCTACCTTTTCATTTCCTGACACAAATGTTCTCTGTGAAAGAGCACAGCTCTTGCCTGTCTCACATATGAACAGTTTCCCTTTCCTGCCTCAGAGCCATGGTGAACACAAATCTATTAATGCTCTCGTACTGCTGTGACACCACATTGACAGGCTAGATGAACCAGCAGCTGTCACATCAGAACAGCCCTCAATCCATTCAGGAACACAGATGTGTTTTGCTTGCTGGGAGTAAGTATTGTTCCCCTTTCCTGGTCTCCCCTCCGTTCTTTACAGCCAGTTGTGATTCTGAAGGAACTACAGAACTTCCCAAGAGATGCCTCACTGCCTCTCTAGTGAGGATATATGGGAGGGAGGCTATGCTACTATTCTTCCTCCAAATAATAACATAAAGGAGAAGGGAATTTCTCACCACCTGATGCAGAAATAGCAGTATTCATGCGCATACAGATGGCCCAAGCCTCCAAATTTTAATAGTATGTGATGGTAAAACTCATGTGACACTTTCAAGTTTTGCACCTTCTATTCTTTCTCACCTCTCTTTAAACTCATCTGTCCCCACAGACACTGTTGACCAGCCTCAGCAGGTTTTAAAATAGTACTAAGAGGGTGGCACAGGGTGGGGTGGGACTTTTTTTTATTTTGAAATCAGAATTGCTCTTTTCCTGTGCAACTGCTTTCACTTTTGTCATACCAAATCTTGCAATAAAGGGTTAAAGTTGGAAGGCAAAAGAAAAGAAATTGTTTCTGCCCTGAAAAAAACCTCTGAGTTTAAGAGTCTCCTTTCAGGGAAGAAGGACTTTATACAGGTTGCTAAAATTAAGTGATAAAAGAAAACACTCTGTAACTTAGAGCATCACAGAGCCTCTGGGCTGTCCTAGGAAACTGAGGGAGGGAGGAAAGGAGAGCCCAGACATAAAAGGCTGGGCTTAATGACAACTGCCTATTAGTATACACACAGTGCACATGAGAAACAAAGCAAAATAATAAGGATCTCTTCTGCATAAGAACCAATACATATTCAAGATAAAATCTACAGGAAAGTGGAGGTAAATAAACATACAGATACACTGACAAAAACTCATCTTGATTTATCAAAAGGAAATCCATGCTTGCCACTTTGCAAACAGGGTCTACTACAAAGTTACAGAACTCTGGAATACAATTTTTTGCTAATAATATATTTTATATTACCTAATCTCCATTTTGTCCACTTCATCTACATCTTCAATGTCAAAATGGGATTTCTTGTTGTAGCTACTGGGTCTTGTAACCTAATAAAAAGGAGAAAACTTTTAGCAGCTTGATCTGATGCAAAAACATTCTGATGTGACTTTTATAAAGCTTTGGAAGAGCACAGTATTTTACTACCAGCAGTGACTTCAGTCCTGATACTGAAGACATTCATGCAAGTGAATGAACATGTTGACTAAACAGATGACTGACTATAAAGTGGTGGTTACACAATCATTTTCAAGAGTAAGCAGATACTCCATACTTTTTTTACAGAAGAAGATCATCTTTAATATTACTACAGCACTTCAAGTTTACATCAACAACAGAAAAATACCATTGAAAGGAGCATCACTTTCATAATCTATCTAGGGAGAAAAAAGGGCAATTAATATTTGTGTTTTAAATACAGCTGTACAAAAGACACCCTGAGGCACTCTGCAGAGTGTGGGGGAGGAACCACAACCACCCTTAAAAACATTTTGCAGCGTATCCAATTAAAATTGAGAAGTTCTTCCTGTCCTTCTATCCTGGAAGTCAATTTAACCTGCCCATACAACAAATACCAAGCAGACCAAGAGACCCTAGCCTGTGTTATGCATGTCAAAATACAGAAGCAGCTGCACAGTTCACCAACTGCATTCGCAAGACTGATTAACAGGAAAGCACAGGCAAAGAAAAAAGGAAAAAGGAAAGAAGTATAGACCCTTAACACAAAAAGTTTTTGCACAACTGTTTCTTAAAATTTGTTTTCTACCATGATTGTAAAAACACTTTGGTGGTTGTATTTCTGCATAGTGCATCAGAAATTTAAGAAAAAGGCTACCCCACCCAGCTGAAACCACAGCAGGAACTGATCAAACACAAGGGTGTATGATGATGTGTGGGTTCAGCTCTTGGTTGCACACAGAAGCTGAACTTTATTGTATGTTTGAATATGCTTGTGGCTTAATACTCCACACCGACAAAAACGGACTTTTATTGCAAACTTGACTGTTTGGTTTTGTACTGTACATGAGATGCAAATGGCAATTAAGGGAGGCAATGATACAGTTGCACAGGGTGTGCTCTTTGGCAGAGGACACTCAGAGCCTTTTGTATATGTGCGTGTGTGAGGCAAAGTGATACGCAAAAATTAAAAGGTGCTACTAGCAGCACTGGAGACCAAATGCTGCAGACTAATGGAATCAAATGCACCTGGTAACCCCAAGAGCACAGAAGACTTAAATACAGTCTACAACTTGTGCAGTTAAACACAAAGTTCCTCACCCTAGCCTTGCAAATATTTCACTCTTTCTGCAAAGTATCCTACAGGCCTGCAAACGACAGTTTCTACTACCATTGTGAAGCTAACGGTGTAATTTTTAATAAAGAAGCAAACTTTTAAGTCTCTTACTATCTGTAACACAGGAGCTGCTCCAAAAACCTGTAGCATAGGTGCAACTTATGGCATGTAAACACTTACTCAGAAGTTTTGCTGGAATCTGCATGTATGACATCTCTCTTCACCCATGTGACTATTTAGTGCACACATCAATACAGCTCAAGAGTAGTATTCCAAAAGGGATAGCTGTATGGAACTGGAGATGAGGAACCTCCCAGTCCACAGGGCTAAAGTAGCTGACCCATAACACTGTACAAAAAAGGGGGCAAAACTCTGCTGTGTTGGTGCCTTTCACCTGGGAAAGCTGGCAAGCCATTTATCAGCTGCTCAGATTGCAGTTTACATGCAAGTTTGCAAACAGGTCCCCAGCACTTCCCTCTTGAATTCCTGTAAGAAGACCATTTTCCTGTGGCTGCACACACAGCTCCACACCACGCTGCAGCTGAAGCAGTGGTGAAAATGAACCTAACTATCAGGTGCAAGTTTCACTCACCACACCCCTTAAACAAGCCCTTCTATTTCCCAAACCAACAATAAGCTATCTTTCATGCAGAAAACTAAATCCGTGTGACTTTGTGGTTGTAGAAAAGAAAGCACTCATTCACTGTCTTTTACAGATCAGCTTCTTCCTTGGAAGCTTGGACAATCTCTGTGCTAGCAGGCTGCAGAAAAGCTGATGAAGCTGTTTGGAAGCAGAAAGCGACACCGCTGTCAAGAGCATGAATTTCTCAGCTCCACAGGAACCGGAGCACTTTGTTTGCATGCACCAGCCACAGGTCTGCCCACATCTCATTAGTGAATGTATTTCCCAGTCACAGCAGTTCTACTGAACCTTGTTCCTTGAAGATGCTTAGCCTGATATGTACTAACTACTCTCAAAATGACATAAATCTGTGATGGCTCTGTCTGCACTAAGGGTATGCTTATATTTCAGAGCTCTGGCTGATTCAGTCATTTCCCAAGCTCTGCTCTCACCAACACACAATTCATTTTGCTCTGAGTTAGCAGAACGACTGGGACATGGGCTTGAGTTCAGGTTTTGCTTTTGCTGGTGCTTGCACGCAACCCAGCTCTCACATAAAGGCAAGCTAAGTAAGCCCCCAGCCCCCTCCCTCCCAACTCCAGCTGGAAGATGCTCTGTTTCTCTCCTTCCTCTCCCAGTATGGCACCACCTGCCAAGTTCAGTGTTTAAATACCAAACATTCGCTGTTTCTGCAGCACAGAGAAGGCTGAAGAATCAGGTGAAGTTTTTGTGGCTTACAGTCTGAATTCCTGGATTACATTCTCATTAAAAAGTTCTCACTGACAGGTTCCTCCAGAACTGCCTATATTAAAATTAGGAAGCCCATTTTAATTTAGTTACATATGGCATCACTCTCGTATCACTGCCAAAGACCACAGCTCTGGGCCAGGTGAGGGACTGAAATCCTGGGTAAACACACAGACACCTCAGTGTGGTTTCAACACTTGGTCTCACAGGATCTCTGCCCCTCTAACTGTGCCCATGCAGCAACTCCACAGAGCCTCATGGTGCCAGGAAGCAGGCACAAAAGCTCACTGCAAGTGGGGCAGCTATATCCTGGGATGAGAGGTGCTGGGTTAGCAAAGAGCACCTTAGATAGCTATCCTGGCCTACCCTCATGGCTTCCAGCCCTTCAGGCACTGCAGAAAGTGCTCTTAGCAATCAGGAACTTGCTAAATCTGTTCCTTGAATCTAAACACATTACATCAACAAGAGCATGTTTCTGCTGGTATGACAGACTTTAGATAGGTCAGTACAACTGTTGGCTTCTAGGCAAAGACAGTGGTTTGTAGGAGAGGGAAGACAGCAATATCAAGAATGACATGTGCACTTCAGATCTGCACAGTGCAATAGCACTTGTATGGCTCCTCCCTCCCCAGCTTCCCTTTCTCATGTGGCTGTGGCCCAGAACTGATTCGAGAAACCACACCCCTAGGTGCCATCCCTATGCCAGCAGCAATTTTTAATGCAAATGTGACCTGAATGATGCAAGCCATATGAGCAGAAAGGGCTTTTCAATCCATGCCCACTGTACTGTGCTACTCTAGATTTTTTTCCATCAACTTCATAATTATAGATACTTTCTTGAGGTGTCTACTGAAATAGAACAGTCAAGCATAGACTAGGAATATGATATCCAAGAGAAAAAGAGAATGAGACACATATTTTAGAAGACAAAATGAAAAGTTTCAAGAAAGATCTAAATTACAAACACATGCATATGTATGGACACACCACAATTAGAGCAAATCTTGCCAGAAAGAACCAAAATGAGAACTTTCATATAAGTTATACTTTATCTTAACTAGACTTGCTGAAAATGCTCTGTATTAAATAAAGCTATAGAGGTTTCATCTACTTGGAGAACAGGCACTGGTACTGCAGCAGACTGGTAGACAGCCAGAACAACCAATTTAAGTGTATTTTTCCTCTGCAGTTTTCAGTATTCCTAAGGAGAAAACCTTCCTCCCATTGACTGGGAAAGACAGGGTGGAGCAGCCATAAAAACACAGACTCAGAAAAAAAAATATAATTTCTCTGTGTGTGTGTGGTTTGTTTGGGTTTTTTTTTAACTCCTTTTTAAATGTGCTTTTTTTCAAAACACAAGTGCAGTGAGTTGTGATTAAATGTAAAGCCTGTTGCTCAGAAGTGCCCCACTTGAAGCTTTTCCTACAGAGCACCTGAGGTGAAAGCAGGATAGTGCTCCTTCAGCAGACAGCCAGTCTGAGCCCGGGTACTTCTTTCCCCTGCACCACGCTTTGAAACACTCTTCAAAGATGACAGCTGGCACAACACAGAGCAGGATGCCGTGCCAACTATCCCCAGTATAGTATTTCAGCTTATCACCCGTTCCTTTGAAATACCAACCTCAAAATAAAACACTTCATCAAAATGTGGATTGTTGGTCTTCTTTTTAACTTTAGTCTTTTTGGCTTCTGATCTGAATTAAGGAAACAAAATAAACAAAAAAGGTTAAGAAACAACATTAGCAGACGTGTGATCCTAGAACAGAGCCACTGAGGAGGAAATAGCCATCCACTTGATTTATCTGATAAAACTGCCATGTGGCTCCAGCACAGCAAGGCACAGACACTTGCTCACATTTAAGAGAGAGATTCAATGCATTCCTATTTCTCTGAAGTGGCAGTAATCACATTTTGTTATCTTATTTCAAACACAATTCCTTGAACCCTTATTTTATCACTTGCTTGGCATAGTAGAATCTCTAATCTGTACAAACTGGCAAGAATGAGTCTCTAAGCAGCAACATTTGGAGGATGGTCTCAGTCTTGATGCGACTCAAAAATTCCTCATACTCTAAAAACAGAGGAAACAAAGACTAGCATAGCTATTTCTGTGATTCATATTTTATAATTCTGGTCTGAAAAATCAATCACTGCTTTTTGGTGACAATCAAAAAATCCAGAATGGTTTCTTCAGTAAGAATATTTTTATTGCTGTACTAGCATCCCTTTCCCTGCAGTGCCAGCACCACATAGTTAATATGGTGGTGAATTATTACGACCAGTGTTGAGCAGAAGTCTCTATTTGGACTGTTCTGCAGGTGTAAGACATGGCAGACCTCCTCCCAGCCACTCAGCAGGCCTGACCAGGCTCAGCACTGCCCATCCATCCCCTATGGGCCGTGCCATCCGCCTGTGCCTGCCTTTGAGAACACAGACATTGACTGCTTGGGGCTGGGCTCAAGCCAGCCAATGCATTTCTCACAGGCCAGCCAACAGCTGTTAGAAGGCTTCCAAATGTTATGAATCTATGCTTGATTTGTTCTCACTACCTACAAGAGAAAAGCTGTGTGCTGTCCTGTGTCGCCAATCTTACCCTACAGCTCTGCAGGCGTAGATAAAACAGATGCAGATGGAGAGGCACAGCAGCCATGTGGAAAACTGACCTACTAATCATTTCATCCCAGAATCTATCGTTCATTTCTCACGCACCAAAGCTGCTTAGATGGCTTGTAACTGCTTATATTCACTGGACAACTCTGTGTATTTCACAGAGGTCAAGTAAAGCTGTGTCTAATTCCCAGTGCTGCTCCAGACTTCCTGTGTGAGTTGAATGGGCCTGTCCACCAGTATACAATACTATTCCATCAATAATACAGGCACAGAAAGAATTTTGGTCAGGAAGTCTGATGACTCCAAGTACAAATCACACAATAAACAGCAGCATGTTTGTTGAAATTTTTATGCTTGTCATTGCATAATTGCAGCTGAATAAAGCAGCTTTCCTACTCTGAAATGAGAGGCACTGGAAAATCCAGAGAGGAGAATGATGTACAGATTAAGAATATCCCACTATTCCTAGGAGAAGCTGAGAGATAAGAGAGACTAATCTCCTCCAGGACACAGGACAGATTGCCAACCCCATCTCATCAGTCACACTTGCCAATCAGCCTCTTTACCGATAAAGCCATCTGGGAGGGGACTGGGAAGCAGGATGTAGAACGGGAGGCGATTAAGGCAGCACAATTATTGAGCAATTACAAAGCAGTGAATGGGAATAAGCTGCATGCTGCTTGCTGCAGATAGGAGGCAAGCCTTCTCCTCCCCACCAAAACTCAGATAGGAATAGGATAAGGCTATGGCCCTTATTCTGAAGGAAGTCCATTATCAACAGCCATACATTATCCAGACTGCGGGGCATAGGGAAGGAGACAAAGGTAATTTTAGATATTCAAGGGTTAGTCTATCAATCTCCTAACAGTTTCAATAGTAGCCATCCAGTCAGTCATTTGAAACAAGTTACAGGCATAAAACAAAGTGTACAAGTCAAATATACAAGTCCATTAACAGAGATAAGGAACAACACACCTAGACAAAGATACAAATACTTTTGCATACTATTTGAGGCTCAAATACTCCTCTGCACGCAAGGGGAGAGAATATTTGTCAAGAATGCTTCTTATTTATAGTATTTTCAATAAATTGTTGTAAAACATTATTAATAACCCCTGCTACCAAATCTGATTCTCTGAGGTCACAGCAGAGCTGTTTTGTTTCTAAAATGACACAGACATAAAAGATGACTAGATAAGCAGAAAATAACAGTGACATCCAACAGCACAGGAAATTTTTATAACAGATGGGAAAATTGAATCCCAAATTTAAACTGAAGAGTATTATGCAGAATCTCATCACCAAAACCTCATTCCAAATTTTATCCATGCTATTATGTCTACATATATCAAATTACAGGACTGAGCCACTGAGGGTTTTTGACATACACAGTAATTTGTCACACCTTGAAAGTGAAGACACGCTAAATATTCACATGCAAATGTGCATATTCGGCAAGATGTTGATGTATTCACATTTCTCTTCCACCCTGCCCAAAATTAGGCAATGAATTTGCTCAAGAACTGGCCTCCAACTGTGAGGTGAGAAGATGCATAAATTAAGGCTATCCACAGATTTTATACTCTGGGATATTCAAATTATTCAGAGATTATTCAGATCTTTACATAAATCAAAACTGAAACAAGTCACAAATTACTAACTCTAGCATAATTCAGTAGCTCGTACACACACCCACCACAACACTTAACATATTCTAGCAGTGTCTAAACACTCCCAGCTGTCCACTGGAGAAAGTGAATTTCTAATAGACAAAGGAAACAGAAACCATCCTTATAAAATGGAAACACTTGAAAGTGCAATACTTGCCTGGAGGGTCCTGCTAACGTAACGGTGGCGTAGGGATCACATTGCCCGTTCACAATGGGCAGCCCTTGGCACTCCAAAACTCTAGAAAATAAGAAAATGAAGACAAAAAAATTAACTGAATGGAAAGAGACTGGAGTGAAAATAAAAGTGAAGCACTTCCATAAGTTTTTTGGGTTTTTTCCCAGTATTTTACACTAGGGAATTGAAATGCCACTAAGCAGAAACATTTAATTTATACCTGAACTTGATAACACATTTTCTTCTTAAATACCAACTTTAGTGAAGGTCAAAAATACTGTTAAATTACTGAGAAACCTTAACTCAAAGGATTCTTATTATGCAAACACAGCAATTTAAGGTTCATGAAGTAGGAGTCTGCTGTCAAGATGGGAGCTGTCAGCACTTTAAAATTCTGTGACAACTTATTCACCAAAATACATAACCAGAATTTATTCTGTAACAAATATAAAAAAAAACCCACACAGACAGACCTCAAAAGCAGTTAAGTAATTTCTCCAAATAACATTCATGAAGATCTCAGTGGTTTTGCAAAATTTGGCACGGGCTTATTTGTAAAACTGTGTTAATTACAGACCAGGAAACAATATGACACAGCCATCCTTCTCCATGTTCAGCAGCTCTGCACTCAAGTAGTAACAGAGACACTGGCAGGACAACATGGAATAAATTGGGGATTGCTGAACACAGTGGTGGGAAAGCTACACTTCTGCACTCTCATTTCAATATCTCTTTGGGGAAGAAAAAAAAAATCATATTAAGAAGAAAAAATCCAACACAACTACCTCCAAAAGTTAAAAAATACTGCATGTTTCAGAAGTTAAAACCTACTGAGGAATGCAGCACCAGCTGGAAACAAAGACAGACAAGCCAGTTTCTAGGACTCTCCCTCCCCCATGTCCTGCTTCCAACAGGTAACCTGCTGGGCTAATGTATTCACACAGTTTTAGCCGGAAAATTTCAGTGAAGACAAACTATGAAGCTCTTTGGGCAAATGAGTGGCACTTCATCATTGCAATGTGAAATACCATGCAAAATTCTGGATGCTATAACATCACAGGCAAAGTAATATCCATTTTACTGTTTTCAGTGACAGTAATTTTAATGCAAAAGAATGTAAGGATGAGCAATAGAGAAAAATTCAGTAACAGTGCTCCACAATTTCATCCACAAGGCAAGTTATTTGGTAACATATAGTGTAGACTTTAAATACAGTTAAACTACAGGCTTATTATTACTTAGTCTCCATAAAGGGAGAAAAAAGTAATATTCTTCATCAATACAGGAATTATTTTTGTACCAGAGACAGTACAATCTAGAGAGGTTCACACAGCACAACAAGACTGAAGATCACGCTAAGGGGCACACAGTGGTAGCTGAAATGATTGATTACATTCATAGCTGAATTGTCCTACCCACAGCCCCTCAGAATGAAGGCTATGTGGCTGCCTTTCAATACAGACAGCTCCCAATAATGCACTGACTCACAAGCTTCTCAACTGCACAGCCCTAACCCAGGTGACTCCTCATTGCTAATTCACTAACACTAGCACAAAATTACATTCTGTTTTCTGGCTATGCAAGTGGAATCATAGATCAAAACTACAGAGAAAGCCAGGAAAAGCCTGGATTGCACAGGCCATGTGCTGCTTTTATTTCTGGACTTCTATTATTTCACTCCAAATTTACCATCTACAGAGACAGAATTCAGAATTCACCTAGTTTAAGCACATATCTGATATTGCTGAATGCTACAACACAGTGAAATTCAAGCCACAAATTCTATCCTAGCACCAGCTGGAAATACATGGTGTAAGCTTCAGGAACCCTGAACATCAAGCAACACACAAAACACATGGTTTGGTTGCCTCAATGCAATGCATACATTGCCATTTGAGATGACTTAATTTCTTCCACCATCTCTTGATGCTGCTCCAGAGAGGCAGGAAGTACCCATGAAACACAAATTTGACAGCTCCACATCTCTCAGAGGCCTCATAAATAGACCAGAGGCCTGTTTTCAAGCAATCAAATACTACTCCAAATTAATCTAGCTTACCTTACAGAGTAAGTGTAGGATAAGCTTTTTTTGCACATGTAATAATACAAATACACAATTTTAAGGGAAATGCCACTTTTTAAATTTAAAAAGGGCAGGTGTGAACAGAAAGAACATAACAGGGAAGTTCACACTGCAGCCTTCTGAGAGTGCATCTGTCAGTGCAGGAGGAAAAATTAGGAAGTATCAGTAAAAAGCTTTTATGGAGAGGCAGGTGCAGCTGGATTTTCTTACAAATAAAGGACAGACCACTTTCCTTCCAGTGATCTTTACACTACTAGGACTACATTCACAACAGAAACACTTTACCAATGGGCTACAGCAGGAGTGCTGGTAATTCTTTTAGGATGGCAGATATAGCTTGAACAGATTCCTATCAAACCAAACTCCTGTGTTCCAGTGCTTCCTTAAAGCAGTCTGGAAGTTCCTTAAAATGAAATAGTACCTCAATGGCTTTATAGCAGTCAGCCAGTTCTCTGCTGCTGATTGATTGATTCCAAGAGAGCTCTCATGCATATGGGAAGAACTATGTGAAATTTAAACAGTCAGAGCATGTGGCCAGAGAGAGTATGACTCCTGTTTTAGTAAAAGCAGTTCTTTCAAGAGTATTCAGAAAATAGAAAGTGATCCTAGAGAGCATAATCTACACTTGAGGACGTACAGAGTTTGCAAATCATTACACAACAAAAAGAGAAAAAACAAAAACACAGGTGAATTTGAATGATGGAAAGTGTGAACTCATCCAAACAAAAAATATGTATATTCTGTCTGCACACTGTACAATGACAGGATTTATTCTAATATTGCCACACAGAAGACTTTAAAGTTTTTCTGTGGGTAGCCCTCTGTTACCACATCCATCATCAGCAAAGGTTAAAAAGGCAAGTAATATCACCAGCTGGTTGGAGAGAACACAGCAATGTACATCATTGGGCACCTACAATTTGAATTGTTTGTGCTCTCCAGAACACATGGAGAAGAACAACAGATGGCTTCTAATCACACATAGCTCTCCCAGCTCTGTACTCTCCAGCTCAGAAAACAAAAAATTATCCATCCACAAACAGCTTAAAAAATCATGAATGGTGTGAAGAACATTTCCTCACAAAATACGAATTATGAGGCACACAATGAAATTACCAGACAGAAGGTTTAAAAATAAACAAAAGGGAGTACTTTTTCTACACAAAGAAATTGCAAAACTTATTGCCATGAGGTGTTGGGGAGGCTGAAAGAACATGTGGACTAAAACTAGCACTACAAAAACTCATGCAGTATAGGTTTGCAGGCAGCTATTAAAGCTTAATGGTCCAGAAGCCTCCTTCAGCTCAGGAAATCCCAAATTGGTGATCAGGAAGGGTCCAACACTGGAGCAATCATACCACTTGAAGTATCACTCATCAGAGAGCATCAGTAATAGGCTAGACTAGAGGGGCATTTTACACAGTAGGGTAGTTGTTCTGTTCTCTGGGGAAAAAGCAAAAACAAAAGGGAAAAAAGAAAATAATAAAACAGAATACACAGATGTTCTTGTGCAGACATGATGACTTCAGAATAAGATGCTTCTTTGTGTGCAGCTGGAAAAAGAAAAGCAAAAAACAACCTTGAAAGAAACAAAACGTGGGAAAACAGGAAACAGACACCAGCAGACAGTATCACAAGCCTTTCAGGTAATTTAAAAGCAGTTATTGTTTAAGAATGTTGGAGAAATCAGGCAAAGACTGAAGACTTAGGATTTTGAGGAAGGAAGGCTGTGTTTGCAGAGACGCTCATTCTGGTTCTTGCCTCTTACAAAGCATTATGAGGAGAAACAATAAAACTCAACAATGCCCAGGTCTGATTGACTCATGTTAGAATTCTCTCCTTAGCTACAGGATACTGTAATGTTAGGGCTGCTTTTGTTACAGTCATTTTCTTCAGTCATAGGAAAGTTGCTCAATTAATGCTTCTCTCTCCCAGCCTGGTACCAAAACACCGGCTTTACTTGGCAAGCAGGAAAAGAGCCACAACAAAATGTCAGCTACTCAGAGATAATAAAATGGAATCTCAATTATGCCACGTGGCCATCATGTTATTTAGACTGACAGTTCACATCTGGATTACATGAAAAAGAAAAAAACTGTGTAATAAAGGTATGAGTTTGGGAAGGGGGGTATAGTGGGAAGCAGTGAACAAAGCCATTAAAAACAAAATGCCCTTGCTCTGATTATCTGCAGAATTAACTTAACTTACATGTACTAGAATAATGAAAAAAAGCCTAGACAATCAAGATTATTCAAGAATTACAAGTCAACTCATCAGATCTCAGAAAAAAATGTCTGGTGGCTGCCAGAATCTTATCTACCCAACTGGTAATTTCTCACCATTAGCTGTCTGGAGCCCAGCTGGGACAGAGTGAGCCACCCCTTACAGCTTGCCTGGCTGGGCAGAGTGAAGGTTAGTGCTGGGTCATACAAGAAAACTCTCAATGCAGCTGCCTCACAATATTTTGCTTGTGGTTTATAAAATTAATAGGTTTCAAGATACAACGCAGTTCAGTTTTCAATGTGGTTCATGACCAAACCTTCAGAAGAGTAAATAAGCTATGGAAAATTCCCAGTGTGTAAGAGAAAACCTCAAAAAACTAAACATACCATAAGCATGCCCTGGTGTCTACAGAAGCTGAGAGGGTGGCAGAAGCAGAAGGCCTTGAAAAAAATAGAGAGATTTTTCAACAAAGACTAAGTAGCTCATATCTGACAGTACAGGCATTTCCTCTGCCTCTGGGCTGCCAACTAAGTGCTGTAGGCTGTAATCTCTGACACAGCCCCTCACAAACATACTCAAAACCAGGCTTAACAAGGTGAGCAACATCAGAATGATCCAAGCCCACAAGCATTCCATGCTCCTGCCCTGGAGCTGCAAAAAATGTTTAGAAATTACAGGCTTTGTGATTACTTCAAGATGAACATGTGTCATCAGCCTCCTTGTGTGTCAGAATGGACAACTAAGGCAAAAAAGATTAAAAAAAGAAAACAAATAACCCAAAACCCAGAAGAGACATCGCTGTTCTTAAAACTTGTATGTGTATTTACTGTTTTTCCAGAATAAATAATCTCCAGTCTAGCAAGTCAGGCTCAGTTGTTTCCCTACTTTCAGCCTAGGGCAGAGACCAGCACACTATTCCCACTCCTTCTCAAATCAGACTATTTTCTCACTGTGATTCCTCAAGAGAAAATAAATACATTATTTTTTCAATATCACTGCTTTCTCCCACTGCACTATATATTTTAATTGCTTGGTTTCTGAGATCAATATAGATACTTAGCAAGTTTGCTCATCTATCTCTTACTATTCCTCTATTTCCAGCCTCTCTTCCACCTCTCTTTCATTTCTTTATCTAGAGACTTCATTTCATCTCATATGCACATTTTTTTTGGCCATGCTCAAGTTCTGCTCTGCATCATTTTAAAGACAAAAGACTTCCTCCTTGCTTGCTCTAGTGATCTAATGATTACTTGAACACTCAGTACTTTGAGAGTTAAGCCTGACCAGACAAGTACCAACCAAAAAACAAACTTGTGGTAGATTTGTCAGAACTGTCATCAAAACAATGCATCTTTGGCTTATGCTAAATACATAGGCCAAAGTTTGGTAAAGTACATTTCCCAGAACTGGATATATGACTTAGCTTCTTAAGTCTCTAGATCTCTCACTCTTTTTTTCTTTTTCCTTCCCAATTCTTCTTTTCTACTGACTAGAGTCATCTTGTAACATATGTACTATCCTGAGTACTTTGTCTTCCAGGGGTAACAGAGCAGCTCTAAATAGTCTCTCCTTGTGACTGGGCTTCTCATGGTGCATAAAATAAGGCTATTACTCTAACTTCATATTAGTCCAGTCTTTTTGCCTAGTCTGACAGCAAAGAGGCAGTGTCCCTTCCTTGCAATGTTCAGTTCATTCCTGAATGTTCTTTTCTTTTGGTGTAGCTTTGCACCACGAGCTGAGCTCCTTTCTCATTCCCAGTGGTTTAGGAGGAACTCTGCTGTAATGCTGCATGACAGGCTTCCATCTTGGCCATCCTCACATCTGGGTGGGCACATGGTAGCTGCTCTCAGACCAGGGGACTGACTTACACCTTCCACTGCAAGCAGGAATTATTACCAGGCCTCCTTCTAACTCCCTTTATCACAGCCTTAATAAACCTTAATATTCACATTTCAGAGGGGCTTTGTCAGAATGTAATTCAGACAAAGTACATTCACCACTAATAAGCAGAAAAGTGCCATGTCTAGCTCAGAAATTCCCTGAATCATAAATTTTTGGAGGCCAGGAGAATGTGTCATTGTATGACTGCTCTCATAATTCTTCATCTTCTAGACAGACTCAGAGTCAGCATCCTGGGCTGAGTCTGACCAAATGCTACAACTGTCTGTGCACCTTCAGACAAGCCTTGCACTTCCCCTTCACTTCCATAAAGTAATCTACTGGATGTCCATTGAGCATTTAACATAAACACACAACCCTTTTTGGTCAAGAGGCTGACCAAGTGGCCAGTTTCTTCTGGAGTAATAAAAAAAATTTTACAGTTTACTCAATCCTGGTTTTAAATTCCACTCTGCCTTCATCATCAAAAATACTACAATTATTAGGTCCCAACCCTCTCAAACTTTCTTTACCAATCCATACTCTGACTTTAACTTGCCCCTGTCCCCAGGGAACAAGGAGGCTAAGAATATGGATTCCATATATTGAATCAAGTCCTTGTCCTCTGGATGATCATCTGAAGACAGATCATGCCCACCCTCAGTAAGTGAACTCCAGTAAAAGATTATTTCAAAAGTGCCTATTCCTTGACTTTTGGAAGTGGTCTATTTGTACCAAAACAAGATTTCCTACTATTTTCCTCATCTAAATGTTGTTTTGTACTGGGAACAGACCAGTTTCCTCTGATAGCAGTTCTCACATGTTGGGCAATGATGTGCCCTGGTTCACCTTCAAGTCACACCCCACAGACACAAAATGTCGCTGTGTAGTGTCTGGTGACCACTGACCATGCCAGCATGGCAGAATGAACCAGGGAAAGGAAAGGATGGAACAATGTCCAAGTAGATACAGCCATACTGAACAAAATACATCAATACTTGCTTTATTATCATGATTTTTCAAGACATTTTCCCATTACATTATTTCATCTCCCCAGGAGACCCGAAACCAGAGTCCTTATCCACACTGCTGCTCTCCAGTCCAGCCTCCCATCACTCTCACTGCCCCCTCCAGGAAAACCATTCTCCTTGAGGAACTCCAGCAGTACCCTATCTTATCTGGATAATATTCTCCTCCTTTTGAGCCTATTTTGGTGAACAAACAAGTTCTGACTTATAAAGCAGAAATAAACATTAGCCATCTCCTTAACATTCAAGAGAATTAACAGTTAACTGGAGCTACTTTTTGCCCCTTCATGGGACAATTCATTCTGCCACAAAGGACGTGGCACTAAATGAAATCCTGCCCCATTCAAACAAATGGCACTCTATCTGGACAGCAATTTTCTCAATGTGTATTCCCTTAGAATAAAGACTTTATAGCATTCGAGGCATTGACTCTGAAACATTTGTATATAAAATATATTTATACACTCAAAACTACTCCCATTTTGATCAACCTTAAGGACATCAGAGGAATAGGCTGTGCAGGCAACTGTTTTGGTTTTTTCCCGTTTAGAATATTCTCCAAAGTCTCTATGGCAAAAGCACAATAGAAACTTTAAAACTGAGATTACAGCTGCAACCCCATGTAAGCACCACCTTTTCTCCCCCATTTCCAGTTCACTTGAAAGTCATCATACTCCAACAAATTTAAACATATTCTTAAACCCATGGTACCCTGAACAGATTCCTTCCCAAGCTGACCTACAACAGTTTTTGCAGCCTCATGCAGCATGCTGATTAGCTTTTGGTCTTAGTGGAAAGCTCTGTATGCACAAAATTTCTGTCACACACAGACACAACTCCTGTTAACCTAAGGCTGGCAATGGTGATTTCCTTCTGAGAGAGCAAAGGAAAATGGACTGCTAGTGTCTTAGTTCTTTCCCAGGTATTTTACTGAAGATATTTTATAGCAAAACAGGTAAATATTCATACAAAGCCAATAAATAAAGTCTAGAAAGCAAGTGAAAGCTAATGAGCACAGCCCCTACTTCCCCATTCTACCAAATCCTATTACAGATATTACAGTAAAACTGCATCCAATGCAAAAAATCCTACTTGATTAAACATAAGGAACAAATATTGTCAACATATATGCATCCCTAAAACCAGTATCACTTCAAATATATGGCAAACTTCTCATGTCAGTAAGCATCTACACATTTCTTAGAAGTTTAAAAATGGGCTTTTTTTCTGCTATTAATATGGGAGCTGTCCTCCATACTACAGTTCAAAGCATCCCATTTGCTTTCCAATATCCACTCCAGAAAGACCTCTAAAAGCATACATTTACAGAGTACCATCTGTACTCTAGTGTACTAAAGAAAGCAGACTAAAAAGTGTGTGTAGCCCTCCTGTTGTTGCAGGATAAGGAGTAAATCCATTAGTAGTTAAGCCAGTTTATGAGCCAATTACAGGAGAGTTGCCAGCTTCCTAAAAGCCTCTTCAGAAAACTCTTCAGTTATCCCAATATTTAAAAAATGGTTAAAATTATTCTCTATGACAGTATCCTGAGGCTTCAAGTAGAGATACAAGCTCACTGAAATTTTGAACTATGCTGATTTAGTGACTGTTCCTGGCACTGACATCACCTTTTCCTTCTGCCTTGGTCTCAGACTGGCAACCCCAGCTATTAACAGGCAAGAACTTAACAACAGGAGAGAAAAGAGAAAGGCTAAGCAAAGAGAAGTTATTTCTAGTACATGCTGACATTCAGAGAAGATAAAAGATGCAAATACAAGTTAAAACAAGTAGTATATAAAAATTGCAATGGAACAGCAAAATAAAAAAAGAGGCATAATCAGGAAAGGAGAAATGCGCTTAATAATGGTACTATATTGATTCCTGTAAGGGCAAGTGAAGAAATTTGAATTTCATGTAGTATGGCAGGAAGCCAAGGAACAGGTCAACATATCAAGGCAGTTGCAGAAGCACTCATGCTAATGCAGCATGGCAAGAAATGCAAAACGAGCAAAGAACAAAACAGCAACAATTACAATACACAGCAGACAATTAGAGCCCAGCCAGCAGCTTTAGCTGAGCTGACTGTGGCCTGTGGCAATCCCAAATGGAAGCAATGAGATCCTGTCTGTACAGGCTGATAAGAAAAGAAAGAAGGCCAAAAGGCACCATGGGAGTCAGAGGCAGAAAGGCTAAAAAATGAAGCCAGACCATGACACAAGAATCTCCCATGTCATTTTTATTTGCTTGGAAAAGTATATTGGTCTCAGTGTTCTGTATGGGAAATACAGGTTTCATGGAAACAAAACTGCAGTGGCCTGATTTGAGACCTGTCCAAGTTTAACCTGCTCCCAGGAAGGAGCTGCAGGTACATGGCACAATCTCTCCTTTCAGGCAGCACTTGCATGTCACTGTGTACATGCATGAGCACATAAAACAAGCTGCATGAACATGTCCTGACTTCTCCCCTGCACCAGCCAGCAGAGGCCAGAAGCATCTACAACTATTGGATGTTTGATATCCATATGACAAGAAGGAAGACAAAATGAAGAAGCTCTCAGAATAACTGACACTCCCCTCTAAGAGAGTGTGATACATGGCAGAGCAAAAGTTACCAAGAAATCACCCAAGAGCTTTTGAGCCTACTGGCAGGAATCTGATAATGAAGTAGAAGATAAGGAAAAGGATAAAAGCAGAAGCTTTAAAGAATTTACAAGAGAGAGAAGGAAATAATGCACTCTGGCGGGGAGTGGGTAAGTGTGGGTATTTGAGAGTGGGGGTATTCAACGCTAAGAAACAAAAGAGATAAAGAGAAGCAGCTCATCCTAGGGCCTTCCTACCTAGCTAGTGAGCAAGAGTTTCCTCCCAAGTGCTGAGTATGGTCATGTCAAACATATATCCCAGGTTGGCCATAGACAATAATATTTTAAATAAAAATTTAGACATGTTGGTGAATGACCTGAACTGACAAACACCTGGAACAACTGGGTGAACATGACATATAGCAGATTGGAAAAGAGCATCTCAATCATGTGCCATGACACATTTGAACCATAGGACCCAACAACTCAGAACTCTTGGGCCAAGAGAATGCATCAGCTGAGAAGCATCTTTCAGGTGATGGGGGATGCACACAGGAAGGGAATGAGATGGTTTCATGAAAGCTGTAGCACCAACAGAATGTACATCCAGCCAGCTTCTTCTCATCCCTACCCAATCCAAGTATAATGATTTATCTACTAAACAAATTCTTGAATACTCTTCCACATAGATTTTACATCATATATATATAAGTAGATGTAGTAACAAATACATTTTTTTAAATGAAAGCAAAACAAAAATAGTTTGTGATTTATAAAGAAAAGAAGTAATTATTTGTGGAACTAGAAAGCAATCAAAGGTGCCTTCAAACACTTCACAGAGGCTACAATCTTCTGTAATGAGAATGCCTTGGCACACCTGAGGTAGGCGGAACCTTTAATGCTTTAAAAAACTCAACTTGAAACAACTCGGAACAACTCTTGATTACCTTTATGTGAATAATAAGACAATCTGGAATCTTCATTAACAATAGTTATTATTAAAGGGCAGTGATCTTTGCTGCACTTTGCAATACTTTCGTTAAGGAAATAAAATTAAGTTGATTCATCAGCCCTGCTGAGATCTGATGGCAGTTACATTGCCAACTAACTTCCAAAGTAATGCTGATACACTGAATTTGTTTTGGGAGAAATAGGCTAAAGTTATACAAACGGTGTCACAGTGAACATAAAAACACTCTCCAACCAGAATTCACAAAATATTAATAACTTGATTCTGTCAGGATTTACATCTCTAAAAAGATGTCAATGTATCATATTGCAGTTACGGACAATGCAGTAATCAAACACAGGAGGAAAAAAATAAAGAGCATACAGTACTTAACATGGAAGTCAAGGCATAATATCTTCAAAAACTACCCTTTATTTTTTAAAAAAGAAACCCAACCCAAACCAGAAATATTCAACTTAAACCAGATACACCAAATCTGTGAAATGCAGGAAGCAGAACAACAGTCTTCTTTAGTAACCCAAATAGCAACATACAGATCCAGCTTGTCAACTTTCATTTACCTAAATTTTTTCACACTGATGCAGATAGAGCTGTTCATAGAAAGTTTGGTTTGGAGGGGCTAAAAGATCATAAAGTTCCAACTCCCCTGTAATGGGCAAAGACGCCTTCCACTAGCCCAAGTTGCTCAAAGCCCCATAAAAGAAGCACAATCATCATAAGGATCAAACTGAATGTAATACAGAAATTCTATGAAGGATGTTTTGTGGCCATCCTGTAGCAACACCAAAGCAAGTAGGTCCTGCAGACAAAATCTTCCATTAGCAGTGAAACCTCCTTAATCAAGCATCATCCTCTGCAATGCTCCAACTGTAAAGCATCAGACTCTTAAGACTCTCCACAAGTTTTAAGAAAGTTTTTTTAGGAAAATACCTACTACTCAGTAGTGGGACTGCCTACTACTGAGTCATCATGGAGCAAAAACCCAGGAGGTGCCTGGAGAGGAAGCCACAGACTTCTAATGGAAGAAAAAATTCTTTTGACCTGTTTAACAGGAAAAAGCACCATTTGTGATTACCTGCACGACAAAAGCACACCCAAATAGCCCCTACCAGGAGCAAAGCATTACACAAATTGTAAACAATTTCCCCTGGCACATTGTCCCATTTGACTTTCTACTCTGAAAGGTCAGTAATGTCATAGGTTTAGCTAAAACCTATGACATCCTATCCAAAAAAGAATGTGCTTAACCAAGTGGTGGCTATACCATTGCTTGTACAGTACTAGGCCTCTAGAGATGAAAACCAACTAAAGTAAAGTAAAGTGCTCTCTAATAAAATTTTTCGTGGCTTGTCACTTCATCTTATGGAAAAACAAGATGCAAATTAGGGCATAGTCAGATAGGCATGTTGATATAACCAGCTGTAACTAGCAGCCCACATCAGCTTTTTAATTCCAGTTATTGCAGAAAGAGTTCATACTGNCAGCACAATCATCATAAGGATCCAAAGGTACATTTTGTGATACACTTTCCTATGAAATTAACTGAAAAACCCTTATCAATGTGCCTGAGTTGGCAAAGGGAAAGATCAAATAGGATTCATAAACCATTAATTTCAAAAACAGCTGTCACAGGGTGACTAATTCGAATAATTCCTCTGGTCCTTCCAAGACAGGCAATTGTGTTCTGTACCTGAAGGATCAAACTGTGAATGTAATACAGAAATTCTAGGAAGGATGTTTTGTGGCTATCCTGTAGCAACACCAAAGCAAGTAGGTCCTGCAGACAAAATCTTCCATTACAAGTGAAACCTCCTTATTGCAGAAAGAGTTCATACTGGTGTTATGTTTACCCTCATAGTTTGGGACAAAAAGGGATCTTTGGGATCACATAGTCTGGCCTCTTTTGAGACAGTGATGAAAGCTCACAGCTAGTAAATTTGAGCAAGAAGTTCATGATTTTACTTCATCTTGAAAGCCCATTTCTGAAAAGCAATCGAGACTCAAGGAATCACAGCTATTAGAATATCCTCACAATGTTCCACATAAAATTGTTTGTTGATTAATGATCATGACAAAAACAAACAAACAAAGTCCCCACCCACAATGGTTTTACTACTGGCTTCCCACAAGTCTTGAGCTTCCATACCTTGGTTATCACTTACAATAGGAATAAGTAACCATACATTCAGAAGGATTCTCTTCTAAATAATGTGCACACTGAGATTTCACAGAATCACCAAGGTCAAAAAAAAAACCTCTGAGATCATCAAGTCCAACTCATCACCTAACACCACCTTGTCAATTAGACCATGGCACTCAGTGCCACATCCAGTCTTTTCTTAAACACCTCCAGGGACGGTGACTCCACCACCTCCCTGGGCAGCCTTTTCCAATCACCCTTTCTGTGAATTTCTTCCTAATGTCCAGCCTAATCCTCCCCTGGCACAGCTCAAGACTATGCCCTCTTGTCCTGTCACTGGTTGCCTGGGAGAAGAGGCTGACCCTCACCTGGCTACAGCCTCCTTGCAGGTGATTGTAGAGAGTGGGACAATCTCCCTGAGCCTCCTCCTCTCCAGGCTGAACAACCCCAGCTCCCTCTGGCACTCCTTATAGGACTTGTGCCCCAGACCCTTCATCAGCTTCACTATCCTCCTCTGGACACACACCAGCACCTCAAGGTCCTTCCTAAGCTGAGGAGCCCAGAACTGGAGACAGCAGCCAAGGTGCAGCCTACATCACTGGGTTCAGCCCATTGATCCAGCCTGTCCAAGTCCCTCTGCAGAGCCCTCCTACCTTCCAGTAGATCAACACTCCCCCCGCCCCCCTCCTTGGTGTCATCAAAGCTCCTCTTGCATAAATCCAGCAGTCACTCACTCTAAGACATATTTACCAGCTCCTGTATTTTTCCTGTAGCTCTTCCATGAATGCTTCTGAGTTAACCAGCATGCTTTTTTAGCCCAGTCTGCTAAAGATAGAAGCTTAAGAGAAAATGCTTTCTTTTTATATTTGTCAATCGATCTCCTACTGATGATTCGTTTTTAATCGGTGTTTTCCACAAAATTTGAGATAGAGATTTCAAAAGATACTCCAGTTCAACTAATTTCATTAAACTCAATGGCTATGCAGAGAAGAAAGCACCCCTGGCTGTCCCTAGGGAGGAAAGGGCTGCACACAGCAGTCCTAAGCAGCTTCTGACTGAAGAGCACATAAATAGTGAGAGTCTGCTGTCACACTGGGCCACTTTTACAAACATGATGGTTGGGCTGATGGGACATAAAACTGAACAATACAGCAGTGACTGTCAAACAACTAAAAGGGTAAAACCATACACTGTGAATACATCTGCAGCTGTATACAGTCTAACTGAATTGTTGCCTCTGTTTGAAGCTTGTATGAAATGATTAGAAAATCATCAGCTTGGAAGCAAGTCAACAGCAAAATAAGTTATAATTAATTGCAGACATTACTACCTCCAAAAGCACAGCTCCTTGGCAATTTCTGGGCTCACTGCAGTTTCTTTCAGAGTATTTCCCTTTTCTCTTAGTATTTATGAGAACAATACAATTAGAGAAAGTAGCAACCTACCTTGTAGGGCAGAAAGGAATGGGACAGTGAAAATGACAGGTCTCAAAGTGCTATTAAATTAAACATGTTTATTAAAAGACTTAATCTGACTCACAAGTGCTTTTTATGTTACAAATATTTAATTGGCAAAATAGATTAGTTTTTCCACAACCAGCTCTCACTGAAATTTACAAAAAATGGCATCCAAGCCAGAGGTTTACACCAAGACAGGCAAGTAGGGGGACATACAGTTGATACCAGGTGATTTTAGCACTGTGGGTTCTGGAAGTACTCAGTCATAGCACATGACTAGTTGCATTCTCATTACAATAATGCTTCACCCAGAAGCATGAACATGATTCCAGATGGAGTAGGGCAAGAGGTATTTTCTCATGATGCCATATCCACTGTATGACTTTTTGCAGTAACTTCCTCTCAACAGTCCTTCTGTGAACAATGAAGTTAATGACAAGTGTTTCCTAGGTATTGTGTACCATAGCTCTACTCTCCTTACATCTGAAAAAAAACCAATAAAACAAACCAACAAAAAAAAAGAAATCCTCAACACTCGGGCCCCTGCAACTTCCTCTTTTACCCTCCAGCTTCCCCCATTTCTATCCTACCTTGCTGTCTGTCCCTAGTTCCATTCTGCTACCTAAATATCATGTTGGCAAGTGTTGCTCTTGGAGCAACAGATAAAAAATTTGCAGAGACAACTGTGATTTGTAATTTGTGCCTCATCACAATTTATGCACCTTTAGAAATTTTTCCAGCATTGGTTTTGAATGGTGCCTGCCACAGAAGCTGTAGAAATCCCAAGAGTCATTAAGAATGAAACAGGGTTCAAATTCACCCTTGTATTATGCTAAATACCATGTACACCAAAGAACCTTTTGATAGAGATTGTGTTGCAAGACGGCTGTTTTTTTCTAGGGCCCTACCTCCAATGTAATTGAACTACTCCAGCTGATCATCATTTAAGGACATCTGTGAAGTAAAAACTGCAGACATTTGGGGCACTGACACCCTACTGAAGGTGCTAACAATCCACAGTTCTCAAAATCCATGCACCTCTTACAAACATGGATACTAGAGGAATGCTCTCTAATGCCCCCAAAGCACTCTAACACTGTGACTTCAACTGAGACGATTTAAGCTTGAATAATTTGCCTCCATTTATAATCCCAGTCTGTGTCTACTCGGTGTACAACAGGAAGTACTGTCACACTATTTACACAGCAGCATTTACTGATGAAACAGAATGGCTTAAGACTTACATTTGAGTATTTAATTATCAACCGAGTTTTCTACCTATTACAGAGAGTCATGTGATGACTATCCAATTTCAAAATGGTGAGCACTTTAAAATATATTCCTCTGGAAGAGAGTCTAATTGAAGCTGCTGTTGATTGGGATTACAGATAAAATGACACTTGTATCTGATTTGCATAAAGAATTTCATGAACAGAGGAGAAGCTCTGAAGAAACACCAAATACAAAAACAAAGAAACAAACTTCATTTAGTGCGAAATACAGCAGTAGCAGAAGACAGTATTTCTATATATCAGAGGTTTGATAAAGAACAATTGAAACTTGATTTAGGCTACAAAACAACTGAGGCTGTGGTGGGGATGGAGAAGTACAGCAGAGACTGAGTGTAAACTCAGTGTTATGAGAGCTGGGAGGAAAGAAGAAAAAATGGATGCACTATGTAAAGTCTTATAAAGATACTTATCTCTCCTCTCTTCTCCTCCATACTCCCAAAACCCACAGCACTGCAGCACTTCATGATAAAAGTACCAGATACTATGTGATTTAACCTCTGAGCACTTCCCCCCCCATCTGTTTGTTATGAAAGCCATACAAGATTAAAAGCATGATCAAGATGCAGTCCTGCAGGAAAAGGCGCAGCTTGACGCAAGGCTTGCTCTCCAGAGAAAGGGGATTGTAACACATTTAATGGATGCATGAGTTTATTCAAAATGAAGCTGTGAAACCACTTTATGCCTTCATTAGCATTCTGTCCCAGGAGCAAACAGAAGCTGAAATTTTTCAAAATACTGTGGGTTCACCTGATTGATGTATACATTAAACTGGCCTTCTTGCAGTTAGCAATACCTTTTTTCCCCCTAATTGATGCAGGTCATATTTTAGGCAGGAAAATAAGCTTCAGTTGACACTGAAGTGAGTTCAAAGCTGGCTTCATGTCTCTGTAGTGGAATGGAAACTTCTCTAAAGCAACACAAGTGTATATTCTCTAAACTGGAAGCAGCAAACCCAAGAGGGCTGGGTGGCTCATGGACCCATTCTGGATGTAAGCAAGGAGCACCACGAGCTGTAAGATCACAGGAAAAGCAGCCACTGCCAGCCCTGGCCCCAGGCTACCTCCACACTCAACAGGAGCTGCAGCCCTGTACCACACCAGCATAACCATCATAACCAATAACCAACATAACCATGCCTGAGACTGAGCATTACTGCCTCACAAAGCAACAAAACACTGCCTGCATCAAGAAACACCCCCAGGTTCCTGCTGACACTTTAGTAGAACACCAGCTCCAATTTGGAAAAAGGAAAATACTGTATATGGCACACCACAACCAAAAGAGAGGAGCAAATCCTGCTCTACACCACTGACAAGTAACTAGACTTCACCACCACCTATTAAAGAAAACCAGATTACTATGAGAGATGAAAGAAATTTCATCAAGCTAATTAGTCCAGGTGTTTTCTGCATTAAAACTGAATTCAGAAAAAACAAACAAACAAAACTCTCCCAACAAAACAGCAGAGAAAACTATTACCTAAAATTTCACTGGTCACTCTGCCTTCACTCCTGCTTTCTGCTCTTAACAGCATTAAAGAGAGGACCACAACACAAAGCCAACAAAATTTGGTCTCCAGTATCATTAGGTAAATACAGCCATGCATTTCCAAGTCTTCTCTTTAATCCGACCCTTTAGACAAATTCTTTACCTTTTCTTGGTATTTGACTAAGATAGTAATGTAGTAGAAAGTAAACCAGGTCCAACTACTAGGTAAATGAGAAAACTAAACTAGGTAAATGAGAAAAGCAGGAAACAAGCTAGTTAGTAAAGGGAAATTTTGAGATGACTCAAAGATGATGCCTGTATGTTTTGCATAAAATGCATTTAAGCATGTTCCATGATTGAAGGACTAGCTCCTGTAGTTTTTCAAGGTATCTCCAAATGCAATCACAGGAGGAAACAGCAAACCTGCACCAGATAAGATGGGATCATGTTTTCCTTTTATGCTTCAGATTAGGATGCAGACTGCTGATCCAAAAGCAGGAATGGCCATTATCTCAGCACTTCCAACCAGACTTGATATATGTAACCTTGCCCTTCATGAGTTGTGACCAACAAAACAAAAAAGGCTGAGCATCTGAGATTTTCAAAATGAAGCATCATTTACCTCAATCTTAAAAACGTCATACTGCGTAAGAGACTTTTAAACACTTATATAAAGTCAATCTGATTTAAGGCAGTAATTGTCAACCATTGAGCAGCGATGCTCATGGACAAGGAAATTCAGATCTATAATGTGAGCAATCAGAGAGGAAGGTCAGATGCTGCTCACTGCATGCTCTGTGCTCTAGTCACACGGCAAGGAACAGTGTTTAAGCATCACCAAGTCCCAGGACTCCCATCCCCAGGCAGAGACCTTCTGCTTTAACCACACCTGACAAATGAATCCTTCTTCCTTACCTCCCTCTTCCTCTTCAGAAGGCTTTTAAAGCCCACAGATCAGTCACTGTTCTTTTAATAATCCCTGAAGTGTTTATCTTAGGGATGTCATACCTATTTATTGTCTCCTTTCTTGCTTGCTCTTGAAAACTGCCCGTTCAACTTTGTTCCACATGGTCAGAATATATCTTGTAGAGCCCTCAAGAGAGTTGCACAGCATTTAATTCATAAATTAATGCAGAGCAGCCACATCTTCCATAGCGGAGCTACAAAAGCTTCACTTACCAAATAAAACTTCAGCATTGATAATATATTTGTAGACTTATGAATTGTTTACCAGAAAACTGTGTTGCTACATATGAAAGACAGCAGTGGCCTCTGAGGCACATATGTTGTTATTTAGCTATATAGATTTACTGGGTGGGAGAAAAAAAGAAGCAGAGGGGAGGAGGGGTGAGCTCTCCAAAGCAGATGTTTCCAAGCTTTTTTAAAACTAAGAGACAAGACATAAGACAACACTTGAAGGAGCAGCTGGGGACACTAAATAAATACAGACATTTTAAATGTGACTAATTACATACACATGCTGGAATTCTCAAAGGATGATCAGGGAGCCAGGCTCCCAGCTCACTCTGACTTTCAACAGGAGTTCACTGGCCTGTTCCTTCAGGCATGCTGCAAGATGTCATCTTGCTAAATACAGAACACTGCCTCTAAATGTTGCCTCTAGTAGCTTAACCACAGCAAAGCCTACAGATTGCTACAAAGCTATCTACAGGAGCCCTCCTCTTTATTAAAAAAATACAAATGCATGTATCTGCTGTTCCTTGCCTGTGTGGCTCTGAGAGATGAGACAAAGTTGTCTGGACAGCCCAGAGGCCTTAAAGCCTCTGGGGAACCACCTTTCTGTGCTAAACACAATATGCTGCCCAAAAACTGCTCTAGCAATGGTGGGGAAAGGTCTACAAAAAGTCTATGGATCCTTTCTGAGTACTTCAGTTCTAAAGCAGGAAAAGTTTCTGTAGATGGGAAGTGGTGGCTCATAAAAAAAATCAGGGAGAAGTATATACCATTGATTTTCAGATGTATTCATGTAATATGGCCAGACACACACTGTTCATGACCAGCATGGGTGAGAGGATCTTTCCCTGGTCATTTTCCTTCCTCTGCATTACAGAAGAAGACAAGTGCAGTTTCTAGGATACACAGGATTAAGGCCTGTTTTAGCTTAAAACGCATGATGGAAAAAAAAATAAAATACAACATTGCTCAAGCAGCTGCCAGAAGCTGTGTGTCAGCACAAAGGGGTGTGTATGGACACAAGCAGCCGGAAGCATGAGAAAGTCTTGACCACTTCTTTCCATGGCCTATCTTAAAAATGTTCATAAAATTACAGACAGATTTCTGGCAGGTGACAAACAGGACACAGCCTTCACTTTACAGGCAGTGGAAGGTGAGGCCAGATGTTGATACTCACAACAAGCAGTGGCTGACTGTGCAGGGGGCCAGGAAGGCTGTGGCTGTAAAAAGTGTGGAGGAACACAGTGCAAGATCTTTTGTGAGTGAAAGACACAAAGGGGAGAAGCCAGACCTACTGAGTAAGGCTTTCTTTTTCCCAGCACTCAAGGTGACTCACTCCATGGCACAACAGTATTTAGTACAAATGCAGCTACAGGAAGGTACTAAACCACAAAGTCCATGCATGTTGATTTTTATCTGACACACTTAGATAAGGGTCTGTGGTCAGCAGGCTGCTCTCTCTCACATCAAGAGCCGGCATCCTAAGTCCTGTAACTGGGATACAGGAGACTTATGAGGGCCAGTCACAAGGACCACCAGGTTTTGCACCAGATCCCACAGGGAGAGCCCACAAGTACCAAACTCTTCCCAGAAGGAGCACCCGAAGTGAGAGTTGTGGTCCTTACAGTGTTTGACAGAAGAAGTTGCTGGATGACGCAAGCAGTGTGAGCATGGTGCCTACATCTGTACTGTCAATGTAACTTTTCAATCCACTAATGCTCCTCCTTTTAATCTCTTTTGCAGGGATTCAGTCCAGGAGATTGTGCTGTAGCAGCTGGCTGAGACTATGGCCTCTGATGAAGCACAACAGCTTAGTGGTTTAAGACTAAATGAAAGTACTGAATGCTTCCTAAGGAGAAGCTATTAGATAACAGTTTTTGAACTGATTTTTTTGCTTCCTCTGCAGGGGCTAAGGAAGCACACTTGCCTTTTGCATTTTTTAATAATCTACTACCTAATGTTCAAGAGCTCAGCACTTAAATATTTTAATTTGCCCTTCCATTCAGATGAATTTTTCCATCCATTCATCCAGCTGACTGTTCAC
The DNA here is from genome assembly GCA_013397295.1 of Polioptila caerulea. Lineage (NCBI taxonomy): Eukaryota > Metazoa > Chordata > Aves > Passeriformes > Certhiidae > Polioptila > Polioptila caerulea. The sequence continues at coordinate 545,633 of VYXF01007307.1, forward strand.
AGCATGCTCCACGGGACTGCAGGCTGGCTCAGCCCCAGCTGCTTTCCAGGCTTTCTGGAATGCAGAGGTGGCAGCAATGTGAACAGGCTCAGGGAGCACACTGATAAAGACCTACGGGTAAGCTCATATCTTCTCGAGAGGTAAAGTTTCATAATTGGGTCTAGACTTCACTTAGCCTGCATATGTGGTCTTTGAAAACAAGCTCTCCTCTGGGGCTTAAAAAAGCAAGTGTCTCTGAGGTATTTTTAAACAGCTGCCCACTGGATGCAGCTTTTGTTCTCCCTGCAAACCTGAACTGTTCAACCAGCTCTAAGTATGAGGTCATTTGCAGGGTATTGTTTACTGTTGTAGCTAAATACTTCATTTAAAAAAAACCCTAAATATAATTTTTTTTAAAACAAAGTCAAGGAAGTTCACAAGACAAGCATCAGATTTATCAGAACAAGCCAGTTTTTGACATTAGGTGATTCTAGATTCTTGCTCATATTTTCACAGCCTTGTCTTATTTGCTCACTGTAATATCGATGAGATACTCAAAAGAAAATCAGTTATTTTCACAATACTCAGTTGGAAGCTGCACTTCCCTAAACCACCTAACCTCTGCTTTTCACTCATGACCTACCTCTAACAAAGGTTTTGCCTCTCCTGCCTTTGCTGCTCTCCTCACTGACAAATTCCAGCTACACAGACGTTTAGCTGAGCATTGCTTAACTACCACACTCTTTTCTTACATGCTGAAGTGCTAGGACCAAGATGTCTATGAACAAATCTGAAAGAGATTTCAGATCATGTGGAAAAACGTTAAGAGCTGCAGTTTGCTGTAGACCTTCCTGAAGCAAGCAGTGTGGCATGACCAAAATGCTGACTACATCCTGAAGTGCTTTTCCCCCCAGTGTAATCACTCACCTTCATAATTCCCTTTCTCACAGCTAAGACACGTTGCTATGAAAACCTACATCAATGGAACTACATACTCTAGAAATATTTTGCTTTCCCAATTTTCTTATTTGAACAGCTAAACTCTACTGTCACTAACCACTCAAATAACAAATAAATGTGGAATCTAGACAAAGCCAGAGATTCCAGGTCAGATACCAAAGAGATGGTGGCAATGGCAAAAGACAGTTTCAGCAGACAAAAGCTTGCTTGAGCTCTGATTCTCAAATTTTGTTTCTAAGACACCTAGGCTCATGATTTAGTGCTTAAATCCTCATGATTTTTCTACACTTTGCAGCTAATACACTGAACAATACCTAACAAATCATGGTTACAGAATGCTTCACCAACCAATCTAACTTTTTTTCTTTGCATTGTAGAAAGTTAATGAAAGAGTCTCCACATCAAGAATATATAAGCAAAAATTTGAGTATTTAAAAGTTGTCTGGCCAAATGAATAGAAAGCTTGAAACTCACACTTTTAAAGTAGTCATTGCCCAACTGCTATTCATAAAGCAAGAAGCTGCATGTATTACATATTAAGGACCTTTTCAGACACATATTTCTAGCAGTTCAGGAAGTTCACTGAAAAATCAATTGGTACTGTAATGTTACCAGGTCCCACTTAACTGAAGACAAAACCTTTAAAAGACTGCTGGCTGTGGTATGACATCCTCTCTCAGAATAAAACAGAGGCAAACACTTCTGAAGTGCTTCAGTACACCACCTAACTATTCAAAGCAGACGAGAGCAGAAGTGTGTTTCAGTTAACCTATGTTTGCAGAGTCACAGACATCACAGGATTTCAATCCACAGTCCATATCAAAGGATATGGACACAAGGCTCTGTGGCTGTATCACATCTAATGAGTGCAGTACACACCTTCAGAAAGGCCAAAGCAAAAAAAATGCCATGTGGTAATCAGGACAACCGTGTTCCTTTTCCCTCTCTAAGCACACTATCCTTGCTTCCAGGAGAGTCCAAGCTCAGTGATAAACCCACTGTGCTCTATGTCCCACACACATACACCCTCTCTGACAAAAAAAAAATGGCCTTTTCCCACCTATTTCCCCCATCCTGCAAAGCCTTAGGACCAAAGCAATACAAACAACACTTAAACAAAAGATGCCAGCCTAGACCTGGTAGATACAGGTCTGAGCTCTGGTTTCTCAGAATGTGTGACCATCATCACTTGGTCATATTCAAATTGTGCAATGGAAAGGGACATGAGAGTCCTCAGGTAGCAGCTGGAGGAAGGCTGGGCCCTCCAGGTGGTGCACAGCTATACTGACATGGCAAGTTTTATTCTCAAAGAGGTAGAGCTGTGTTCCAGCAGCATTGTGCCCTGGTTATCAAGTTCACTGCAGCTCAGAGCCTGCAAAGCAACTTGCAGCAGACTATGCCCTGGTATTCACTCTGCCTCACCACAGCAGCCTGCAGAGGAAGGAGCTCAAATGCACTTGCTACAGAGCTCTGTTTGGACCTGCATGGCCAGAGGGGATATGCACAGGCAGGAAGGAGCACTCACCCCAGCACATCCTCATATCAAGAGGGGGCCTACAGTGATGGAGGTCACCATATGGGTCACCTGCATTTGTTGAAAGGTCCTAGATGTAAAGATTACCAGGACAAAGCCTTAGCAAAGGCAGCAACAAAATTATATTCAATAATGGTCTGAAAATTGGGCTGGTCAGAACTTCCTAGCAGAGCATTTATCATATTGACATGACTGCCAAACAGCTAGAAATGTATGATGCCAACAGTCTGATTTTGACAGCTCTTCTGCTGGAGAACACAAAGCATTCCTCACAGAAGGCTATCAGCTCTGCCACTACTTCTGAGGTAACCTGAAAGGCTTTGGTGTGGCCAGAGAGCAGTGGTCTTTCAGACTCCTCAGAGGACAGAGAAATCTTTACTGCCATTTGAGTCCTGTGGCATCTCTGTTACAACTTAAATGAGACTGGATGGCTGATTCTGAGGCTGCCTTAGTACGTGATAGCAAACATGTTTTTCAAAGTCAGCTCTGTAATACTCTCTCACCATACAAGTTGTGCTACAAACTTACTTAGCTGGTAAGGTCCTTAATGCAAATTAGAAGGACATTAATATTAATCTTTGATGTCTTTTTAGTATTTATGCCATGACTAAATTGGACAAGGGATTTATTAGCATTTAAGACTATTAGGAAGAAAATTACATAGATTATGTGGAGAGAAGGGAAAATGAAAAAAATTTTACAGCCTATACATTCATAAGGACATTTCTGATTAAGAACGTTCAGTATCCAAATAAATGTGTTGATTCCTCCAACTATTTTTAAATGAAGCACTGCATACTGTTTGCAATCAGTGTGTTTCTCATAACTTCACAGCTGCACTTCAAGTCCTACCGTGTTGCGAGTTTATGGCAGACAACACCAGTGTCTGTTATGACTTCACTCAGTCTCAGCTCCAGGTGGACCTTCCCCTGAAACACACCAAAAAAACACCATAGGAAGAGTTAGTTTTATGTATAGGCAATCACATAATTCCAACTTCAACAGAAGCAAGCCAGTTTGTGCAAGTAATTCCAGGAAAAGTCTAAAGATTAAATACGAGCTGTATAGCTAAGGTCTTTCAACTGCCACAGAACCCAGACTAGTAGTCATTCAACTAAATCTGGGTATATAATTCCCATCATTATGTTATCTTTATATGTTGCACTAATTGAAGGATATGGAATGTCCATGGTCTGACACAAAAATGTTGTATTGGAGTTGTAATTAGCATTTTAAATATTAACAAGTACCTGAAACACTAGTGTTCAAAAATTATATCAGAGAAGTGTGTTATAAATTAACATCTACATGTTTTAAACATTATAAAAATAAACTCTATTAAGTAATATAAATTGTAAGACAAGTATCAATAAAACTATCTCAAACAACTTTTAGGAGAAATACATAAAAAATGTTCAATCATGTTGCTAGCATTCACAGCATCTACTGTTACAGTCTTCAACTCCTTACCATCACATCATTTATTATGACTTCTGCCATGATATTGTCTTTCAATACACTAAGAAAACAAAGGCAAACATGAATACCAACTGCATCCCTCTTATTAATTCCATTATACTGCAAAACAAAAAAAAAGTGAGTAGCCACTCCCACTGACAAAAACTCATCATCACTTGTACAGTGTGTACACAGTAAATGAAAAACACATTTTGTTATTGACCAAATCTGACATGCCAGCAGTCATGACATGCCCAGTCATCTCCTGCAAATTATCATAGCCAAAACTGAGCCTTTCATTTTTGTTACTTTCCCCTCCACCCTCTGTACTAAAGGATGCTAAAATCCACCCTTCTAACTAGTCACAGCTCTAACTGTGCTGATGGGTATCATCTTTACCTCAAATCACACAAAATTCTTTTGCCAACCCTTTTGTAAGATCTTCCAGATTCAACCTTGGCTCTTTATGCACAGCACCAAAACTCTTGCTAGCAACTTCCCTATCTCTTGTGACTAATTACTACAAGCTCCTGCTCTATGGGGATGTCTGTCCTGGGCAATAGAGGAGAGTGAAGATGAAAGCCTAGCCCCAGGTAGCACCTATGCTGCTAAGATCCCCTTTCTCTACAGCAAATTTGTCTGGACAAAAGCTGGTGAAGGTAGTCCAAAGCACAGCAAGGAGTGCAGCAATAATTAAGGACCATGGACACACAGAAGTTCAGTCCAAGACCATTCCCTGACCCTCTCACATTCAGAAGTACAAACACTGGACTCAGTGCCTGAATACTTGTCCTGAAGGCACCTATGAGGCATTCCATTTCTAACTGCTACAGTCATTCCTGCCCCTTCCTAGTGTATATCCCTTATTCAAAACCATTCTTTCTGCACTACCTTGAATGCACACTTCATGCTTTCACTCCCCAAACCTTTATCATCTACTCACACCTTCAGTATTCTGGCTCAGTAACACTTTTTCCTGTCTGAGGGCTGGAACACAGACCCTTCAAGTACAGGTGTTCACCCAGAAAACAAGGAAGACAATCTCTCCAATTGAAGACAAGCTCTTCAGTCAGTATAAAGTTCCAGAGGCACCACAGCATCTCACTGGCATTTTGAACAGGGAAGAACTCAGATGAGTGTGTGAGTTTCAAACAAGGCTTCGGCCATGTGTCTTTTGCATCATTTTAAACAAAATCATTAAACCACCACCACCATCCCCAATGCAAAAACCAAATGCTGCACTCGGCTGTCACTCCTGATTTGTGCTTCAGTGACACAGGTATCCTCCTTCACCCTGTCAGTGTGTGCTAAAGTCAGCATCTGTCATTGGCTTCCGAACTGAAGCCTGTCCTCATGCATAAGAGCAGGACTTCCCTGCAGAAATGCAAAAAGCCACTTCTAGACCCAGCTCTTAAGGACTCGGTACCACTGCAATGCCCACTGTAGCTGTACATGACAAGGGCTGGGCAAATAATCAGCTAAAAACTCTGCTTAAGCAGAACAGCTTTTTTGCTTTTGTTTTACTCTATTTTCCTTACTCTTCAATTTTCTCTCTCCCACTGGCTGCATATTCAATTACAGGATCTAAACCATTAGTCTCTGGAGAATAAATTTATATTATGAACCTCTAAAACCCACTACTGCTATCTTTGTTGATATCCTGCTAACTACCACAGAAATCAACATTAATACAAGTTTTAAAGAAGTTAAGAGACAAGAACAGAGACTTAGGAACTTCAGAGAAAAGATCCCTTTGTAGAAAAATACCAAGGTGTACAAATGTTTTTATAGAAATATTTCTGCTGGTCTTAAACAAAAGTGAGACTGACCCTTCTCAGGAAAGAATGCTTCAATGCACTTAGATGAGCCTGAGAGCAAACTTGAAGTGGCCATTTGTTCAATCTCATACAGACAGAATAAAATGGAAGTTCTGCATTTCAGAAATAAGGTTGAAAAAATATTTTTAAAAATCAGCAGTATTTCATACATCTTCCAAGCTACATTAAGCATAAAACGATAGTGCTGCCTCTTCTGGGCTAAAAGCCATTTATTCTTGTAGCTTTCATCTTTCTCTTGTGAAAGCTTTGAAAATGGTCAGCTGCTCAAAAAGTGACTCCATGCATCCTACAGTAAAGGGAGAGGTCATGGGATCACTAGGACCAACAGTCTATAATATTCCCAAAACACCTTCCAGTGTTTTTCTTCCAGTTATAAACTCAAATACCTTGAAATAAGGCTACAGTAACACACTTTCAGGCTTAATTTACAGCAAATGTTGCTCTTACATAAACAAAATGCTTTTTTCCAAATCAATTTTACCATTACGCACAACATAAGGATTCATCTGAATAAATTAACTCCTGAGAAACAGCATTAGTTGGGTTTACAAAATACCAGATAATTACTTTTGCAAAGGGAAGACAAAAAACTGCAATAAATCAGTATCATAAGATCAAAAGTTAATCTAATCAACAATAAGGTCAATGTATAATGGATTAAATGTGCCACAAAACAGAGAATTGCCATGACCTTTGACTGATAGTCTATAAGAAAGAAATTTATACTTCTATTATTAAAAAAAACTACTGTAATAATAACAAGAGCCTTCTATTGTAGTAGGTCTGCAGAGTTTACAAGCAGGAAAGATTAGACAATGCAACAGAACAAAAAAAAAAATTCCATTTTACCGAAAGCTGAAAAAGTGGCTTCATCCTGCTCAGAGAGAATCCATCCTTTGGAGTCAGGGTTTGAGTCTAGGCTCAGTCCTGCATTATGAGGCTATAATGCTTTTGTCCTTTTAGCAGAGCAAAAAAATTCTGAGAAAAAAATCTGGAGATTTGACAATTCTGAAGTAGCATGTATTAATTACTCAAAACATTTCCATTAACGAATCTCTTTCAAGGTGTTCCTAGAAGCAGTTATGCTTATTAGCATAACCTCCTTCTTTGGAAGGGTAGGACGACTTTTCAAGGAACAAGCTCAAGGAGTGCCAATTCAGCTGCTGAACACTTCCTTTTCCATCAGCTCTGGCTGATATGAAGGGAGGGTTCACAGGTTGCACCTCCTTCCCAACCACATCTAACACCACATAATGGGGCCAGCAGGCTCACAGTTTTCAGCTATTGATTAAAGAAGCCATTGGATGACTGAATTTCTTGTAGGGAAGCAGACAGTATTCAAAAGGAAATCGGTAACAAAAAAAATTTTGAAAGGCCTTACTTATGAAAACACAAATTCTACTATGCTTGTTAAACACTTTACTTCACACTCCATTATCTGAAAACTAAACTGAAACTGATTGCAATCTGGCAAAGAAAAGAAAAAGCAGACTTGACAAAGATTCAGGTTTCATAGATAAAGGAAAAGCCTGTCTCCAACCACCTCCTTTCTCCCTGGAATGCTGCCGTGAGTCACTGTGGATTGAAACACCAGAAAACAGCTATAAAGCAAATGAAAGTACACCAATCCTACCTAACTGTATCACGTTTCCAGCAGTTGCAAATTTGTGGTTTAATTTAACCACAGTACTTTGAAGGAAAAGAAAATGCACGACCACAGATTATCCTACAGTTACTCTTATGACAAAGTTCTGCCATCGTGGCATAAAGCAGTTTTAGTATCCTGAACCAGGCCTCAGAGGCAGTGTTGGCAAGGTCACCAGGACACCACTGGGAGCAGAGTCAGAGTGCAGGTAAACACACACATTTTGCCCTGAAATCTGACACACCCCACATCAACCAGTGTAGACTCAGATGCAACATCCAGGCTAGCTCAAAACAGATGCAATCTGGTTTTTCAGAGAAATATTGATGAAAAAGTACTGACAAATACCAGGAACTTCTGTGCCTATCTGAGGCTCTAGAAGATGCACAGAAGACTGTCAGTCTGTCTAAGTTCAAGACAGGAGCCAAATCTACACAAATTTCCTAAATCATTTAAAAGCAAGTATCAACCAAATCTCCGTCCTTTACATTACTATCAAATTTTTAGAAATATTTCACTTTTTAAAACATCAAAGGAAAAGAACAAGTCCTCACTGCTGATTTTAAACAAAATCAGAAAATATACAGTTTGTTTGAATATTAAGTATCAGGTCAATGGTCTTAATATCCAGGGCTCACACAGCATGATAATTCACTTCTATAAAAGAACAGTAGTTGATATCACAAAAACTCCTAAATAAGGTATTTGTTTACTATTAAACCTGCTGGACAAGGGGTTTGTGGTCACCCACCTTTCTACTTCTTACTAGCCTACCCAATGTTGCTGGGAACTTCCCCCTCCAAGGTGGGAGTGCATCTGGATGAAAGTTTTTCCAACCATTTATTCCATATGGGGACACTTTTCCCAACACAACTCAACTCTGCTCATTGCTCAGTAGAGCAGAAAGAGGGACTGGAATCCACTTTTGGCTCCTTACTCTTCATCCTGCTGGTAGAGTGTGACTGCAAGCAGTCTCAGCCCAGCTCCTGGAGATGGAGGAGGGAAGAGATGTAACAGACATGAGCTGTAGGAGAGGACTAGGCTAAGCAGGTGACATGAACCACAGCTCATGACTGACTCATGCCAGCACTGCATTTTTTTTGCAATCTCAAATTCAGGACTGTGATTACACTGGTGTGTTGGGTTATTTTCCCTTGCTCCAAATTGTCTGGAGAAATGAGCATTGGAAGAACTCAGTGTTGCACAGAGACCATTCCAAACTAGGGAATAATCTGCCATTACTTCCTCAGTCTTTCCAAATTTTATTTCAGGATACAGCAAATGTTATTTGGCAGATTCTGTCTACTCTGAAACCTTTTTAGCCTGAAAAGTCACTTTCTGCCATCAGTAAAACTTAAGAAAACTGAGCCAAACCCTAAGGGCTCACTAAATGCTGCCCTTGAGGGAGTAGGAGAGGAGAGACCAAGGGTACAGCTACTGCTTTAGGTAAATCCAGCCCTGCAGTAGTATCAGCAGCCTCACATAAGGTCAGGCCTAACAGCAGGTTTGAGAGCAGGAGGAGGAAGGAGTTTGTTTGCTGTCTACATTTGCTGCTTGTAATAGCTGCTCCTTCCTTTAGCAGAGGGCAGCAGGCGGCTGGGAAAGGTCTAAGGATCATGCTGGAGATCACAGTCTGCCTGCTGGACCAGAGTGCAGCCCACAGGAAACTGGAACAACACCCAGCTGATTGCTGAGGAAAGTGCAGCAGCTCTATTCAGCACTGCATGGATTCATAAATGCTAAGCAAAGCGGAACTGATATCTGCTTGCTCTCCATATGTGCAAGCATGTCAGAAGAATTGCTCAGTAACTGGCAAACAATTTCACGTGGCATAATGTTAACCTTCCTGTTTCTCTAAAGGAAGAATACCACCATATGGTCAAAATCCTTAAAATTGATCATGTTTTCTTCTCAAATAGTTTGATGGGATATAATATGCAGATGTTGTAAGTGAACGGGTTTCATTTCCCCAAACAAATTATGTTCTGCAGATACAAAATCCACATATGTTACTTCAAAACCATGTACACTCATTGTTCAGCAGTAGGTGCTCCTCACCACGTTACAGACTACCTATTGAAGAGTAATAGACCAAAACCTGATTGGCTGTCTTAGCCCTTTGTGCTGTTAAGTCTGAAGACTGCGCTCTTACGTTCACACAGGGAGGAAGTCTTGCCACAAAGCAGGATCTGTTCAATAGCTGCTCTTTCTCTTTACCACAAACATTATTTACCATTACTGATGCATGGTTCAGTTGTCTCAAATAATTTTGTCAGTAGGCATTTAGCCTTGAGAATCTCCCCACCCCATCAAAAGAGACGTGTCATCTCTCTTCAAAACAACTAGAAGATAGAAGCTTAAGTGCCACTGTGCAAAATATAGAGAGGGTAGCACCCATTTATTTCCTGTGTGTGGTAGAAAGCTGATACCAAATCGGGAAACAGCTTCTTCTTTTTACAATTTGAATTTACCCATGCTTAGTAGGTTGTATAAAATGCATCAGTGACTCATTTTTATGCTAGAAGTGTTTAAGCACCTACACAAAGACAGTAAATATCAGTGTTGGACAGTGGGCACACAATGCTCTTAATTGTTCAACAGCTAATGTAATTCTATCAATTACTGGAGTGAAACTGCCCCATACAGCTGCTCCTAAAGACAAGTATATCTTGCATCTTCAAATGCATATTCTTAATTAACAATTAGCAACAGAATCATCACAGTTCAACATGACTTGCTCCATATATACCAAGAGCACTGATTTATATAGAATGGGAAGCAACCAGACATGGGAGAGACATCAGAAATTTCAAAAAGGTGAATAAAAATAACAAAGCAACACTTCCAGCTTCCTCCACAGACCTGGGATAAACATCTCCATCACACAAGACAGAATAGAGAAGAGCTAATTAAAAAGCTTGTGGTGAAACCTTGGCTCTGATGAAGTCATGGCAAAACTGCCACTCCAGGAAGGCCAAGTGTTCATTCACAAAGCCTGATGCTTGGGATACAGATTCGACCTTCAACGGGAAGGTGCTGACAAAAAGGAAATGTTTTTCTGAGGACCACACCATGCCTTAGCTAGCTCTTCTAACTAATATACAGGCAGCATTTCAGAGCCAGTAGTTATGTCCAGCAAGACAAATGGGTTTTAGGTGTACTCTTAAAACATACCCATAAATAATGTTTTCCACTAATGAAGTACAGTGCACCACATGACACTGAGACCAGTCCACATTCAAGAACAGGCATGTTTAATCAACAATAGTCAGACATAGACAAAATGCTAATGTGGTAAAAGGAAGAGGAAAGGCTTTTGGTGTCTGAAGAAAGTGCTTAACATCAGTAAATCTTTGGCACAAATCTTTGAGTACAGAAGGTTAAAATGTGAGACAATTTGCTTCCTCAGTGTTGGTTATCTGCCCTTTACATGCCTTTTATTTTTATTAAGCTGGTAGCCAAATAGATATCTCAGACACATCAAAGTCTTATGAGAAGGAAGGGGAAATGAGCAATTTTCAAGTTTTTGTCAGACTTTTTTTACCCTGACAATGACTTTATATGAGACCTTGAGCATAAGTGGCTTTGGAAAAGCATTCTGTCATTTAAAACTGAGAACTCAGCTGTAAGAGGACATGAATATTTCACATTTGTCAATGAGGTGGAGGAAGTAACTCAAAGCACACTTGAAAAGGGGAACTTTTAAAACAAGAGCCTGCACAGGAAAACATGTCAGAATAATCTAAATCTCCTTGCAAGTCTCCCCCATATACAGATGACATAGTTTGGAGAATGCTGGTGTATACAGATATTAATCAGAATATCTCTGGATCTTTAACCACTTCACTGATTACATGTACACAAAGGGTATTTAGGCAGCAAAGCTCAAACTTCACAAAACAGACTTGAACTATGAACTTAATGTGAAAAAAATTAAGGGGAAAACTACTCAAAACCAGGAAAGCCTTTTTAAAGACTGCATGTGCACTTGGGCTTAAATTCCACCGAGAACACATGGACCACTGAGAGCATCTGTCATCTACAGCCCTAGGCAAATATCTGAATCAGTTACTCTTGGGTAAACTTCCTTCTATGAAGAAAAGGAAAACATTCATGGATCAAAAGAGAAGTATGCACAGTACCATGGCAATTTTTGCTTCCAGACCTCAAAAAGTATGACAATGAGCAGGTCCTGAAAGACAAATGATTAGTAGGGAAGAAACATGTCCCATATAAAACATGCAACATCACGCTCGGTCTGACCGCAAGCAGCCTACAGTGTTGTCTCTTCTGCTGCTAGCCCCTTCCCTCCAGCTGAAGCTACCTGGTTGCTGACAGTCTATTTCAATACAAAAGTTAAACCATTTTCAGTGATGGCTCAATTTCTGTTCTACTTCTCACTAAAATACTTGGGCTCCTGTACTGTCAGACACTGGGCATTTAACTCTGGGCACAGTACTGAGGAGGAGGCAGGCTCCATCAGAAGACAAGACCTTAAAATTCCTTCAGCTAAATGCACACAAACCCACTTGGTTACAGCTTTATCTTTCAGATGAAGTTCCTCAGTCTGGAAAGTTAAGCCATAAATTGAACATTAATGGTTGCTATCATCTTCCATTCAGTACTCTGTATAAGAAAACTTCCCTATCACATTTCACATTTTATTCTATACTCAAAAAGGAAATATTCAGATATGTCATTTCATATTTGTGTGCCAAACACAAACTGGAGTTTCATCATTTGATCTCCACAGAGCAGCTCAAACGTAACCACCCAGAGCACAACTGCTGTTTCATCACCCAGCTGTATCTCAACAACATCCAGGGTACCCACTGACAGGACTAGAGCAGACTATGCAATGTGTTATTTTCAAACTAGTGACAGCAAAAACAGCCAGTAAAATGTGGGGGCATTGATGTACCAACAGAGTAAAAGCCCATGAACTTCAGGGGCAGCTACAGCCCACTGCTGAATAACACAGCATTGTGCTCTGGTAGCTACTGTCTTCCACCAACTCATGTGAAGGGAAATTCAGATGCACCTGATGATGCTGATTATCTCACTAGGTAGGGTTTGCTAGACCAAATGGTGAACCAAACCCACAAAAGGCATGTGGGTTGTAATGCCTGCTCTGAATCTGTGGGCTGAGCAGCTGCACAGTCCCACCTGTACTTCTCCATGTGAGACTGAACACAACGTGCTGCCTCTTAGCAGCACTCAACCCAGACACACAATGCCCTCATTTCTTCTTCAACATGAGCAATCATGCCAGACTCCTTTACTTGCTGTCAGGCAAAAAATGGAGGTGGCATTAAAGCATCCGACAGTAATACTCATATCTGTGTAGTCTGACAATTAATGTAGTCCTGCTGTCCATAACATCCTTATCCACAATAAAATTTATGAAGCCATAATCTCACTCCTGACAATACAAAGCACCTTTTAAGACAGTAAGAATTGGCTATGTTGTAAAACCATAAAACTCGATTCAAATTCTCAAGCTAAACACCTTGGAAACAATCTGTGATGAACTTACACAACATTAACGCTTACATACTAATTTTTAAAAGTATACAAAAACTCATACAAATGAGGTACAAATCATGTTGAACAAAATTTTAGATTCTTCTCATTAAAATTCAGATAGCTCAATGTATTCTTACATCACAAATGTTATTATCTGTAATTTCAAATTTGTCTCTATATTCTGAAAAATGTGTCCCAGAAGTGGGCCACAAGAACCACAGCATCAAATATCACTAATATTTGAACAATACATTATTTTTAAGGTGGTTTTCAGTTTCTGACTGTGCTGGCTGCTCTGCTTAAAACCTGAGGATTTTCAGACTTCACACAGGGTAAAGGTAAGTCCCTCATAGGTTTATTATTCTTATCCAGTTTCTTTCATATCATGGCCTAATGTATTAAAAACAATTAGAAATCTGGTCTCTTCTTTTTTTTCTTTTAATTTCTCGATCTAACTGCATAACCCCAAGCAAGTCATTGTTTTTGACGTTTACTCTCATTGTGTTCAAAGTGTGGGAGTGGCAAAAGCTTACCTCAAAAGAGTGCTGTGATGCATAACTAAATAGCCATGAAGTGATCTACAACATGGAAAATAGTACAACAGCCCCTGGCTGACAGAAGCAGAAGATGCAGGAGTTTCCTGGCATATAGCTCAATGTTTAATCCATATAGATTACTAGAATGATAAAACTGATAGTTGGCACATTAAAACTGCCTTTGTCCTAGTATTTGCATGATTCACTGCAAATGTTAACTATTAAAAATATCTTAAACTATTTTCTTTAAATTTGGAGGAAAACTGAGTAACATTGTATAAATACTCACCATTAATACAAGAATTCTATTTTCCCTTACAAATTAAAAAGTGCTTAGAAGGACAACAGATACTGCAAACGTAAAAGATACAAACAAAAATATTTAATTTGGCTATCTTCACTTGCATAACAATTCATACAAATATTTACAAATCTGCTCCCACTATTATGGAAAACCAAGCCCTCTAGTAGTCTCAACATAAAGACCAAGGAAAATTTAAATAAATGGATAAAGTCAGAATATCATGTAAATCATATTTTCACTACTTGCAATAAATGCTTATCATGGAGCCCAGAAACAGCTTTTAACAGTTGGGCTCTAGTAAGGATGCAAACAGCAGAAGTGATAAACTGTACAATTACAAACAGAAAACATGCTTCCAGCAAATCCTGTGCTCCTCACCATTCCAAAAGCTAGAGCTGTCTGCAACACACATTACCAGTGCTGCCCTAGCAAGCCCTGGTCTGAAAAGCTTCCACAAACTCACTCTGTATAAATACTCTAAAAAAACAAACAATGCAGAAGCTTATCTAAATATTTCCTTTCTTCAACTGATAAATTACAAAGGGAAAGTTTTCATACCCTACAGGAAATAAACACTCTATTGTTCCAAAGGCACTGTCATAAGAAGCTTTGGGGTAAGAAGACAGGGACACCAGGGAAACAGAATAGATCTCATAGTTAAAAGCCTGTTAAAAGCCTTTGCATCACCAGTGACACTGAAACGTGGCATTAAAGAGAATCAATATTTTACGAGAGAATGTCACAGGCTGAACAGGGTGTCCTGAGGCTTTCTTTGTATCACATGCATGACAATGTATTATTTGTCCCTCCAAACAAAAAGAAAAGCTCATCTTACAAGTATTTTCACATATGCTTCACCATACATGACCACACTGTATGCTGGAATGTGTGTGCATTAAGTGTCCTTTTCCAGCCTGGTGTGTGCAGACTTGCACAGAGCCTGAAAAGCCAAGACACTGTGTCCAGCCCTACCATACAGAAGTATCCAAGAGGCATTTCCCCTTGCATTTATCTGAGACTTTTGCACAGGTCAGATATTCATGTCCCCTCCTAAACAAATATTCAAAAAGGTTCAAAAGGGATCTGTAATATATACTTACAGGAGAAAAAAAGTAACTGGCACAGTATCCTGCTATATAATTTTGATTTCTTACTTTGCTAAATAATAATGACTGTTTTCACAAGATCTAATGTTGTAATACAAAATAGAACCTGCTTCAAAAGAAGGCAAGTACAGAAAGAGGAGTCTCACTTTGTACAAAAATTTGCAAAGTACCAAACCCTAAATGTAATTTAGGGCTGAAGTAATACAATTATCAGCACTACCATTGTTTGGAAGAGGGCCTAGAGATCTGGCAAGGAATGTTTTTCACATTTAAGATGCACTTGTTGTCATTCCTGTGGCAACCTGCCAACATAATTATTTAAAGCATACCTGCAGATACTATTTTCAAGATGGCTCCACTCCCTGAGGAATCAACTGTTATTTAGGGCCTGAAGTTATTTGATACTTCAGATAAACAAACTTCTCCTTGTATCAGTGACCTGATAGTTCACATAGTTTCAATTATTTCTGTAGGCAGAATTCTGACCCGAAGTGATTTATGCAGACTTGTAATCTACCCTACACTTATTACCAAAACCCAAACCATACTAATGGGCAACGCTTCCTTTCTGTAGGGAAGCAACACACATATCCTGGAGCTATGAAACCCATAAAACTGCCATGGCCTTGTTACAAATACTTCTTTACCAACACATTTTTTTAACCATCTCACCTGTACTTCTGAATCAGCATCAACATGCTGGAGTTGAAACCACGTGTCTCTGTTATGGTACTTCTGCAGATCTTCTTTCTGTATAGCTACCTTTCCTGAAATAAAACAAACCAGAAGCACAGTTTAAGACATGCTGTAGCTCTACCAAGATACAGTTCTATCAAAAGTTGTAAAACAACGATTTAGGGCCTGTCCTATTCAAGAAAGGCTTTAGAGCAAGGAAATGGTTTTTTTGGGAATACTTCTTTACTTTTTTACACAATACATAATGATGAGGACAATACTGATGGATCGTACAATTCTGATGAGCACCTTTTTCCACTGTGCTGTGTGAATGACTGGAAAATTCCCAAAGTCCTACTAACCTAACAGAGTGAAGCACTGGACACTATGGACAAGCTTGTGAATATGCCTACAACAAAAATGTCATTATTACTTCTCTGATATGCAATTAAACTTGTGGGAAGAAAAGCTTGGAAACTGTTGCAGAGATTTTTTTTGTGGTTGATGTCTGTAACAATCCCTAATTAAATGTTCCATGCATTTGTTATTGCCAACAATATTTCAGGATGAGACATTTCACTGTATAGTTTTGTAGGAGAAGGGAAACAACTAGAGATGTCAAGTAACAGCAGATTCCCACATCTGCATATTGGGGCCCTGTCAACCTTTCTCTCTCACTCAAATCTTTCAGACTGACCATTACACCAGCCAGAGCCACCCAAGGGCTATCCCTGACTGTAGAGCAAAGCTGGGGGTAAAACCCACCCCAAAACACTGAAGAGTTTTAACTTTCTCGTTTTTACACCCCTCTTACCACTACCAAAATTAGCTGTTTCAGTAGGTGCAGTCACAGCACCCAGTTCCACGCTGTGAACTAAGAGCCGCATGAATGCGAAAGGTCAATGCAGAAATTTCCATCCCGCCCAGTCTCTCTCAGGCAGTACGTAAAGCACTCTCTGAGGGGCAATGAAACTCTTTCCAAGCATCTCTCTTTGTATACACAAAGCTGAGCGTGGCATGCCTGAGGAGCACGTGATCCCCAGAAAGCTGCCTGGGGTTGGGTGGCTCCCCAGGCACTGAGCAAAGCAGCATGTTTGAAGTGAAAGAATCCAGGGCAGTCAGAGACACTGACAAGGCTCGAGGAAGCTGGGGTTTGGCAATGTGGTTGGGTAGACTTTTGATTATAAAATGAGTTGCACACATACAGTTTGCAACCACTGCTTTGTCGTAACGCAGACTTTCTTTAACCAAATGCTGTTAGATGAAATTCACCAATGGATTTAGTCTTGTGGGAAAAAGAGTATCAAGGCTACCTAAATTCATGCAGTTTGACCAGATGTCAGTAATACATTACCCTAGCAAACATTTACAGAACACATTTACAAAGAAAAAGAAAGGAAGAACACTTGATCAAAGACTACAAATTGGGTAAACACAAAGCACTCTCCCTTCTGAAATCTAAAAGCTTACTGAAGTCCTAGCAGCAAGTTATTACACACCAGCAGTCCCTCAATTTATGGCCTTTTCCTTTAGCTGAATGGCCTCACCCAGCCCTCCTGTTTGCTGGGCTACGCCCCATACCACGCTGCAGCTGCATTCTTCTGTCGCCTCAGGCTGTTTCTGATGACAGTTCCCAGATTCCCAGTCCCAGTTCCTAAACTACCCTGCCATTCTTCCACAACTGCCCTCCATGGTATCTGCCAGGGTTTCTGCTCTAGCTTCCCATTCAGAACTTCTGACCCATTATTTCTAAGGCTTGTTCATTCTGTCCTCAGCACCATCCTCTCACTGCTTGGTCTGTAGAGATTATCAGATCCATCTCCTGGCAAACATTTAACTAGAGATTAACAAGTGAAACATCTTAGAAAAGCAATAATTAAATTACACAAACCTGCAAAATAATACAGCAGGAAGGGTAAGTAAGACATCTGAACTGTGCTGAACAGAAGACACCAAGTTATTCTGCTGAGAATCCATGGGATGATGACTGTGATTTTTCAAAGCTTCTACTTTTATTCTCCAACCACAGTGGTTTGTGGGGAACCTAGTTTCTCTAAAACACTCTGAGAGGAATACATTGAAATGCATAACCTTCCACTAATTGCTTTAGACCTCACTTGAAACTGTTTACTTTCACTGCTTGCTATCCTCACTCCACCCTTTAATCTCATGCAGAAACACTCCACTGAACTGCAGCGTTGCACACACTTTCCAAACACTTCCCAAACACTGTCACCTGCAATCAGTCTCATTCAGAGTCACCTCCCTTGTAAGGGGTGCCTTTCAGAAAACTCAAGGATGGTTTCCCAAAATCTGCATCTGTACATAGCAGATGTACAGTAAATGGTTTGATCACTGCCCCCTCTTTCAGCAGGGAGTTCCACTGCTCTCTGGATCAAGCATGGCAGGGTAACCCAGCTGGGTCTGGCCACAAAGTCAGGACATGATAGCAGCACAAAGTGTTCACAGGCAATGGCACGTGCCTCCAGCTCCGAGGGAGTTAACGTGGTGATACAACTGTTTTGATTAGGAAACTGTTTGAACAGCACTGCTTGCTCTGCACACAAGCAAGTTTTATTAATGACTGAAACTTCTTGACTGGGCTGGCTATTATCCAGGGGTTTTCATTGCATACCAAATGATCCACAAAGAAGAAAAATCTACTAGGGGAAAAAAAAGACGTTGGCAGTAAAAAGAGGGCCTATGGTTTGGCCAGTCTAAATATATACAGAGATATATTGCTGATAAGGCAGAATGTTTGCTCTGCCCTATTAAACAGTTCTCTGCATACACACAAAGGAGTTTCCCCCACAATTTGTTAATAACTCTTTACCTGCATCAGCCTTGTCCATATGCTCATCCAGCTCACATTCCTCCTCATCACCAGACCCACATAAAGCACAGTGTAGGTGCTGAGCATGGTCATGTTTCTGCCCTGGTCTACACAGTCACTGCTCTTCCACTGACTGACCTACGTCTGACCTGGCTCAACTTCCAGCAGCACCAGAACTAGGTTAAATCCAGGCCAATAATCACAAGCTGTTGGCACCTGTCATTTGACCTGACACTACACGATAAGAACCTGTAATTCTCCCTGAAGATAAACCCGACGCGAGAGGTCAGAAAGATTTACCACCACTCATATAAAGGATGTTTTCCTCTTTGTGGCTCTTCAGCACGCTCCCAAACTCCAGCCCATTGCCTTACACTCCTTCTCAAGACTTGGGTGGCTTCCAGAAAGCATCAAGAAACTCTAAATCTTGCACCTGAGGCTTGGGTGGCTTCCAGAAAGCATCAAGAAACTCTAAATCTTGCACCTGAGGCACCCAGCCACTCCTGCTGGTTTCCTTGGAGTGGCCCCAGGCTGCAGAGTCTGCATTTGTTTAAGCTTTTAGACACCATACGGGAAGAAGCAGGAAATAGCCGAGCTGGTTGAACAATATAAGGTGTAATTGCAAAACTTAGTATAAGTTACACTTTGAGCAGTTAGATTCTCAGCAATAACCAGCAAAGATGAAGTAAAAAACATTCTTCTCATCTGAAACAATTTCTTTCTGAAGCCTGATGCTCACCAGGACCTCAGATTGGGGGAGGGTGGGAAAACCTCACACACTCCTGTGTGTTTTCCATCCATATGGAAGCACTTTCTCCATGACCCCCCTGCCCCCCCCCACTTCAGGCTGAACAGATCTTCACTGGAACATTTAAATCCTAAGCTCTGTGTTCAAAACAAAGCAGCAACATGCCACAACCGAGCTCTTCCTTCTGTGAGCCTCTATTTAGGGAAAAAACAATATACCTATTATTAAGGAGACATCTTACAAATTAATAAAGTTCCTACCTAGGCCCTGGATGGTTTTAAAGCTGCAAATTCCACTTTATAATCCCGGGTACAAACTGATGTGAGAGCCTCCTACGTTCTCCACCCATGCACCCCTGTCCTCTCAGCAGGGCATACTGAAACTGCTCAGGAAACCAAGCAAATCTAAAAAACCCCCAAACAATGTAAATAAACATTCCGTGCAAGGAGAAGAGAATAAGAAATAAGTTTCATGGGTCACATGTGGGTGGTGTTGGCATTTTTAACACAAAGGTCATTTCAACTGACCTGTTTTAGAGCTTCCCCACTTCAGAGTCACATGAACATAGCTAGAAGACAGTAGGAGATCAGTAATTTGGGCACAGAGGCAGAGATTTTGAACAGAGAAGGGTAGGAATTTCTGGCTATACCGCCTGGGAAAGTGCTTGTGGAAGCACCACACCCTCAGTGCCCATCCCTCACTGGTTACAAACATTTTCCCAAACCAAGCCAAGGCAGCCCATTAACTTGTCCCTGAACATGCCTAGGCATGTTAAGTCAGGGTCAACATCTCCATACGAATAACAAAACTGATAATTTGGCTCAGGCACTCTCCATCCATACACAGCCACCATCTATCTGCTTTACCTGTTGGTGACAAAAGGGTCATTGATTGAAAGATTACATTGCACCTTATAAGAGTAATTTTCTAGTTTGCAGATTGAGATATGTGAGCATTTATGACAGAAGCTAGACTAGTAGAAGATTCCTTTACTGAAAAAATAGTCACAGCAGCAATAGCAAAGGAGCTTGTCATTTTAAAAGGGCTCAAGGCCCTACCTGAAACATCATCTAATACATTTGGATCCAACAGTTATTTTATGGAAGCCTAAAATCAGAACATTTCAGGAGCTCTTGTATCTTCCCTTTAGGTTACCTTCATCTTGGAATACCTACACAGTGAAAACGGCAGCAGAGTGTAAAATTCTGTTAAGTGAGCTGAAAGAATATAATATTGCATTTTTTAATATAATATCCTTCATTAACAATGACTGCAGTACAGTTAATTTACAGTAAAGGGCTAAATCTGAGTCACACATTAAAAGCCCCCAAAAGCCTAATTAACTGAGTCTTCTCTCAGCTCTGAACAGAGACTTTGCCTCCTTCCTATTTAATGCAGTACTAGGCAATAAGCAAGCCTCAAAACTACTTCAGAAGTTGCTTCCTGTTAGTATGTTACACAGACACACTGCCTCACGGTATTGATTTAATATAACTGACATGCAGGTGCACAAAGAAAGTCACTTTCAACAGCTGGAAAGACTAAGGACAAATCAGGAACAATTTTGATCAACACTGAAGGCTGAGAGCCTAACTGTCTTGAAACAAGAAGCATCACTGCTATTCCAGCCTACCTAGAATTTTATGATTATCTGTATGAAAGGTCATCTTTAAATGAAGTACAGAAATGCTGCCTTGTTCAAGAACAGCACAAATTCACTCACCTCTCCCATAACAGAAAAAGATTGAAACAAGCAAACTCTGTATTTCAGAATTACAAAGCTAAGGATGAGATTTAGAGGCAACATAAGGCCTCAGAGCCCTAGAAGCAGCAGAATTGCTCCCTCATGGCTCCTGTGCAGTGCACCATGAAGCACAAGCACTATTAGACCATCTGCTACAATGGGTAAGAATTTAGTGGCAATAATAGCAGAACACTTCCAGTGCAGCATTAGTGCATCCACAGAGAGTACTGAGGTATGTGATATTCATGACCCCAATTTCATTTGTTTGGGTTTTTTAAGCTAGCCCAAATATACGAAGAACATCACTTATTAAATCCATTTTTCCCCTTTGAGGGATTTATCTTGGATAATAAAGCAGAGAAAAGCAGGCTGTGGATAAAACATAGCTTCTATCCTCAAAAGATGCAAGCTGCAGCATTGCATGAACTATCTTCTGTCAGGGTTGTTTTGCTGGTCACAATGCAAGAGATCTCACCTGGCTTGGATCTGAATTTCTGTTCTCCCTTCCTCTTAAAAACGGCAAACCCCCCAAACAAACAAAAGAAACCCTTCTCAACCACACCTCTGGTATTAACTCTCTGCCAGCTGCTCTCTGGGCCCTTAAAATGGCCCTACATTTCAGACTGGGTATAGCCTGGGGCTGGCTGCAAAATGGGAGAGCAGTCCGGAACTCCACACTTGCTGTCAGTGCCGTAAGCTGGCATCAAGATCCTGATACCTGCACTGAACAACCACCTTCTTAATTCCCTCATTCTACACACAGACAATATTAGAAGTTGTCATTAAGTAAGGAGGAGGGCTGCATGAAAGGACTGTTGAGGGTCCAGCATATAATGCTCAGCAGTTTTGTTTATAGCTGTACTTCTAGGATGAAGAACTAAAAATATCACTTCTTGAAAGCTCAACTTTGTTTTCCTGCTCTTGGGACCACCCATAAGGTTAAAAGATATTATGAGTGCATCCTAGGAACTTATTCTATACAGAGAGTATTTACTTTAGCCTTTCTATACAGCTCAGAGAACATTACTAGGATAATTCTAGTTTATATCTTTTTGAGACTTGTCATTGTGGAAGAGTCATCTGTTTCCTTTATTTCATTAGTAGTTATATTTATATCATACTGAGTAGATACAGCACTCCCACACCATCCATCGCTACATTACGGAAACAGTAAACCGCTGCCTAAGCCATGGTCAGGCTAGAAGAAACCAAGGAACACTATTTTCTACTGAAAATTTGATCTCTGCTTCATGCTGTATTGGAGGACCTCTCCTGCACTTGAATCACAAGAAGCACAGTTCATCAGGGATCATTATTTTAACTTTTTTTTCTTTTAAACCAGTAAAAAAATGAAATCAAAAAGGCGATGCTTCAGCTGTATTTGGTAACAGTTACAGTAGTTACAGTATTTGGTAAGTAATAACAGTAGATGGTTTGTTTGGATGTTTGGTAATAAACTGTGGCAACTCTATGAACATACCTCAGCTCTGGACCTTGCCATTAACAAAGGCACAGGTAACTCAAACATGCAAGCCTCAAACAACTTTCAAGTCCAAGGTGTTTTTACTTGGTGAGTGTCTCCAAGAGCTATGATTTGGTTTCATCTGCTTTAGTCCAGATCAGTTAAATTTAACTACTTCTGAAAGCAAATTTGTTTTAGTGCTTTACTTTGCTTCACCTCATCCAGCATTAAGCAGGAAGAGAGTTACAAGCTGCCAGGATACAATGGCCAGAAGAGTCTGAATTTGTCATACAACACACCTAAAAATCTGTATGAAGGTGACTTAGAGCAGTTAAGTTACTGTAAATGTAATTAACAGAACCATGCACTAGTCTTCTCCCACTGGCTTTCTGCTCCTTCACTGAAAAGCTTTAACATTTCACATCTGTGCTTTATTCAGCACCATCCCACCCCCATCAGCACAGCAGCATTTTGTTCTATTCAGTTCCTGCTTAGCACAGAGGTTGACAAGTCAGTTTCATGTGTCTCTTACCAAAAGAAATGAAGTGCTGAGGTGAAAAAAACCAAACTGACTCAAGTAGAGGATAAATCATGGTGTACTTGTCACCTGAAGGGCAATGATATCAACTAATCTCTCACCAAAGCGTTAAGTAATTTGGTGTGGCATATATCCTGTTTTTTAACTGATCTATATGTTTAAGGTCACAGCCTGGCAGCCTGAGCTATTCATTACACATCTAGGAGAATACCAGCTCAGGGCATATCACAAACATGGTTTTCCTCACTAAATCTAGCTCAGTTATTGAGATGTGAGAAGCCCAGTTTGTTACTGCAGACATAGTATGTCTCATTCAACATCTCTAAAAAGCTGAAAAATATTAAAAAATCATTAAAGAACATTTGCCTGATATAGCAGCACTACTATCCTAATATTCCTTCTGCTGCCTCTAGCCAGAGGCATCTTTTTTCCCCATTATTACTGGAGGGGCACCAATTGACAGTTTTTCAAGTTAGCCCCATCTCCTCTATGTTTTTCTAACAACGAGATGGAATTAGCTATTCTACATATTACAGATACATATTCCAGCAAATTGGCCCACTACTGATATTTGATTATTCAGAAAGAAACAAATGTGATTTTAAGTTGCATTTACCATTGCTTTCAGTAGCAGATTTCCTACACAAAGTATCTCAACACACTATATAAATGAGAACATAAACTCTATCCAGTAACAGTCAATATCAATTAAACAACTTAAGACTAGTTTACTTTCACAGTAGCTATTTGCTATATTTTATCTTAAAAAAGGGAAAAATATTTCAGATCCACTGAACTCTGCATTTTCTTCATTATATTTGCATTTCAACCAGCATCCAAGATTCTTCCAAGACACAATTGTTCAAAAGTAGTGTCTGCTAAACTAACAAAATCCCAGATGACTTAGCAATTATGATGAAGAAAATGCAAATGTAATAAGCAAACATGCAAACTCAAAAGATATCTTTATCTGCACAATCCTCCCATCCTGTATGCCAAAATAATACAGAGTGTGTTCCAGAATATATCTGCTACTCATGTTCTAGTTTTAGTTTGTTAGGCTCTTCTCAGAAGTTTGTGTCAGAGGTTTCAGGGGGTTCTTGTTTTTCATATTCTCTCTCCCACATCTTCCGCTTTTGGTAGCTTAACCATTCTCATCTGTCACACACCGAGTTGCATTTCTGAAGTTAAAGAATTTACCATCACCAACTTTAACTTCGTATTTGAATAAATAAAAGCATGCCTGAGGTCCAGTAACCCTGGAAGTCAGTATTGTAACACCAAGAGAAACTCATGGAAACATTTAACAGTGAACCAGAAGGAATTCTGCTAACCAACCATCTTCAAAAAAGAGCTGCTTGCCAAATTCTCACCATTTTGACCCATATGCACTCCATTCTCTGTGTCAAAACCCTCTCAAAACCAGCCAAAAATACAATGCAAAGAGATGTCAAAACTTGCAAATCTCACACGGGCAAATTCACAAGTAACAGTAACATATGGACTTAAAATCTCCTGGACAGAAGACACAATCCCCCAATGAATAAAGCTCACTGCTGGATGAGCATGAGTAACCGGATTTTCTTCAACAGAAGTCTCTCATGATAACAGAATGTTACAAGTGATCTTTGGAATGCAAACAAAGGGCCCCTGACTGCAGAATTAGGTGGTTCAGTGGAAAAGAGCTCATTCCAGCTCTACTCTGACCACCCTTTTCAGCAGGGACATCTTCCAAACCTTCCTTGATCAATCCTCTTCAAGAAAAGGTTTAAGTCTTAAAACTGAACTGAAGATACACATAGAGCAACTACTGCTTTTAAATGTTACAGACTCTGATCAAATTAAAGAGCTCCCTTGTTAAAAAAAACTCTACTGTTGAGCTTTGCAGCTGCTGACTCCCATTCAATAGGAACTACTGAAAACAGCCACAAGCAGTTACTTTAGAGCACTGCTCTCTTTCCAGAAAATTTTCCTCCTACAAGCAGAACTCAAAGAGTAGTATCAAACTGACAGTAACTCTAGATTTCTTTTTTTCTTCTCTCCATTGCTACTTACCACACTTCTATATCTTTGAAATGCTTTTCAAAATATGTCTGCAATAAGGAGGAAGTGGAACAGAGGGAAGAAGAGAGGAAAAAATACTACAAGAGTTAATATGCACTGTAAAATCTCAATGTAGACAGGAAACACCAGAATTTTAACTTCTAGTGCTACATCAACACTGACATCAAGATGTGTGGTTTGGTTGACACCCTGGAGAGAAGGAATGGCATCCAGGGGCACTTTGACAGATTGAAGAGGTGGGACCATGGGAGTTCCGTGAAGCTTAACAAGGCCAAGTACAAGGTCCTGCACATGGGTCATGGCAATCAGATGCTCAGACACAGGCTGGGTACAGAATGGATTCAGAGCAGCCCTGAAGAGAAGGACTTGGCAGTGCTGGTAGACAAGAAGCTCAACATGATCCAGCAATGTGCACCTCAAATTTCCAAGTTAATTGTGTCCCAGGGCTGCAACACCAGCAGTGTGACCAGCAGGTCTAGGGAGGTGATTCTGACCCTCTAACTCTGCTCTTGCAAGACCCCAGCTGGTGTACTTTGTCCAGGTTGGGGGCCCCCAATACAAGAAGGATGTGGACCTGCTGGAATGTGTCCAGAGGAGGGTCACTAAGTTGATCAGAAGGCTGAAGCACCTCTCCTATGAAGACAGGCTGTTCAGCCTGGAGAAGATGTGGCTCCAAGGAGATTTTATAGCAGCCTCCCAGCTCCTGAGTGTGTCGTCAAGAAGGCTGGAGAGGGACTTTTTATAGGGCATGTAGTGACAGGACAAGGGGGAATGGCCTTAGATGAAGAGTAGGTTTAGAGTAGACATTAGGAACAAATTCTCTTCTGTAAGGGTGATGAGGCACTGCAGCAGGTTGCCCAGAGAAGCTGTGGGTACCCCATCCCTGGAAGTGTTTAATGCCAAGCTAGATGGAGCTCTGAGCAACCTGGTCAGAAGGTGTCCACTTCACCATGTTTCAACCAGGGGGTGTTGAAACTAAATGGCCTTTAAGATCCCTTCCAACCCAGGCCTTTCTATGATCCCAAGACCAGTATAGTAACACACCAGTTTGCCCAACTGTGGATTCTGCAACACATGCAAAAGTTAACATTTCCTGAAGAGAGTGAAAAATGAAAACTTGATCAATCATTCAAGCATGCAAAGTCTTTATATTTTCTGCATGTCCTTTTCACAAACTGCTCTGAGTTCCTTTAAGGTTACGCTAGTGGATCCTGAATAATTCCCCTCCAACATCAGAGCTTGATTATTAAAACATGAACTCAGGAAACAAATATTTTCACTTCTCTATCTGCAATTTCACGTGTCTGACATGCATTAAGTGGCTCAAGAGATGATTTTTCCAAGAGAAAGAGTAAAGCCCTGAGCAAGGAAAGTCCCTGGCCCGTTGATGGGTCACTGCAGCTGCTGAAAACTGGTGACACACAAGAGATCAGATAATTTCAACAAAGAAAAACTCATCAGTTGAAAGAAGGGAGGTGTTACTTTCAAAGTAGAAGGGAAATTAGACAGAGAGAACAAAAAGCTTTTGGAAAGCTCACTCAACAATCAGAAATTGACTCTCTCTTCCCCAGGATGCTATACACACATGAGCTCACTTATGGACAAAAGAGAACAAGGACCGGCTTTCCCAGCTCATGTGTAAAATGATAATTAAAGAAAAAGCTTGTGACTGCATGACAAATTACTGTAATGTAAAAATACAAAAATAAAATATCTGCATCACCACCCCATGGTTTAAGATAATAAATTTTATGCCATTATACAAACTGTTGCTCGACATCTGACAACTTCCTCTCTACAACCTCTGTAAGATAGCTGTAGTCATGGTAGTTACACACCACTTTTTTCAAAAGAGATGAGCAACTGAAAAAAAACACAAAAACGTCAAGAGTACTCAAATGACTCAAAATAGAAACTGTTCCCCTCAATAACAACTAAGCTTTTACAAGGTTTTTATCCCCAAAGGGCTAAATGGAGTGTCACACAATTTGCTGCAGATAAAATGTAAAGCAGCAATTTGGTCAATCTCTGGAAGGCACTGGAAGTCTTTTAGAGCTATTCTGTAGGTGACAGCTTGCTCTGATACACTCCACAAAATTCTGTCATCATTGTACTTGGGGCACCTATGGCCAGTAGCTATTCCTCTGCCTGTTGGTAAGGCAGCCATAGATTAACAATACTGCATGCAGGCAAGTGTGAGGGACTGCAAGACTAATGGCCTTGCCCTTAGGAAAAAATAAAAATAAAAAGTAACATTTGCAGTAACAAATAAGGTTGCCAACATTTAAACAAGGTTTTATAGCCTGTTTTAGTTAAACTGCAATCTGCATTCACAACAGACAAGTGTGACAAACTATGACAACAGACAGTGCCTATCTCTCCAGCTTTTTTACATATAATATGTAATATTGAAGGCATTTTTGACAAAAGAAGGACAACACTGAGCAGTACTTACTGCTATCATCACCAGTCCTATCAAAACCCCAAATTCATAAGACTACACATGGTGCAAAAGTTAAAATCCAAGAGAAATAAGCTGTAAGGAAAGTAATAATTTATGAACACATACCTATGATGGAATCCCTTCGAAAAACATCTCTGTCAAAAATATAAAATGACAGATGGCGAAAGGTCCGAGGAATTTCACAGTAAAAGTCTTCTCCATAGAAGGGGCTGAGTGAACAAAAAAACCAACGTACACAAACACATACACACACACAAAAAATGAAAATAGATTAGTGTTGGTATCCTAGATAAGGCAGTGTGTTTATATTTCACACCCAGAACATCACTCTGAACTGTGATGGTCTTTCCCACCCATCAATGTGGGAAAATTTCCAACCACTGTTCCATTTTGACTCTTCCTAAATATCTTAAATGCCCACAGAACAAGATTTTTCAATCTTGCAAAAAAGAACAGATACTTCTTGTTACATGTAAAACAAGTGTCCCTTTACAAAGGGGGAGAGACCACATTATTTAACATAGAGTGCCTTGAAGATAGAGGGAGGCCCCTGCTGCCACAGAATGCTTACAGTAGAACATTAGGATAGAGATCACAAAAGCATACATGAACAGGATGAGAAGAAAACAGTATGGTTCATGCCCTTTTTTTTTTTTTTTTTTAAAGAATTTAGTATACTTAAAATAAAATGCCTACAGCCACTGCATTTTTTCTCATCCCCAGTGAAGTTTCTTATTTAAAGCCAGATTCAGTCAACTGACGGTAACTAAGCCTTGGAGCTGGCACCATGCTTGTTACCACAGAGCACCCAATATCTGTTTTTGCATAGTGGAATTGTATAGAATAATTTTTTTTTTTAAAGTAAGACCTCATTTAAAAAAAAAAAAAAAAAAAGGTACTATCTCAGCAAGAAAAGCTCTTAAGGGACCTAAGGGGCTTTCTTTGGATCCTACCAATTTAAATGGGGAAAAAAAAATCTCAGACATGTTACAGCAACCCTTTCAGTTTCTCTCTATCAAATTACATGGTTAAGGATTTACTCCTAGGAACTATAAGCATATATCAACATTATTTATTCATTGACAGGTCTACCATTTTACACAGACCTTTCATTCCAAGTCACTCATGCTTCAGTAGATTTAAATAAGTGGATGCAATTCAAGTCACATGGATAAATACAGCAAGCACTGCAGATGCAGACTTTAAAAAAAACAACAACAAAAAAAATCTAATTCCAGCAGGCCAAAAGCCAGCAAGTTTTTTCTTCCCTTCCTAAACACAGACCTCGTTATTGCTCTGGTTGAGCTCATTGAGCTCAAAAATGAGACAGAATTGTGCTGTACTTTAAATCACTATTAAAATTTTTTGTGTTAGAAAATCAGATATGCAGAAGTTATTAACAATTCCTTGGATTAACTTTTAAATTTTTCACAACTTTGTGAGGTCATTGTCTTGGCTTCTTTCAGGGATGTTTTACACCACCATACGTTTTTGCTTGTATTTCCGCCTATAGGAAAAATATGCTCCCGCAGAATTACCACCTTCACTCAAGAGCTAGCTGACAAGTCTCCCCTAAAACACAAAGGCACTGCAAATTAGCTAATCAGTCTGTGTTTGAAGGGAAAATACCATACTGATTTCATGAAATCCAGAGACATCACTCAGTATTCACCAAGAACATTATTCAAGTCACTACCCCACTAGTCACACGGAAGAACATGTATTGGACGAACAACACAGCCCAAGGCGTACCCACAGGTTAAATTTCCACCACTGAAATGGTTTCCCATTCCTTGAAATAAAGGCATCCATCCATAAGGTATGAAAACCAATGTGAGGCCCGCTCAGTGATCCCTGCTGTGAAGGCAGGGGAGGAAAACCTGACAGGTGGAGATGGCAGCTGGATTGACTGTTTGTCCCAACTGCTCCATCCGATTCAGCACTCTGTTACCTCCTCTTTACCCGTTCTACTCTGAGACGTTTTATTTGAAAGCAAGAATTTCACAGCCACCACTTCAAAGGCACAAGATACCTCAATTCTTTGTGACAAGCAGCTTCTACCAAACTGGGAGCTACATGACTGTCCCAGCAGCCATGCTTCTGCAGGCAGCCCCAAGGGCCTCATTCTGTGCACACCACTTGGTGCAAATTTTCACGCACAGGCTTAACCCTAGGGGGCCAAACAAATGCCTTAATATTGCCCAAATATCTAGTGCATTATACATGCAAAACACTTCCATCATTCTGAACTTTAATACTCTACTCAGCCATAAAATTGTCCTTTCTGCTGAAAGAACATGACAGATGAATTTATTCACTAATGACCTTAGAATGAAACGATACTTAATGAACTGTGGATTATATATCCAATCCTCTAACAAAAATATGAGGGAAGCCTCAGTGCAAGTCTAAATGCAATATAAATACAAGTGACTTATACTGAGCATAATTTAATGATTCTAGGGGGAAGAGCAGGGAAGAGACATCATCTGGAGCCTTTGGCAAGTCCCCCTATTAATGTTTGCCATGGGTGTTGAACAGAGGCAGAACTAAGATCACATCAAAGCAAACCAAACCAGAGTCAGAAAAGCAGCATGGACAACAGGAGGTACCTAGCCCAATGCACAGAATCAGAAAGAGACTAATTAACAGAAGAAATGCTGTGAAGGCTGATTTAGCCATGCAGGGACCATATTGGGAAACCACACAAGGTTTATTAGTCTGAGCAGTACAGTCCGAGTCACCACCAACAGAAAAAAAGCTTTGTTCTGCTCTTGGCTTCTCCCCTCTGAAATCTTGAGCCCCTTGAAGATTCACCACCTCTCATCACTCAGGCAACACCCTTGAGGTGTACTGGTTCTTAATTTAAGCAAGCAGATTTCCAACACAAGCATACTCACTATGCATTGGGTAATTAGCCAGCAAAGTTTTAACTGTAAGGATACACATCAAGATAAATCTGATATGTTCCCAACCTAATCATGTGAAGCTCTGCAGAAACAGTAACTTCTTTCTGAAGGAATCAAATGCAACCACACAAATACTTCCAGCTTCCACTTAAATGTGTGCTTTTTCTCCATGTATCTCTTCAGAACAGTACTTGCTTTGTCTCCCACCAAGACCTGAAGAGCAAGAGGTCACAGCAGTCAAATCCCATGATTTATTTCCCAAGCTAACTTATCTTGAGCAAGAACCCCAGGGCTCCAGAACGATTTTTCCAAAAGAACAACTAAATCCCTCCCCCAGTGCCTCCTCTCTCCAAAAAGCCAGAATTTGTCTGATGGGGATTCAGTGAGTACTTTTATTTTGACAGAGCAATTAATAAAAAGCAGCAACATCTGCCTACCCAGCCCTCAGGAGTCTGACAACATCCTCCAAAACAAATACTGGGACTAGCCCGGCCGAAAATTCAGAAATCTTTCAAGAAACAAGTGAGTTCAGACTCAATTCACAGGTTTTGAGTTTAACTTTCCTAGCAGATGAATCAGCCATACACTCAGGAGAAATTTTAATCATTCAAAGTAGAGGAGTAACAAAGAGGGCTTCCTCTCCAACCCTGGCAGCATAGACTGCACATGAATATGATTACAATGAAAGGGCATGGCTAAGGCCAGTGTTGTCATCATTTCAGTTTCTTCTGGACTTCAAACAAGCAATGGGATGTAACTGCTGAGAGCAGGAACTTGCAAGGCCAGAAACAGTGGATCTCCCCTGAAAATGCAATTCATCTCCTTCCAAGCTGAACATAACTGCATTTTCCAACCCAGCTTCTTCAGTAAGAACTACTAAGTTTAGAATAGCCCTGCTAATTTCCTTTTAGATTTGCCCTCACAGCAACAAGAAGAGTATCAGTGCAGGTATCATATAGTCTTTTGTTATGAAACAGTCACTGTTAAGTCACTGTCTCTTGTTTTCCTGATGGGGTTAGAAATGGAGAAAGATCTGTACCAAACTTTAAATCCTTGCTCCAAGCTTTCAGGCACACAAGGGCCTGATTAGCCTTCTATTCCACATACTTTCACTTCACACTCCTTTCTCATTTCTTTTCCAGTACACGCACATCACCTTAATATGCCCTGAAAGAGGGAAGCCTGACCTCAGCAGTCCTTTTTCCTCAGGAAGCACAGGGCTCTCTTACTGCACAGCTTTTGATACACTGATCAATCTCTCCTCAGGACACTTTCCCTTGTATGCCTCCACAGCTCTCATCCCAGAAGACATATACACAAAAAATAAAGTCATATAGATGCATAAACAGTGCAATGGATTTGAATCTTCAGGCATACTCACTCTCCCCTCACCAAAACCTTGCTTGTTCTGAATGCTCATGACATGGGAGCAGGAATATCAAGAAAACAAAACTAAAAAAGATCCCTCTAGGTATTGTTTCACTTACTTACAGCTGTCCAGCCCTCCCCATTTCAAGGTATCTATTTTTGAATGTCTTCTAATGCATGTTTTGGTAGTGGATATTTTCAGGAGGAGACAGGGGATGAGAAGAGGAACAAAAATTACTGTGCCAATCAAATGGAATGAAAGCAAATAAGGAAGAGAATCCTTACTTCAAACACAATAAACCCTCTAAAAAGGGTTCAAAAATTGTTCACATTTATATATTTTACTTAATTCCAGAAGCACACTTGCAACTTTATTTCATAGCTTCATATAGCTACTGATATCATCACAAATACTATTAATGGAGAGGAAGAGATTTCATAGAACAGATGTTAGTGTAAAAACATTTCTTTAGTTTCAGGCTGTGTTACAAAACCTCATGCTAGTTTCTCAATACTTAAGATTTGCTAAAGTAGTTTTGTTTTTGTGTTGGCATCAGTACTTCAGTGGATGAAGTGAAAGAGTTGCACGATGAATAATAATGAAACCCCTCAAACCAGAATTCTTTGTGTATGGATTTTTTTTTTAAACTGCTTTTGTGATTAAAAGTAAGGACTATTAACATGCCACAGACAACTCCACATCCTCTGACTACTTTAAAAGGTTTAGAAATGCTGAATTCATCCTGCTGCATGAACTGAACACCAGAGTTCACATCACCATGTGAGCGGGAAGCAAAATCAGTCTGTACAAAGGAGCACACTTGTTTGTTTCTACTACTAAGCTTTTTCTACTCCTTGGCTATTACTTTTTACTCCATGCTTTGCAGCATATGTAAAGGGAGTGCAGTAGAAGAGAGAAGGTTTATTCAAAGCAGATACAGCAAGCCAAATAAAATCTGAATGCACTTCAGTCTCCTACTAGACACAAAACTAGAAGACAACAGGCAAGTAAGACAGGCTCTGTAAAAGCCAGAGTTGGCAGATGTCACGGTAGCTTTCTGACACCATTTTCTCAAAATCACTAATATTATATTTTTGAAGCACAGATTTGGCAGAGGACACACAACAGGAAGTACATGGCACAGGAGGTAACATCCAAATCCAAACATATCACTTATGCCCACTGCTGAGAGTGCTGGCTGCAATCTACCAGACACGCACTCAGCCTAAGCGAATTTTTTCTCATGTCACTGTGCAGAGACACTCAGATGAACAGTGTTCTGTTACACCTGTAACCAACCCTACTACACAAAGGAAAAAATAAAGCAGTGTGCATTTTCTCAATTCTGTGCACAGAAGAGAGAGACAGACACATGAGCTATAGTTATCAACCTCACTTGACAGTTGCTGGTTTGGCTCAGTGAGGCTTACAAGGATTATGATAAATTGAAGCAGCAGCCGTTTGGCCCCTGGTCACCTCCCAAAATATTCTGTAAGACGACACACACAAACAGCACAAGTCACATTACAGCTGCATTTACTTTTTTTTTTTAATAATCACTCAAAGCAGCCTACAACACCAACAATTGTTACTCACATGGGTGGCTTTTCATATAGATAAACGCTCTCATTCACAAACCCTGCCTACGGTCTCAAGGTTCACTTCATTCTCCTTCTTCCATTAAGTCTTGCTTCCCTTACTGGCACTCTTCCCAGCTATATTACTTCTTTGCACAGCCACACAGTCCTTGGCTTCAATGACATCCCTGACTGGGCTGAAGTTGTACCCCTACCAATTTTAAGCCTTTCCTTTAGATGCTTGGGGTGTTCCAGAACTGAAGTTTATTGTCATTAGGAATTCAAGCCACATATAGGTGCTGTCACATGCAGAAGACAGCAGACCCTGGGAACATGCAGGAGTGAAGCTGCAGAACACACTACATCATCCACCTCAAGGCCTCTCTGCTTAAGGCCTCTGGGCTGGGGAAAGTTGTTATTTCAAGGAGGTGAGCTGGCAATGTAAGAATGTAGAAACAGCTAATGCAGCTAACTCAGATACAACAGCTAATTTTGGCAACGCTCCAACTAAGGGAAACAAATTTGTGTTTAAAATTTAAGTGGCCTGCATCCAAGATATTATCAGAACATGAGAAGTTTAGCTATGCAGCCATAAACGCCAAACACACAGGGAAAAAGGATTTAAGCAAACCTAGAATTAGAAAATAACATTAAATACAGCAGTAGAATAGCTCAAAGTTCTGAGAGCTACTGGCTGAATTTGTTACTTGATCTAATTCTAAAACAGAGCAACCACTTATTAAAGAGTAAATAGACTTAACTATGAATTTACAGCACATTTCAATATACAGTCACAAGCACACTGCAGACTTGTAGTTCTCATTGTTACGTTCACCAGAGACAAGCCAAAAAAAAGAAGAAAGACTGAGGGTGGGAAACTGGGGAAAGTGCCCATGGCTTCATTTGCTGTTTCATTCAGGCTTTGATCACTATGTTTAGCACGTGAAAAATTTCTCAGTGAAATAGTGGTGAACTAAATAATCACAGACTCAAGATGCTTGGCTCACCTCTCTAAAGCACACACTGTCAGACATTTGATTCTTAGCATACGAGAGATTTTGCCTTTATTCATATCCTTGAAACAAATTTAGAGATGTCACATTCCTTCCATTCTTCACCTATGATTTGAGAAGCTGACTTGATTTCCTGTTGCAGCTGACACTGCCCTTTAAGTGAATGGGCACACTTGATGCAAACTGCAAAGGCAAAGTCAGTCTTAAACCAACAATCCAAGAAAGTTCATCCTCGGGAAATACCCGTAGCTAGGAAACACTCCTGGATGGTGGAACCTGAAGCAGGAAAAGCTACTAATGGGGGAAGATAAGTAGTTTATTCAGAAAAAGGAATTAATATGCAAAATTCTTGTCAGACTGTTTACTTGCAGCTCAGAACTAAACAAAATGTGTAGATCTCTGCATTTTAGAAAACATAGTCATTCTAACATGTTCCTTAGGACATAAAATACATGAGTCCCTTCATGTACATCTTTGCTAGGTTATATGGAATGGATTTAAATCTATTTAGTGCCTTCATAGATGGCAGCAATATAAATATTGAATGACAAATACAAAACAGAGAAGCATATTAAATCCTGGCTCTAACTGACCTCTCTCTCATATCTTATGACTTGCATGTGACCTTCTTAGAATTTAGTAAAAGCTTGTGCCAAGTTTACAAAAACAGTGCTGCTTGAAGAGTTCAAGATTCTCTCCCTGAGAACCTGGATTTCTTGGTCTGACCAATTCACACATTCACTATTCTTGCCCAAATATCCCCAGAGAAGTGGGATGATTCTCAATTGCCCACATAAATAGCACTTTCATGTTCTGTGGTTCTGTAGGAAGGCCTGCCCCTTGACTTGTTTCAGTCAGACACTACTAAAGTTTATCACAGCAGCCCTCAAAATCTTCCAGCACAAGGCAGCAGTGCCCACCATCCAGTTTAATAGCAGCCAAGAGGCTGGATGGCAGGAATTATATAAGTTCCATATTGTAATTTATGAGCAACTGGCTGCTGAACAGAGGAGGTTAAGGTTCATGCTCTCAGTTTTTGAGACACAAATTTAGGTAAAGGGCATCAAGCTCATAGAGATTCTCTTCAGAGCACTGGTAAGGGTACTTGACTGGACAACAGGATGTGCTGGTTCAATTCTTTTGAGTTCTGAATGATTCATGCATTGTTGATTTAAAAGGTTACTGCTCTCAGCTGTCTTCTCATGCCTCTGCCACAGTCTAATAAGAAAAAAGAAAATATGTTGCTGAAGATTAGGACAAAGCTCAGGGAGGCAACTTCTTACAGTGTCCCAGCATAAAACAGGAGATGGTGAGTCAGAGCCTGAAGGTTCTTTAAGAGATATTCCAAGCAAGCCAGAACTGGACATTCATCCAAGTCCCCCTGGGAAGGAGAGATAACTGCTTCCTTTTTTCCATCTGCCAGTTCTATTTAAGCTTTATACCAGGAGAAGGTCTGCATGGAAAAATATACATTTATGCAACGTCTAGCAGAAGCCCAAGGAAGCTCCAGTGAGAAAAAAGAGGGTTGGGGAAAAAGGTAATTCCCAACTACATAGGACATTGTATCAATTACAAGCCTTTTCACTCAGGTGAAGAAAAAAACCATTCAGAAATGCTGCAAAAGATAGGCTTCTCCAGGATAAATCTAAACAAGACACATTCCAGAATCAGTAGTGCTAGGGCTGCATATGAAAGACCTCATAATTTAGATTTCCACACAAAGCATCTTGTTTTCTATAGACTACATAAAAAAAAAAAATTGAGTTTATTGGAAGATGAAGGAGTTATCAGCATTAGTAAAAATACAAGCAATTCTTAAAATTATAGAGCATGCCAGTCCCATGTCAGACATGAAGTGATAGG
This sequence comes from Polioptila caerulea, assembly GCA_013397295.1. Taxonomy (NCBI): domain Eukaryota; kingdom Metazoa; phylum Chordata; class Aves; order Passeriformes; family Certhiidae; genus Polioptila; species Polioptila caerulea. Next base: position 581,778 of record VYXF01007307.1, read on the forward strand.
AAGTAGAAAACAGGTATGAACAACAGAGCAGAGCCAGGCTCTCCCCTTCAAACTGTGGGGGAGAACTGTGTCAAGCTTTGTCACCCACTCCAATGCCAGCCACGTAGAGTTTCAGGCAGGACTCAATTAATTTAGTCAAGCATTGGCCCAGCTTCACATCCCTGTTCCCAAACACGGTGTATCACTGCAGCAATACCTCAGAAAAAGGGACCAACAAAATCCACAATTAAGCTGGCAAGTGCCTGCCAAAGAAGCACCATACATGAGGGCAGGAATTTCTCTGCTGCACAGAAATTACATGGCCCATAGGGCACATAACCCTCACCTGCCCAATAACTCAAAGGGTTAAATCAATCTGCAAACAAGCTTTAAGGAATGGAGCAGCATGACTGGCTCCTCATCCCAGAATCCTACCAAAAAAAAATAGGCAACTGCAGCAAGGTCTGGTATTATTTGAAAAACATCTTCTGGAAATCTATGTACACATTTGTTTTAAAAGATATAAACACAGTTATGAAAGATAAAATAGCTGTTTGAGCGTGCCTCACAAAGTAAGAGAAATTCCTACCCACAGACTGGGAAGACATTCCAGGATTACCACTCATATATTTGGGATTTTTGTCTGCTTTTGTTTTATGGCCCAGAAAACAAAGACAGGGAAGCATTTATACAGCTAAATGCAAAACTGAGTTGATATCAATGTCTATAAGTGGATATTCAGAGACTGTAAAGCAGTAAGTTTCCCAAAAATATTATTTGAAAACAGAAGCTCACACAGGGAGAAGGCAGGCTCCCACTGAAGACGGGAATTCAGTAGGAAAAGAAGGACAAAGGAGACCCTCTTTAGTCAAGATTTAGATCAAAGAAAATGGGTTCATTATGGGATTTTGAGAGGTCACCTGCTCTCACCACTGTTTCAAAGCTGGAAGATCACTATTTATTTAGTTGAGACTAATCATAGAGAACCTATTAAAAGCCATCAGCAATAAACACAAAAAACAACAAAATCTACTTCAGTGCTTCAGAACCTTTACCAGAGTTTTTTTCTTCACAGTTAACCTTAATCTCAACTTCCCTCCCCACTGCAATTTGAGTTCATTATTACTTGCAACATCCATCCTGGATAGACAGACCCGTTCCATTCCTCTCAAATTTTTGTTTTGGTGGGGGGGTTGTTCGGTGGTTTTTTTGCTTTGTTTAATTTTTTTTTATTTACATATTTAGGTCTACTCTCATCCCTCTTCTCTAGGCTAAACAATTCCAATATTTTAACCTTTCCCTGCTGGGTATGTTTCCCAGACCTCTGACCATTGCTCAGTTCTCCCCTGAATTCACCTCAATTAATTTAGTCCCAACAGGAAACTAGAACCCTTCCAGTTCTGCCCAGCCCCAGTGTAGCTCTCCATTTATAAGAAAATCTAAAGACAAATGGAACTTTTCCCACTGAAGGAATTATACTTGTTGCTTATTTTTATTGCCAAGAGTTTGTTTTTTCAATAGAAAAATGCTTGGATTAATTCAAGGAAATTACATCAACTACTCTCACACATCCTCACTTCCCATCTTCCATTTCCCTGTGAAGCACTAATTATCATGTAGAAAAAAAAAAATTAAAATTCCAAAAAAATGTATATGCCTTACAAAATCACTTTTAAAGAAACAACTGGTTCAGGGATATTAGGTTTAGGGGCACTGTATGTCAGCTGTGACATATAGTCAGGGTGAAAAAGAAGGCATACAGAACAATTTTTGGGTTTTGTTTGTATACTAGAAATAAAAGAGCATTAGCATCATCACTCAAAAACACCAAGGCTAAAAGATGACAAAACATTATGTGAAAGAACAACAAAAGAGACTTACAGGAATAAATCCCACTCACATTCCTGAATGTGTCAGGTACTTCTGAGTGGTTGGGAGTGATGTCTCGAGATACTTCCTAAAGTACATTATTTGCAATAACAAGACAAATAGCAAATCCCTTACATATTACTCAAATTGGGAAAAGGGTGAGAGTTATCTCAAGATAAAAGTTATAAACTTGATTGTTCCTTGCTGCTTCTTTCCTCTTCACTGAAAAAATCCTTGCTTACCAGAATATACATATTTGCCCAGCCTAGTTCCCTTGATTTTTTTCATGTCTAAGGATTTCCAGAAGAAAGCATTGTAACGTTTGCTACATGCTTCTCGTTCTGTTTCATTCCACATTTGACCTCTGCAATCTCATAGGAAGTGCCCAAGATCATCAGACAGGCATCTTATGTTCAAACCTCTCCTTTCAGTTACAGCCTCATGACAGGAAAAAAAAAAAAATTCTAACTCCTGAGGGCAGCCAGATCAATGCAAAATTCTAAGCTCAGACAGATGCAAAATGGAGTTTAGTGAACCTTTTCAAAATTGAGATTTTAAAAGCTTAGGGAAGTACAAAACAAATACTGCAGAAAGAAAGGAGCACTTGCAGTACATTGTGAGGAAAAAAATTAATATGGGTTGTCTTGGTGAAGGCATTTTCCCATAAATACAGATAGGTATCATGGCATTACTGTTTTTACCACTAGTGTTTTTAAAACTGGAAGAAGAATTCTATTAATCCTCTTTTCTCCCCTCAAGAAAGTATCTTTCAAATATTAAACAAACCTAGTAAGTAGAGAATGAGAAGCGTTAACAGAACATATATCTATGTATGTGTTACCATAATGACTTCTCCACTATTTTGGTCCTGAAAACCTCCTCCTGGTCCAGGTTTACAGTACAGTAGCAATCCCGCATCTTGTTTGGCCCCGGATATGTAGGAAGATTTTTGGCTTCACCTAAAGACAAGAAAAATAAACAAAAACCAGAAAAGTTACGTATTAAAACTTTATCCATAAATTAATCATTTGTCAACTAATGCAGTGTCAGCAACATGGCTGACAAAGTGTTCTATTTTCTATGACCAAGTGTACGAAACAAGAACAAATCTCAAATGTGAAGGCTATTTAACTTTGCAGCAGTCTCCTGTTTTCAGTGCAGCAGGTCCTGACAGTCACCAGGTTTAGAGCTCAGGTAAGAACTCAACTGTCTGTTGCATCCAATTTATTCACATGTATTTGGATGTAGACTATCTCCTCCCATACAATGTTCAGGTTTTGATCAATGCTCCCCTAAGATACCAAGAACACCACAGAACATAGCAATCAAGCTTTTCAACACAGCCCACTGATTTTATCCTAAAGCCATTACCAGGGCACAGCAAATGAGCTGTGCAGATCACAGCTCCACCAACCACCACAGATGTGGAGACAGAAAACAGTCACTTTACTTACAGCCAACAGCCTTAGATCACAGGCTGGACTTCAAAGCACTCTGATGGGATAATTAACACTTGTGAAGCTGCCTAAGGTCCTTGCACAAAGGTACCACGCAAGTCATGAATATTCTTCACAATAAACATTTGTTTCAAAACTACAGCAAGAAGTATGTTTCATTAACAACAACAACAAAAAGGACAGGACTAAGGAGCTCAGGGTAATCAAGAGACTACCAAACCCAAGTGTACGAAACAAGAACAAAACCAGTTTTCCCGCAGCTCAGCTTATTAACAACCAAGGCTGGGCACTAAATTTCCTTGGCTGACTGATAAAAATTAAAACTCTCCAACAGGAAACTGGACAATGCCCCTCATTGTTTTGCTAAAGTATGTATCACTATGTGGACGAGGGATAATTCTAAAGACAAAACTCAGACCTAACTGTAAGTCTGCAATGCTCATGGTCTTATTTACTGTCAGTCTTCCAGTAGTCAGAGATTATTAGCATATAGCATGGGTACTAGATCATTATCTCCTGGTAAAAATATAAGAAATTAAACTAAAACTGCACAGACCAAGGGAACACAGGCTTTTTTGCCTGTACAGAAGGAAACTCTAAATGATGGTAACAAACATAACTTTCCCTGCAGCTCAGCTTAAGTGAACTTTCCTAGACACATTGTTTCCCAGTCTCCGGCTCACAAATAGCTTTGTACTATTAGCAGAATCACCTTGCTTTTTTCAACTCTATCTTCAGTAAAGACACAGTTCTTCCTTTTGGCAGATTTGTTCCACAGCAATCTGATGTGTGTGCCTATAAACACTGAAGATGCATAGCAAAGAAATGCTGAGCCAACCTGCACCCTCAGCTATAAAGGAAAGGCATAAAACGACACAGAACTCCATATCTTCCTGCCCATGAGCTCTTTCTGGCACACTGTTCACACACTTTTGCTAACTGACCCATGGCATGCCCTTGGAAACATCACACAACCACATTTCTCACAGATGGCTTGTATATGGGTAACTGTATCTGCATGTTTTCTAAAGCTAACCATGGAGCATGTATAGAGGCACTAAAAAGGGACTTGAAACTGTTGCTTCAGACAGTAATGCTCACTTCAGAGTTCTTCTAAATAAGTTTGTTCTTTTAGCTCAGCTGATACAAATTGATAGCATTCTTCCCACTTCCTTCAGAGTTGTGAGACACTGCATTAAAAAAAGCTGTCTCCACTGTAATTAGAAGGTGTGACTGAACATCCGTCAGCTCGCTCAATGTCGTGTTAAGCTAAGTTGAACTGTTAGCAATAGTTTAACTGCAGCAGCTCTAGACAAAAATATTCTGAGGATTATTGATGGCTTGCTCAGTCTGCACTGAAGTCTACCCTGCCATAATAAACCTCCAAGTTTTATTCTTGCTAGTCTAAGTTCAAGCAAGTTACAAATCAAATGAGCTACTCTCACACCAGACTGAGGCCTCCAAGTCTGTCTTCTCTCCCCAGGCAATCAAATTCCTATTAATTTTTCTCCACTGAAGTCACATGAGACCAGCCTCTTTCCCGGATAACTGGGTACAGTTCCCCAAAGAGACAGTGTCAACAGGAAGCGTTTCAATAGCACACTGATAAGCAAGCCTTCCTCCAGGGCTGGCACACTGTTCTCACGGTTCTTCCAAGAGAAAGACAAAAAACTTTTCAAGCTCAAAATCAAACCAAAACAGTAACACAGCTTCCCTTTTTCTTCACTCTTCCACTTCCTACTTCAAGATTAATGCATCACATGAAACCCAATCTCTATTTTTCATCTGGATTTCCATTTTTTTTTTTTTAATGTGCACAATATTCACTTAAGCACTTAGGGGAATAGTTATGTCAAGTACTCTGTAAGAACCACATTTTGAAAACTCAGTTCTCTTCTTTCTTGAAAGACTTACAAGAGGAAAGTCCACAATATTGAAACCAAAATGCAGCATGAAGGAAGACACGATTTAGCATCATTACAAAATGGCTGCCTGCACAATCTGTACAGCAAACTAAAGGTCATCACCATCACAATGTTAGAAAGTGCACAGAGGGAGGAGAGAGGGAGAAGACATTTTACAGTAATTTCTTTCTTCAAAATGAAAAAGACCCTGAAAAACCACAGAGACTAGAACAAGGGATTAATTGACCAACCCAATACATTAATCATGTTACTGACTTGAGTAGCTTAAAAAAAAAAAATACTGTTTCTTCCAACACCAGCAGCAGCCAATGGCTGTTTAGATTCCTCCAGCACTGAGCAGTTGAGAAAGAAAAATTTATCAAGCTTTCAAGCATAGCTAAAGACTCAGTTCTCTAGCCAGACATTTTAAGTCAACAAATGCACTCTGTTAGAGCTTCAGTTGCTCTTTAGATTCCTCCAAGACAAAGAAGTTCCCTCTGTGACACTGTTTTGCCATCTACAATGAAGCTGAACAATTTGATCAGTATTTTTTTGGATTTGCTACCAGCAAATTGAAAATAAAAAAAAAAAAAGAAAGCCCTGAATACAGGAAACAGTCATGCACCACTTCCATTTTCTCAAAAAACAGAGTTGATGCGATCATTTATTTTGGGTAAGAATTTAATCACTTAACCTATCTGCATAGAATAGGCATCTTCATCAATTGCATTTTCAAAAGTCAACTCCCACTTTTTTTTTTTCTTCTCTCTTCATATGTGTGAAGTACCTGTACACTAGAGAACTTGGAGAGGGTTTGCAGATGAAAGGTCAATACACTTGCCTTCAAAACCTTCAATTTTCCACTTCCACTAAGAAGAAATGGAATGTTTCTTAAGATGTCTAAGACCCCGACAATTTAGACTACACAAGCACTTTGTTTTGGAGCATAAGGCCTCCATTTGGAGCCACAGCAGCAGAATAATCTGTTCAAGTTTGCAGTAGCTTTTCCCTCTATCCCTGCACTTCTCATGTACACGGGTCCTAATTTAACTGTGTGCAGAATTCAATTTAGCACTAAGTACTTAAACCTAGCAAAGCTGATTTCAGCTATGGAAAAGTTAACATTAGGTATTTTGGACAAGTCTTAAAAAATAGACTATACAATTCTGAATATGTCATTGGCTTGCTATCTTCTCCCCATTCTCCTCATAGAATTACTACGGGGTCACTACAGTTCAAAAATAGACTACCACAGCAGTACAGATAGCATAGCTTGGGCCAGGCACAGGGAATGCAACAAGCTGGAAAAAGATGAAGGAAAAACTCAAAATTGTATTAATCTTCTTTGTTCTTTCCAATGTTGCACATTGCTGCCCTGCTAAAACACCGGCAATAAAAGGAAAGCAAGTAAAATGGGCTCCTCTGCACATATGGCAAGGAAGGGCACTGGAAACATAACTGGTAAGAACTAAATAAACTTTGAAAATGCTTCTAGGAATAAACCATTATATACATACATTTCCTTAAGGTTTTGCCTCTTTTTTTTTTTGAGGCATCCAGTATCGTTAATTGAATTTAGATGTTTGCCATTGTGTTATCTTTGCTTCTGACATTTCCCCAGATACAACTTTCAGAAAAGCAAAGAATGCATGACAGCCAGGTATTTTATCTACCTTTTTGAATGAATTTTCTGCTTTTGTGCTGCCAAATATTGGGCCACCAGCACAAACAGATTTGCCAATCTGAATGCATTAAGGAAGGCTTTGTACTGCACTAGCAAATTTATCTTGCTGCTTTCCAGCAGCAACCTATTCGACCAAGATGGCTTGAGAGAAGCATTTCTCAAACTGTTTCAGAAAACAAACAAGCAAACAGAAACCTACCTCCAAAAATAAATCCAATAAAAGCAGCTGAGCTTTCAATGCCAGAGCATTTGACTTCAGGGAGCATGCTGAAAGACTTGAGTAGAGAAACAGAATACCTAAAATCTGAAAAGGGCATCTTATCTAAACCCACAACAATCCACTTTGTTTCTGCTATATTCAGGAAAAACACTCTCCCAAAGAAGCTTGTAGGGAAGCATTTCTAGAACAAAAACAGAGCAGCAATGTATGTCAAGAATGAAAGGCTTCTCCTGCTCTCCTTTAAGCTCTCTATCTCAATAGAGATGCTGGAAATCCTGAAAAAATTATCTCAAGGACTCCTTTCAAGTTTTCTTTCTTCTGAAAAAGTATTATTGCTTAAACAACTACAAATCAAGCAAAAACAGAAAAAGGAAAATGTATGTACACACAGAGCTCTGATTATCACAATTTATGCTTAAAAAGCTATTCATGCACTAAATTCAGCATATATCTAAAATATCAACATACCAGCAAGTTTCTAAATAATGCTTAATTTTACTTAAAGCAGAAATACAACAGCACTCTATTTACTAAAACACACAGAAATACGTATGACTTCATACCTATGCATTAAATTTAAACAGAACAGAAACAGTTGCATTTCTGTTGAATGCTGAGAAAGCAGTTTATTTTCTTGCAAATGAAAGATCATCTTTTTTGTAGATGAGATGGGGACTAGGGGAGGGATATGTCTCCAATACCTCAGGAAGAATATATTGAGAAAATAATCTCCTTTAGTATTGAAATGGTCCTAGTTGAAAAACTTTCATTCATATTAGAAAACAATTTTGTTACTGAACAGTTAATGTGATAATTTTATGACATGAATGTAATATTTGAAAGCAGAATAGATGGTTACATTTGTATATAATTCCTATATGTAGATATAACTGTGTGTACCTCTCAGAAAAGAAAGTTTGAATTAATTTTTGCCTTTCCAAATAGAAAATAGCAATAAAACAAATTTTAAAAGGCAAGTTCCAAGAACCAATGTACCCAGCGTGCGACTATGGAGCTATGTAAGTAGCTTAGTGCTCTTTTGCACTTCTGTAGTAAAATGAAAACAATAAATACTTTCTAAGCAATACATGCCAAGTGTCAAGATAAGTTCTTTTCCTGTAACTCCTGTGCATAATTCTCACAGCACAAAAATAAGAAAAACACATGAAAATGAAATATCTAATAAAGGGAAATGATTTATTAAACACAAGTATTTCTTTTAAAACCGACATGGCTAGTAACACTACTTGTCCAGCAATCTTTTTGCCTTGACCACTGGCATTTATGTACACACACATAGACATAACTTTCCTCTTATGGAGAGACAGATTGCTTTGGATTTCTAAACCAGGTCACAAATAGCCATCTGTGAAGAGATTTTGATGATCTGGAAAATGAGATTTTTAGATGACCTGTTCTTAATCTAAAAGCCCTTGCCTGCCAGCCTCTTTCCACGTGAAATGATCATCACATTATCAGGGAAGGCACTTCCTCAACAAAACAATACTGGAGACCTGGGCATTAGCAACAAGCCCTGAGCAGCTCAATACCACGGCCTCGATACCACAACGTTGCTTCAGCAAATAGTCATCAAGGAAAACACACTACGTTAATGACAACTTCTTAGACAAGAGTTTTGTGAGGAAACCCTCTTGGCTTCAGGGAAGGAGCATCAACTCAAATCTTTTGGCATGAAACTGAAGACCAGCACCAGCTGATAGCTCTATTCACAGCCTAGTGACAGGAACATTTGGCATCTGTTAAAACCCCATCTGCACAATCCACCAGTACACCCAGTGCCATACTACTATTCTACCTCCTTTCCTCCTCACATGATTAAACTTATTCTATACCAGTTAGGAACCTTCCTACAGATCCTTCTCTGATCTGGAGCCAGTTCTGGCACAGCAAACAGGCCCTTCTGTCCATGGTAACAATTGCTAAGCCTCATGAGCCACAGTCTGCATAGTGAACAGACTCAGACATGAGTGTGATCAGGGATTCCAGCTCTCCTAGAACTCCAATAAACTGTCCACACAGCTTGCTTTATTTTTCTGGGTGTAGCAGAAGTAGCTGAGGATATTTTCACCGGAGAGCAATGAGAAGCTGCAGGCTGACAGTCTTACTCTCCTTGTAAGAAGAATGAACAGAGAGAAGGCTCAGAAGATCTTGTCATGATCTTAAGTACTTAAGTGCTTACAGCACAAGGGCTGTTAATCAAATCCCAGAGCTGAGAGGAAAGATGCCTATAAAGCAAGCTTCATGAGAGCTGCTTGCAAAATTAAGATTTTAGTTTGTACAAGAGGAGAAGCATAATTCTCCTCAACTCTTTAATAACTGGTTGCATGCTACTTGCCAATATTGTGGTCAGCAGAAGGCATCATGTTTCTCTAAAGATCCCCTTAGAATAGTAACTTAATCCCACAAAACAAAAAATACACAGTCCAGCTGTTTTTTAACAAGACTGAAGCTATTCTGAGTAAAAGGACACTTTGAAGGTATTCTACTATTTTAAAGTAGAATAGTGCCAGGAAAAAGGTGTTCTCAAGTAGTTTACATTTAAATTCAGTTTTCCTGTGGCATTCTGGGGTTAGCCTTAAACGTTGCTGCGATGTGATTTTTTTTCTATTTCTGCAGAAAAACTGATGAATTAGGTAGACTCTATGTTGACACAAAGCTAGACTCAGTTCCACATATATCATTTTTCAATCCAGCTTGTGTTTTGAAGATGGTATTTTGCATCAAGACATCTCATGCAACTTCCCAGCTGCATTTGATAGAGACTTGTGAGGTTTTTCTTACCATTTCAGAACTGTATGGACTGGCCACAGGCTGTTCTGAAACCTCTGATTGTGACCTTTGCTGAGATTGTGGCTTGTGCAGTTCTCGGTAGGTTTTTCGTTTTTGTTCTGAGGTGGGAACTGCTTGGTTTGGTGGTAGTTGTTATTTTAAAAAGAAAAATCAGCTTCCTAAAGTTATGAAAGACCTTCTCTTAGCAAAGTTTAAGTCACTGAACATCTGTTGTGAGAGGCCATGAGGGAGAGATTCAGGCTGCAGGAGGGGCAGAGTAGCTGAGAGGAAGTAACTTTAAACAGGCTATTCCATCATGGAGCTGCACTGAGCAAACTGCGAGCAATTTCAGCTACTTTTAGAAAAACAGCAGGACACAGGAAATACAAGCAAATAATTTACAGCATCCAACAACAAAATCCAACAACAAACATTCCCTTTTGAGAGCCCCTGTACTTCAGCATAATTGAAGACTGTTGTTGTGTAGTAAGGAACCTAGTCATTGCTAAGAAACGAAAGTACTATTCTCAGAACCATCAGCATAAGCAAAAAAAAAAAAAAAAACCTATGTGGAAATAAGTATTTTTACTTTCATTTATATTATTCATAGACAAAACCTAAAGTTGTGCTACAAAAAATAAAGGACAATTTTTATCTATGTACATCCCATTTTTTAAAATTGTAGATCAAAAAGCAACAGCTGTGTAGAAAAAAACAATAAAATACAAGTAATGAAAAAGGAATTATGTCCTCTCTTCCAGGACACTAATCACTTCTAACATAACAAGTGACAGCAGAAATTTTTAAAGTAAAGTAACATGAAAAGTACAAATCTGCCAAAGGCTGTGTTTTGCTTAGATTAAAAACCACTAACTGAAGGGAATAATTGCTGAAAAGCCAAAGCTTTTGGTACTGTTAAGAAGCCATAACTGTTTCCTCTAATGATTCCGCTGTCCATAACAGCTCTGGCTTTAGAATTACATATTTAGAAATATCTTCAGCAAGCAGAGTCTCACAGGATCAAGTTTAGATCAGGTTCAGTTTGGTCCTCTGGCTCCATAGTGTTCAAACCAACATAAAACCTGGCTATTGAGAAACTGTGATTTTGAGCACAGAAGTTCAAGGCAATCCTGAAAATCTTCTAAGATTTAGGAATTATTTGAGAAAAGAGTGTCTTCCTCCACATTCAAAACACTCCTCCTATTTCAAAATTAATCATCATAAGGGAGAAAACAAGGTTTTTATATCTCCTCAACTTGCTTTAGACTTTAGTCTTTTTTCAAGAACAGTGAAAATAGGTACTTTCCTACCATGAGATCAATTTTTTTTCCCATTTAAATATTCTTCATGTGTTTCTTCACACATGACAAGCATCCTCTGCACTAAGGAACAAGATAAAAGGAAACCCTTTAAGAGAAGTGTAATCATAACCAGTTCTTAGTATACATTCTTATCAATGGGTTTTGAATGAAAAAGGGAAATCATACCTTTCTAGCTGTAGTCTTAGGTGGCTGACAAATGCTATGTTACAAACTCAGCTCTCAAATTAGGACATTATCAAACCCATGCATGGTATTTGTTTTACCTTAGTTACCAGGCCTTCATTTACATAATACTTCTTCCAGCAGAGTGAAACAAAAATAAATTCCACTTGGACATTACTAAGGTTGGTGCCTTATATGATTCTAGGTGACTTCATAAAATTTATTTCACTGTTGAATAGCCTGTATTGCACAGATGCATGACAACAATACACAAGAATTTACATACATTATGCTAGTTTCTTGTTGCTAGTTTGCAGTTCTGTTAATGAAGCAAAACCAATAGCATCTCCCCCTCCAACATTCTAAGGTGCCTAAAAGCATTTGAGCTTGACTATCAAAGCAGCTTATAGTGCTGTGCAACTAAACGTTGAAGTCTGCAGATGCAAGGATACACTGCAGCTGATCTACAAACCCATTGATTCTTTACAGAAAGTAAGAGGACAACATGCCTCTACTCAGAAGGCAGACTGCCTTAACTACAGCCACCACACAGTTTGGCCCAAGAATTTCTACAAGTGGCTACTTCCAGAACATCCATACACTAAAAGAACTGATCCAAGATCCTTAACATTCCATTTACCACGTCAACAGGCTTACTAAACAACTATCTGTTTTTTCAGAAACCTCATTGGCACAGGATTCCTGGCTCCTTGTTGAAATAACATTTTCACTTAAAAAATACAGATGAAGACAAACTGACCTAAGTATAGATTGGAAATGACAATTGGAGCTACTGCCTTAAGTCTTGGGAAGTTTTCAAATTGCAAGCTAAGAGTGTATGAGATTATTTTTAAAACAAGCTGTAAAGATCTACACAAAAATCTAGAGCAGCATAAGGGACTTGACTGACCAGGACTGTGCAAAATAAACTGGAAAAAAACCAAACAAGAACTTCCCCATCCAATTTTCCAGTGTCCCAGGTGGTGGCTGGGGGAAGAATCTTTTGAGGAAATGAAGTTTACATGCATAAATACCTAAGCATTTACTTGTTCTTGCTTCATCTGCAGTCACAGGATCAGGTCCTCATCCCACAGCACATAAGACCCAACATACTCATCTCTGCACAAAGTAATGCCAAAATACATGGTTACATTCGTCTTCAGGGGAAGCTGACACAGAAGGATTAGACAAACTTCAAAGCAACACAGGTCTGTTCTACTCCAGTGGATATTCTCACAGAAATAAGAGCAAGACTCAAAATTACATTTTGCTTGCAATTAATCACCTAGAGGCAGAGTACTGTTCAAATCTGGCAACGTTTTTTGGAAGCTGGCTATTGCCTATGAACTGCTCATCCACACCCACAAAATTCATCCCAAGTTGAATTTTAGCATATCTCTTTAGTCACTAAATGCATCTGTCTCACACAGAATGATTGTGAGTGTATGATACCTGTGAGAACCAGCTGAAAATTGGAGACAGAACAAGACCACCACAAAAAAGCCCAAACCACCACTATTTGGATTTTATATAGATAATCTCATTTCTCCCACACTGATCTGCACCTCTGCCTACTTAATGAGCATTTTCTGTCAAAACATTGTTAACAACTTACAAGATGAAAAATGAAGCCAGAATCAAAGTTGAATGTGGAACATTAATTCATCTTTCCTTCTATTCAGGTTCTCATCTATAAACTATGACAGAGTTTATAACCATTTATTTTAGCAACTTCCAGCCCTTTACTGTGTCATAATCCTTATTTGCTCTCAAGGCACAACCCAGACATTGGTCCTGGGGATACTCATAAGATGCAATACTTTGCACAATTTAGGTGCCTGCATTAACATCTACTATTGACAGGCTCCTGTGTAAGAAGATTTGGGCCATGAACACAACATGATTTCTGAACCTTAATTTGTTGTCCATTGACTAGATATGGAGTTTAGCCAGCTAACAGCAAAATCTAGGTTACATGTTTACAACATATATTTTCCCCTCTCTCTTCCTACTTCTGATCTAGCCACTATGCATTTTCTGCATTAGTTTGTCTTTCAAACTGCTACTTCCCACAATGAGCCATCATCCCTAAAATCCTCTAGTACCAAGATAAAGAACTTCAAGAGCCTTCACAACAGCATATCACCTAGTAGGGACTGGGAACTTCTACTGTCCTAAAGTTGTTTGAAACCTCCATTAAATCTTGGCTCCATCAAACATTTCCAGGTACAGATAATTCAGCAAGAAGAGTTTCTGATTCTGGTACCTTGATAGTAAGCCATCTGTCTATTTTTCTAACAATCTAAACATCTATCAATCTATCTAACAATTTTTGTTATTACACTGCTTTTATAAAAAGCAACAAGCTGAAAAGTTCAAGCTACTAGTACATTTGCAATGTAGTTTTTGTTCTTAACAGTATAATGAAAGAAGCCAAGTTTAAGCAAGACATATTTTTCAGCACACTGCATTACCTAAAATTCACCTGCCTTATAGACAATTCTTTGCTAGTAACTGTGAGTCCCAAATTTAATACACTAATTTCAGTGAGACTCCAATAACATGTCAGTTACCCTGACTATAGTATACTTTTCAATATAACAATGCTGCTGAACCCAAACACCGAGCAGTGGGAGAGCATGCAATGGGTAAGGAGGCAACAACCTGTGGTGGGATTTATTTTTTAAACCAGATTTCAAACAGTGACTAATCTGATTGCCCAGAGAAGGGGAACATCACATGAATCCTGGCCTGAGGAACAAACCAAAGGAAGAAAGCATGACTCATCATGCAGGCAATGTGATGAGAATCAAATGCTTGATCATCCAACTTCAGGAACTATGGGAAGAGAAAATAGATTTACTTCTCCACTCCTCAGCACAGAGTATAGATAACACAGGCATAACACTGCAGAAAAAAAAGCAACAAGCTGAATACAGCCATTTATTTACAAGCCATGATCAAAACTACAGACATCAGAAGTTTGTGTAGCTGTGTGCTCCAAAAACACATCACTTGATATAAGTAGCTGAGATTCTGAAGAATTATCTAAGCCAAAATTAAAATATTCCCCTGTAACTTCCACAAACATTCATATGATAAAAAATTGTCTTTACAAGGAAATGTATAACTTTTCATGAACTGTCTGCAATGCTGCTGGGGTTTTATGCAAAGTATAAAGTGGGTATTAAAAATGGAAAGTGACCTACTTTCCTTTCCTAAATTATGCGAAGTGTTAATATAATGAAACTCAATTGATGTTGGTTTTCTTTCAGTCTTCTGGTTTCAATTTACAAGTTAGTCATATCAGCTGCAGAAAATGGGGTGAAGTCACACTGATTGTGAAGTATTCATGAAGTGTTAAATATTTTGCATACTTACTAGAAGTGAAAAAGGTGAAATAATTTGTCTATGCAGAAGTGAAGGAATTCAAAAACATGATCAAGAGGAATATCTGGCAACTGCTCCAAAATACATTCACAAAGTTTTATTGTTATGCGCATCTTAAGTTTCATAATTTTGTCTCACACAGCACAAACCTTCACTGACTTTACCTCAGTAGCAGAGGTCCAGCAGTAATGAGAGCTGCACCAACAAAGAAGACATTCTCTTTCTTAAAATGCTTAAGCCTACACAAACTTTCAAAGATAAGGGAGGATTAATCTTTAAAAAAGGAAGGGCAGGTAAAGGATATTTGACAGGATGGAGGTATAAAGGCACAGCTTTCCTAAACATAATGCAATACAAAGGAGATACTGAAATTTGGAATTAATCTTAATTTAAAAGCCTTATTCTGAAAACTTTGCCAAATCAAACCAAGATCCTGCTCCACAGCCTTTGAGCCAACACAGCTAGTTGCTGACAGTGGCTTGCTTTCATGGCACACAGGTGGAGAAGGCACTGCAACCAAGCTTATTCCTCAGCCCAGCAACCAAAAGGACAACACACATTCAAGTAAACTTAAACTCACAGTTTTGAATCACAGTTATGTGGTGCAACTACTCAGTCATCAAAAGCCCAAAATACACAAAACCTTGGTTAACTCTGTCATCAGCACTTTACAGAACACATCAAGCAGGCAAAAAGTGATAATTTACCCACACACTTCAACTTACAGTTCATCTTTTTCAAAGCCCAACAGAAGTGAGAAAATCATGTTTTTCTTGCTGATACAGCATGTACTAGTTTTATCTCAAACTCAAAAAATAGAAAGCAATAAATTCTTTCATATTTATTGAAGGTCACGTGAAGCTATGCTATCATGTAGCCAGTGTCAATAGGTATCTAAAGGCCAAACTATACATGTGCAATATCAGGTTGTCTTGAAATAATCTTCTCAAATCCCTGTGCAAATTCATGGCTTGCAAAAGAACAGGAGACTGGAGTCAGGGAATGCCTCTGATAATCATGTGTAAAATGAAGCTGATTTCTGGATTATATCACACACTTTCACAGACTGTAAGGAAGTTCTTCACAGACATTTACAATAACCAGCCGCAAAAGTTAAAGCGCGTAAATAGGCATGCCCATCCAAAGACTATTTGCTGGAAAAAAATATTCCCTTCTTTACCTTTTAGGGCAGAAAACAAGTAACATAGCGTAGATGGACACAAATCCACACACACACTGTGTTCATAACCTTTAATGCTGTGGGATGGGGATGAATACACCAGAGGTTTGGCTACCAAAACAAACCAATACTTCTTTGCAGAGATCACCCAAGATGGAAAGTCATTCATTCAGCCTCAGTTAACCCCTTTCTCGTTTCATGCAGTTTCAGAAGCAGTTGACTAAAAAAATTATTTTTACAAAGCAATACCACACATCAGAGCTGTTCTGTGCAGGAAGGTTCCATCCCCATGCAAGAAGCTGGCTCTTTTGGCTGAAGACCTGGATTCCATCCCGGTTGTGCTGCAGACTCCATCTGTGATAGCATCTCATAGCAAGTCACCCAGCAAACTTCCATGGTCAAACTCCATCCCTCTCTAGTACTTCATAATCAAAATGCAACTTCAGATCCCTCAGATGAGACTACATGGGAGCAATGCATTACAGGATTTGCTAATGCAACTTCATGAGAGATTGCAAAAGCTGCAACTGAGCACCAGCAAAGCCATCCCAGCCTGACCTACCTGCCTTATACCAAAGGGCTCTCCTGTGTAGCATGTCAAGATCAACACCTTGGTCTGGGAAGCCTCTTGCCTGCTGTCATAACAGCACAAGGGGGGAAACCAAACACAAAGCAGAATTCACTAATGCAGAGCGGGACAAGACAAAGCACCTGATCCTTTTAACAAACAGGTAAGTCAAACAGCTCCCAGTACATGTGATAGGAAATAATCTCACTGTTAGCAGTTTACACTTCCAGCAGTGCTGTCACATTCATTAAAAAAAAGAAAAAAAAAAAAAAAGAGGCCCTCAAAGGCTTACTGTGGGAAGAACACCAATTCAGGCATGAAAAAAGGTACTATAACTGTTGCAAGGCAACCTGGCAGAAAAATGCCTGATGACAGAAATTACTTTGATAGGAAAGATGCTCTCCATGGGAAGCTGCCTGAGGTATTCCATACCAAAACAGAAGGGGAGGGGAACTCCCAAGTGGAGAGAGGGTAAGTACACACAACAGAAGCACAGACATAAGTTCAACAACAGCTCCCACAAAAGTTCACCTCTACATACTCCAGCACTGTTGAATCTCAAATAAACATGCCATAACCACAGCATAACCATGCTGCTGCCAGCTATGGAGTTCAAGGGATCTGAAGAAAGACACTTTCTTCTCATCTTCCCAAGATGAGCCATTTGTGAATAGGAATGTTAACTATTTCAAAAGACATGTGGTCAGAACAGACCTCTCCTATACTGAAGATTTTTGACTCATGGGGGTTTCTACAAAATCAACTACTTGTTTCTTATTTCCACCTCTAACATGTTCTGAAATTAATATATTTGCATTATGAATTCAGAAGTGAGGCAGTGGGTATACCTGCAAGCAGAAAAACAAATACAAGTTTGCTATTCAACCAAAGAAACTGCCTATAAAGCTCAGCAAAATATAAGTCTTTAAAAGAAACATCTACGTAGGTAACAATATTCTGGGTCACTGCTATTTTTTTTTTTTTTGCTTTTGTCTTGGGAGTTCTTATAGTTATCAATCAAAGCTTCTCTCCTTTGAAAGGCAGATAGATTTCTGTACTAATATGTTCTTAGCATACATAAAATATTCCTCCAGAGAAACAGCAAACACTGTTTAATAGCATAGTTTGGTAGGAAAGCTCAAAACTTTCAACTGAATTGCAAGTCAGTGTCTTCCTTTCCTGTAGTCCAACACACTCATTCAGCGTCAGAAGACAAGAATTATAAGGGGGTTTTTAAGCAGGGAGCAGCAATGTCCTCACCTGTTTCAATAACACAGCAGCTTTACAGACACTTGAAGCTACCACAGGACAGCTGACTGCTCACTGCCCATCTTCCCCCACTCACTCACATGCTGCACAAATCCACTGGCAGAACAGACCACATCAGCTCAGAACACATCTTGTGCAGCCATTAGCTCTGACATTGTAGAGGTTGCTGAAGGACCCACACCACAGCCTCTTGCCTTGTTCCAAGAAATGGGGCAGCAATGAGAGTGAACAGGACAAGGCACTGCATGGCACTGGACACATATTTCATACAAGTTCATGGGATGTAAGCTCCTGGAAGATCTGAGGCTGCAGTCTCAAGCCCTTGAACTACAGGTCCATATTTCACAGCTACTCTTGCTGGTCATTCTCCATTCAGTTCTATATTCTCTGACCACTACTTAGTGCTCCCTGCTGGTTAGCCTCTCCACTCTTCTTACTGCGGAGCCCTTTGAAAAAAATAACTATTAATCCTGCAAAGTATTCCAGACCTAACAAAGTCCTTCTATCAGAATCGAAGGGAAATAAGTGAAGAAAGCCAATCTGTGTAAAACAGTACTGAATCTTTGCAATGCTTGAGCTCAAATAAACCAATTTGAACTTTTTTCCAAGGCATTCTTTGACAGTCAACTTCTCTACTTCCATTTATCCTTCCCTTTATTCAGTTGAATAACCACTGTGATTGAAGCTTATACTGTACATCATCTCTTTCATGAGGTTTCTTGCTCCTTACCAAAATGAAGTCTAAAATACAATCAAGAAACCCACAAGGCAATCAGCTATTCAAGTGCATCCATACCCTACCTACCATCAGTAACACTTTTTCTCCATTGGAGAATTAAAGATGTTCCCCAAAACGGTGTCACCAGCTGATGCAGGTTCCCTCTAATCCCACACAACTGCACACTGCTGGCTGAAGAGGCCGGGTCACTGGCTCTCCATCTCCAGGGCCTCCCCTGAGGTCAGGCACACTGAAGATGGCACAGTGAGGCCACGAGTCAGCTTTTACATTGGATCAGCAGCTTCAGCCAGCTCCACAGCTGCCTGCCAACCCCTGCACTCCAGGGCAGAAGCTGCAATAACAGCCCCTCGACAAGACAATGCACAGTCAGAGCAAGTGAAGTGTGTCCCATTAACGCTGATCTCTCCAGTTTTACCAAACTCATTACAGTTCCTACTGCAAAACCACATTCCCCCTCCTAGCCAGCACAGTCATTCCCTGTGATGCACATGCAAACTGAAGGTAAGCAGACCTATTAGACTTTATTAAAAATACTGTCTTGAGATTATTCACAACAGCTGTTTCCTCTTCAAGCTAGTGGAAAACAGATGGCAACATAACAAGAGCTAGATAATTTTAAAAATTAACTCTAAAACATGACACTTGTACAGGATGTCTTCCACTCATGCATCTACAAATGGGATAGTAAAAATAAATTGATGCCAAATGTCATTTTGCTAGTACAATATAGCATAATTAACATATCAAGAAGAAGGGCAGAACAAAGAATACTTCAAATTGCACAGAAAAGCTGCATGTCATGTAAAACACAAAGCTGTTGTTGTAGATTCCCTACAAAACCACTGAGAACATTGTTTATCTCCTCTGTCAAACACCTACAAAGCCTGACAGCATCAAGACACCTACAGAGCATCAAGACAGTGCAATTACAGGTGTAGAGAACAGGGATGTATACTTTTTAATAATCATTAGCAACTTCAGTCAAGATTCAAATGGGTGGGAAACAGCAAGCAAAATATTTAAAGTCATACTAATTATCTCTGTGAACATAATGAGGGGGTTTTATTTGTGTCAGTCTGGCTCAACTGCAGTCCATCAACTGCATTTTATGCATATCCCATAGGCTTAAGAGTAGAATTTAAGCAACTATAAATACACCACTGTAACAGTTTGAACACACATTGGGGGAGACTACGTATTATTGAGCTACCACATGCTGAAACAATTCCTACCAAAACATCAGCATTTATGGACAGACAGCAAGGAATCCTCAATCAGTTATGTGTCTACAAGACCAATTTAGAGGCAAAGGAAAAATTCTGGACAGAAATGAAAGCTATGCTTCTGACCACCTACTTTATGGAAACAGTTTAGGGTAAGTGGTTATCTTTTTTTTTTTTTCTAAAGTGCTCAGCACTGAAATGCAGTATGCAACAGACCCCTGAACCACCAGCTCACATTTCAGAGTCTACTAATGCCTCTGAGTCTCAAATTTAGAGTACTGAAGAAAACAATGCAACAACACTTCATTTTTCTGGGCAGTCTCCTGGAAGTGACTACTTAAGTCTGATATACGCTGAAGGACTTACAAGGTGTAGCTTTTTCTTCCTGGCAGAAGAAATTATTTATTTTAAAAGCTAACAAAGTAGTCTCTGTCAATCCAGACAACTTTCCACTGCAGACCCACTGAGAAATATACTCACTTCTATTCTCCTACTCCATTAACCTGCCTGGTACAAGCCTCCACCACCTATTCTATTAACATTTCTAAAAAACTAGTAAGTAAATAACCAGAGCAGCTAGACACCATCCTTACAGTACAGCAAAACTGGTCCAAAAGAAAATTTATGTGAATGTGTATCTGTTCATGCCCCTTCAAAAAAAAAAACCAAAAAACCCCAAACCTTAAGCATAAAACAAACCACATAGACAAATTGAGCCAAATGGTTAGCACATTTAGAAACAGAGATGGTCCTAAAATCAGCTCTGGATACACTCAACCCTATCATTGACAGCACAATCCAAGCCATAGTCCCTGTGATTCTTCCACCCATCATGTTTATTGCTGTAATTTGAAGCCAATGTGCCTCAAAACAACATTTGTGGTCAGGAAAGCATATACAAATGGAAATACTGTTCTCCTTATGGATATATATCATATACTGATAAAATACACTGCACACAATCATAACCTGCATACTGTAATAATTAACTGCTTTATATTTTTTATATTATATGTATATATATGTATAGTCACATGTTACAGAGATATATGAAAACCCTACACAACCTGCAAGCAACTTAGAGAATAGAGAATTCTTTCATCTTTCAACAAACATAATCAAATATCACGTTGCTAATCTTTTACTACATCATAAATACATCTGAAGTGTCTGGAATAGTGAAAGTGCTTGGTGTATTGAAGAGCCAAGCAGTGAAAGAGAACAATTACAGCAAAAAAAGATTTCCTTCCACGCCATTTTATCTGTCTTCCATTCTAAGGGTAGAAGACTGAATTTTGCAACTTGCCTGCCCCATTATTCAGCAAATTTGTGAACTCAAGCAAGACAGTGAAGACTGTGACATACTCATGTACTCTCTAGCTGTGACTGTATGAATCAACTTCCTCTATTTATGGAAAGTGGGTACTAAATTAACTCTTGCCTTGGCATTTATCATCTACAAGCTTCATTCTCAAATTCACGGGATATCCTCGGTCAAGCACAGTCTGCCATTCCAAGTAAGTTGTGTAACTCCTGCTGGCATGGCTAACCAAAGTTGACATATGTTCATATTGCTGAGGTTAAAAAAAACAAACCAACAAATTGTTACCAACCTGTGAAACACAAAACTCAAGTAAATGACACCCAGACTGCCATTTCCCATTATCAGACCCACACCCAGACCTGTTCAAGGGGTACCTCTTCCATTAACTCTCTTCCTTTTGTAAAGGCAAAGCAGACACAAACACATGTATCAAAAATTTGTCTTGTAGATTAGGAACTGAATTTCCTAATCTTAAACTGCCTCATTTTCTTCAGGAATCAGAAGTCACAAATGCTGCCAGTCAAGCTTACATTTAAATGGAAGGAGATGGGGCACATGTACAGTTGATAACTGCAAAATAACCACCTACAATAAATCTGCCAAGGAATCAAATTACATCATTGAGCTTTAACCACTTACAGTGTACTTGCAGGAATGAGAAGGACACTCATTTAACAAGCTTCCTTCCTCTTTAACAAGCTTCCTTCCTCATCTTTCTGCCCCACCTCCCCCCCAGATCCCCACTTAAAATGTTTTACAACAACCACCTATATCATGTGGATTATCTAAAATAAAGCTCTCTTCCTTGTTATCATTAAGAGCTGCAAATTACCAACGGCTCACACCCAGGGGAAGATGTTTACTCAATAGATAGTACAGCTCTGTGGTCTTCCCAGCTGGGAGGAAAAAGCCACTTAACCAGATAAGCCCTCCTTTCAACTTCTCTCCACTTCCACCTCCCTGCTGTACCCTTCAACTCAAAGGAGCACCTAATCTAACTTAGTGCCAGAATCAACACTGCACTTAAGTGAAAGAACTCACAGAAACTCCAGCACTAACAGTCAAGCCAAGATATAAAGAAACATTCAATAACTTACTGAACACATCTCATGGGTGCTCTCTGCTACTTTGTTTTGGGAGCTCCTATAACACTTTCTTTACATAACAGTTGTGAATTTCCTACCCACACCCCCCCCAACCCTCGAATTGCTGTCTCCTTAATCCTTGCTTGATTGCCTGTCATATCCCTGCTCTTACACAAGCAAGATACCCTTAAACATATGGGAATGTTTGATGTCATGCAGCAAGGAATTACTAAACCCACCAAGTGCAGACTTGATGTACAACCTAAGAGAAGCTAAAAATCTCTAAGCAATTTGATTATGCAGAACAAGCCTCAGATGCATTTAACAGTACTCCAGTATGTGAATTCACCATGATCCACATTTAGACTACAATTCAAAATATTTTGCATGAGTTATCATTGCCTTTACAGGAAAGGAAAAAAAAATTAACAGTGATAACTCCTAACTCTTTTAACCAGGCAGAACTAAAGAGGAAGATGAGGAACCACATTTCTATCTATAAAACACTGGTCATTACACTCTCTTCTGTGGAAGGAGCATATTGTGAGTACTGCTGTTCTGAGACACACCACTGTCTTTTAAAGCAGCAGGAAACTCGAATGCAAACAGAACCAACCCTTTCATCTCAAGTACAGGTCTGCAGGGAGAACCACGGTTGAGTTCATAAGCTAATTTCTACACAACACTGTCTGCTGCAAAGAGTCCTTCAACACAGCTCCCACAGAAATGACACAGAGAAGCCTCTAAAAAAATCCTTCTGGGGAAGGGGGAAAGAAAAGAGGCAGGAAACAAAGGAACACTGAACTCTAATAGGTCTCTCCTGCTAATCAACAGAGTGCTGCAGACATGATGTAAGGGCAGACTTGACACAGCCTGGAGAGAAGTAAGAGCGTGCACCAGAGACATCACAAAAATCAGACACGGTTTTCAAACCACAGAAAGAGGGAAGAAGAATAAATCACTAAAAATGTCATAGAATAAGAGCAAGATATTACTCCAAGTACATGAATGAATAAAGGCACAGAAACACAGCTGCAAAAGGTTCAAGGGACTTCAAGAGAATTTCCTTTCTGTCCATCCCAGCAGTGTAATTAGCAATCATTGTAACATACTGTAGCAACAGCTACCTAATACCTAGTGCCTCCCACACTCGTCCTTATCCGCAAAGAGCTGTGGAAATCGCCGCCATCCAATGCAAGCCACAGTGCCTGCAACCATCCCGGCGGGGGCTGGCTCCCCTCACACACAGGATGCGTTTTATTGCCACAGCCAGTGTTACAAAACACGCAGGCCTATTTTCTGTTATTGCATCTCCGCTTCCTCTTTTCGCCCTTTACGATTCACACCGTGGTTATCCCGGCATCAGGAACTGCAGGAGGGTTTGTGTGAGGGTTTGTGTGATTCGAGGCCAGCCCAGACAAGCCGTCCCCAAGCAGCAGCGCTGCCCCCGCCCGCATCCCGGGGGCCCGGCCAGCCGGGGCTCACCGCAGCTGTGTCAGCTCGGAGCAGCCCTGGGGCAGAGCACTGCAGGAGGGCCCCTGCTCACCCTTCCCCACTTCAGGGCTGCATTCCAGCCCAGACCCTTGGCCCTGTCAGAGCCCTGCACATGTGGCTGCACCCGGCCATTCGCCTCACCAGCCCTGACTCTGCCCTGATGACTTAAATTCTGGTGCTACCTTGGACCTACTCATCACTACAGAGCTCTCTGGGGGTCACCAGGCTCTCGGCTGACATGAATTTGCTCTACCCTTGTTTGGCTCCCATGTGATTCCCCACCTCGCTGGCAAGATCACTGCCCTGCCTGCTTTGTTGTCATGCTCAGCTTCCAGCCTGCCTTTTTTTATCAACTAATCCACTTGGTGCTCCATGACAAGTGCAATAGGATAGCCTCACATTAAATTAATCTTTTGTTCATTCAGTTCTGCTCTAAATATTAATAAAACACACTCATAGCAGCAGGGCACTGGAGTTCTGTTACTAAGGTCACAAGGATCAGTGGAGTATTTAACCATTGTTATTCAGAACAGGGCAACATTTGTCAAGGCCAAGCAAAAGGTTATGTTGTAACATAAGTGAACAGCAGCTTTTCAAAAAGGTAAGCAGCTAGAATACAAAATGAAATTTCTTACTAAGGCTACAGCACACTTCTCTACATTGTTTAGACTCCAAGCAACTAGAATAGAAGTTATTTGCACAAAACAATGCTCTGCACCAGGACTGAGACCTTGGTAGTGCAGTGCTCAAAATTCCACTACTGTTAGCTTACAGAAAGCCAAAAACTAATGAAACCTGAAGATCAGCAGGGAGAGTCTAACAAGGAGGGGAGTATGGCTACACAGGGAAAAGAGAAAGCATCAATTTAGTACCAGTTTCTTAATAATAGCTTCATTTTTAGCTTCTATTCTTCACAACCAAATAGAGTACTAAAGCTATACTGCTCTTCCTATGCCCCTCAACTGTTTCAGCTAAAACAGGCAACATCAACTTGAGAGAAAACAGCATGTCCAGCAAATGTACAGGTGTCAAAATTAAGTATTAGGCAGCCCTTGGCTTTGAACCTTGAATAATTCCATCAAAATCCTCCAAAACCCCAGAGAATAGAAATCAGTATCTTTTCTGATCCCTGTGAGAGATACCTGCTCTAGTACTGCATTTCATTTCTCCAATACTGGTTATGCCAGACAGGAGTTTCACTGCAAAAGCCCTGTCATGTCAGGAAGACACAGAAGGCATTTGACTCCAAGTGCAGATTGACAAGAACAGGATCTTGAAAGGAAGGAAGCAAGACTTGGCCAGGCAGAGAAACAGAATCCTGCTTGTCCTCCCCTGTCCCTTCCCCTGGCAGGGCTCTCTCATCACTCTGGGCACTGCTTAGCCAAAGCCAGTTGATTCCATCTCCACTTATAGCTGGGAGAGGTGCTTGTGAGGCATCTGCACTCTGCGTCTCAGCGGGGGAAGGCACATCACAGATGAAGCAGGCAGGAAGAAAGAAGATTGCCACAATGGAATAACAGTGGCTGTTACTGTAGGCTGGGTACCTATTCAGGTCCAAGATCCTTGCCACTTCAACAAAATTGCCTTCCAGAAAAATGTAGAATTAGATAGAAATTGGCACCATGACTGGTAAATACCATTTTTCTATCCAGTCCCCCATTTAAGAGAGTCAACTCTACCTTGAAAAATGCTGGGTGATTAAAGATTCCACTCAACAGTAAGGAATGCAGCAAAAGAGCTCAACAACAATGCCAGAGCAGGTTTTGAACTAAACATATGGGCAGAAAAACATGTGTTCCACTAGAAGAACAGAATACAGATGATGGCAATGATAAAAATAATAAATTATTAATAAGAAAACAATAAAATAATTACTCATTACACATGGGGTGAAAGCAGTATCATGTTTTTCTTTTAAAAGCAAATACACAATCCTATAAAGGTAAGAATGTTGTGTACACAAAGGGACTCAGGCTTACAATGAACAACCCTCATGATGGTAACCCTCAGTTTCAAGTGTTTGACTCTGGAAGCTCACCAGTGCTTAGCAGACTCAGGTAAACAATACAAGCCCTTGAGTCACTGCTCCCAGCCGCCAGGAACATGAATGAAGACATATGTCTAATGTCATAATGTCACAGTGAGACAAATATCCAGGCTGTTTTACAGGCACAACAGCAGCTACAGTGTTTCAGTGACTTTCCTAAAGCAGGCAGTCTTTCAAATGATTAGCATAAAAACTCATTTATCATTAAGGCTAATTAGACAATTAGTGAACTTAAAAAATTACACCTGAGGAGACTGTAAAATGAATTAAATGGGCCAGGTCAAACTTACTGCCTTATATCTTGAAGGTTTGGGGCTGAACCACCCAATCTGGATTATTCCAAGAGTACAAATCAATTTTGTATCACAGTAATTACACTGTCTACAGCTAAGCTGTAACTCCTGATATGATTCTGAAGCCTGGGTATAACTTAAGACCTTTCAGAGGCATCACTAATACCACAGAAGACGTACAGCAGCAGCATTTTGAGTTAGTTTTAATTTACAAAAGTCTCAACCTCCTTCCCTTCCCCCCCTCAAAAGCTCTCAATCACAGCCCTACAACAGAATTCATGTTAGTCCTCATCAACATCCAAGTGCTCCATTCCTCAAAAGAAATACTTAAACATACTCTTGATATTCAGCTATTTTGTTCCAAAGATTTTACTTGAATGATTGTTGAAAAAAAAAAAAAAAACAAACCCTAAAAATCCTGATTAAAGTAAAGCTAACCCATTGGCTCAAAATCATGTTTAGAAGCTTTATATTGTCGTCATCTTCATCCTATGCTGGCCTATTTTAGTGCTAATCTCATGTTCCCAAAAGAAAACTATCATTCAACAAAGAGAATGTAATGCAAAGCAAAAAACAAACAAAAAGAGTAGCACACAGTGGCTGAGCTCTGGCTCATCCTTCCCACACCCTGTTCCCCCCACAGCTGTGAAGGCTCAGTACTCCAGCACAGCTGGTTTCAGGTGTACCACAGAGGTCAGAGAAACAACAAACTCTTTGTCAGGGAAAAAAAAATACAAACATGCATCCATGTCCACAACAACAGCAAAATAGCAAGAAAAAATATCAAATAAATGCACATGACACCTGTGCTAGATCAAAGTGCACTGTGCTTTGCCTCTGTCAAAACCCAACCTACCCCAAGAGAAATATCCCAATTCTATCTCCTGCAGACTGATATCCTAGAAGATACATACACTGCAAAATGTTAGCATTTCACCACGACACTGAAGACACCAAGTATTACACCTACAACACAACAAAAGCACTGATAAATCACCATCACTGCCTCCTCCAGAAGTACAAAGGGAACCAAATTCCTGTCTACAAGGCCTTGCTACTGACTCCATACTGTGAAGGAAGTAGGTGAAAGCTCCTGTCCACATCTTGTATTGTGGAGTTTGGGAGAGCTATGGGCAATGTGACCTAGCCCCATACCCAGTGTTTTCCCACCACACAAGCAGTGGGTTTTTCAGATCACGTTCTGTAGCACTGAGTTAACCCCATGCAGGGCCAGAGGAGTTTTGGCATATCTGCAGCCTGGCACGAATTCACAGACACGTAAGCCCTTATTTGGTTCTAAGTCCTTCCTGGATAAGGGAGTCATGCCTGACCCCATTTCATTCTGCCACTGTGCAGGGTGTGTTAAGCACAGAACTTGCTCCTATACGTTTCCCAATGCAGGGTGCACGGTAGTGCTGATGTAAAGACCCCACCTTACAAGTATCTGGTACTTCTGGTTATAGCTCAAACAGCCACCAAACATTAAAAAAAAAGTTGGACCAAGAGAAAAATACACCTCAAAATCCAGAGATTCCCTCTGCACAAGGAAGTGAAGCCCATACTCAAGAGCCCACAGTACAAATCACTTTCAGGACTAGATTTCCAATTCCCATTACCAGAAGCAGGGCACCAGCACGCCAATAATTTGCAGGTGTTATCAAGGAACTTTAATAACGACAACATTTTCCACTAGACTGTTACAGAGACTGGTAACATTTAATACTGAAGCTGGCCTTAAAAGCAATACAGCTCATTTTTTTCCACTTTCAAACTCACGATTTTCTGGAATACTGTCACAGAATCAGGTGTCAAAACACACTAATTAGCAGCCTGTTAGAGTTTCACTTTTACTGAAATGATTTTGCTCTATTGCAACATTCCAAATTCCCCCAGGCACTTTTTATTCCCTGTCAAAAATCATGGAATCACCATTCAAAAAGAGACAGCCAGGAGTATTGGTCTGAATAAAAATTAGCTTTTTTCCTTCCCCTCAGGCAATTTTGCTTAATAGTCCTAAAAAATAAAGAGCCATGGGGGAGTAGGGAGAACACTATCTTGAAATCTCCTTCCTTCCAACTCTAACATGCAACACCAATTTCCTGAAGACCATTGCAGGCACCACCCCACAGAGCACAAAGGTTGGCTCTACACACCAGTAGGAGAGGGAAGGGACACTAACAGTTCCCCCAGCTTTAAACAGGGCTGAATTTATGACCTCCTTTCTAAGCCATCATCATCTCAGAAGCACCTAAGCCTATTCTGCAGCAACTACCTGGAGCTCCTCTTAGTGGGAACTCTGGTGTTCACAGTGGTCAAGCAGAGTCATCCAAGAGCTGCTGGCCCTCAGCAGGCAGAAAAATTAATTATGAGGAACAATCTACAAACACAGGGTAAGACAAATATTTACAGAAGTAAGAGTAGTGTTGGTCAACTCCTACCTCACACTTAGGGCAAGAAAAGCTAATAGAGCACAAATGTGGTTCTTCAGGTATCTTAACAATTTGAAATTTGAATATTATGCAACATCAGCCAAAGTCTCAAACATGAAATATCTATACTGTAAATGTGACCACAAGTTTATAAAGAGGAACAGGCCACGGAACATTTGCAGAAATAGCTGATGGGTCCTTTCTCTCATCTACCAGGGAATACTTTGCACAAATCTCAGAACCTGAACATTATGTTTCTGGAGGTAAAACACAACTTATCATTTGAGGAACTGAACTAATAGCTAATGAACCAGTGCTGCAGGGATAAGTACTCTGAAGGAAGTCTCTGAGGACCAGAGTTGGTCTAGGCTACTGAGAATTTGCATAGCTCAAGATGAGGACCTTACTAACAGTTACAACAGAGCACAAAATTTACCAGCACACAGCTCCTCTGACTTGAGCAGAGCAGGTGCAAGTTTTCAAGGACCTTCACTGCATCCCTGAAACGTGGCATAATGCAGTCTAACAGCAACAATAATCACCTACAGAGCAAAATGGCTTTTGAGTTTTCCCAATTCTCAGACACACTGAGCAGTACAGTTACTTTTATGTAAGTGCAGAAGACAAGAACCTTAAAAAAGGTTCTGTACTCATATAGCATGCTGCAAGACACACAACTGCTGGAGTTTCACAATTCTGTCACTATTTTTGTATATCTTGTGGGAAACAAGTAGCTACTCCCTCAGCTCCTTAAAATACGAAGAAAAAATATAATGTGCAACTACCTCCATGTACAACCTATTTCATGTAATCAATTACATATCTGCTGTCAGGGACGTTGGAAAAAAAACAACAAAGAAATACAAGAAACTATACTGGTCAGATATGCAGAGGAGTGACAGGTCTGAGTGCTAGCATATCTTGCTTATCTCTGATAAAATGTATTAAAAGCAGCTAAAAATAAGATAAATATATCCCCAATATTAAGTTCTCCATGAGAGCAAACACTGCCAATTCAGACATTCCACAAATCAAAAATGGAAGGGAAAAGAGCAAGTGCATTAATAAAGAGAAAAAACAATGCTTCCAATGCAAGCCCCACATTAAGTGCAGGTGCTTTGTGAAGAAGTTGTTGAACTTATTTTACAGAGTTTTCACGACTAGTGACAGCACAAAGAACGAAAACTGCAACCTCAGAAACAGCACTCACAGCTGGCAAATGGCAACAAGAGAAGAGTCAACCACTGGGCTATGAGGAATTTGCAATTGTGCTGGAAAACCTGGGGAAGCTGCTCAGATACATAAAGTATTCATAAAAGCACAATTTTTTTCAGGAAGAAGAGAACAACTACTTGCAAAAAATGAGAGCAACTCTGTTAGTCAACTGCATCTCCTCTCTTTTTACTGACTATGAATTATCTGCAACAATGCAATCCCAGCCAGTAAATCTAAGTTAAAACAGGGCTGTTTTGGAGAGGATGGCTTGGTTTTGGTTTAGACACACACAACTCTCACATTGTGCCACAGCGTCAGAGTCCAATTTTCCAGGGTTGTGTTCATGTGTCCTATAGCAGTCAACAGCCTTTCAAACCAGAATCGAAAAGCAACTGTAGGATGTCACACCCTCTGTCTCCTGCAAAATAGATCTAATTTTCCATTACAAACTGGTGATTGTTCCTGGGCAGGGGGAGGGAGAGAGACTAAGAAAGGCAGCTTTTGTACTATCTACCAGATTTTTCTTCTATTTCTACCACCCTCCTTCCTACAATTCTACAAGCTGAACGACAGCCAGATAAATCAACAAAACTATTTTCCACTGAAATATGACAACAAAGCATCTAACAAGTTGCATAATTCAGTTCAATTTCACTGTTCAATTACACTGTTAAACACAAACACACATAACTACCTTTAAGAACTCACTAATTGGTTTAAAATGTACATCTTAGGAGATGCTAAGAGAAACAGCTTTCAGAATGTTGCACTGTAGTACTCAATGAAACAGGAAATGAGGAACAAAGAAAGGAATTTCATAGATTCCAGATGTACTCTAACTCCAGCTGGGAAATACAAGCAAGAATCAACTACAGCCTTGTAAAAAGCTACCACTAACTAACTGTTTTCTTCTAGAGTTCTTGAACAGAAGTAAGTAGCTGTAAACAATTTGTAAATAGAAATATTTTTAGAAGGAATTGGAAACACTAATAAAAATAAACTTCTTCCCCTCCCTCCTATTTTGAAGGAGTTTAAAACTCAGCCACCAGTTCATCTGGTTTTTTGAGCTGCTTTTTTTAAACATAAGAAATCTGTATAAACAGTCATAACAGAAGCACAACTGTAAATAAAGTATTTCAAGTCATCCATTCTCCAACACCTGGAATATTAAAGCTAAATGAAACTCAACAGCAAGGAAAATTTAAGAAACAGTAAAGCTGATTGATACTACATGCCTTCCATGCAACTGGAACTGAATGGAATTTAAATTGACTGATAACTTGGTTTATAGCAATTTGCAACTTAAATTTTTTATTCCTACATCTATAAATGAAAAAAACCTCAAAACCAAACACCACTCCAGATTAAAAATCCTGGAAATAGAACTCCTTCACAAGTTCAAACACCCTTCTGCTCCCTGTGTAACACAAAATCTCCAATGTTTCATCTTCCTTTTTTTGAAACACAAATTCAGGCCTTTCAATGCAAACTTCTTCTAAATGGATTTTGAAATCTCTTAGTAACAAGTTCAGGGACAGACAAATATATTTCCTCCCAAAGACACTGTAACATATGAAAAGAAAGCTCAAGTATGCATCTTACAGAAGACAGATCTGTGTGTTCCCCTCCTCCCCTCATTCCCAGCTTCAAACCTTTCATTTGTTGCACATGGAAGAACTGAGACACTTTATCTAATGTTCATCCACCTACTAGCAGCGTACAAAAGTACATTAATATTTATGCAAATTAAACATTGCATCAAATGCTACCTGTTTAAGCCTAGCAATCATTCCTAAATAAGTGAAACCCTCCTACCATCACATCACACTAATCCATTTCAGTCCATGGTGACACAGTCACAGCTGCACACCCCAACAGGGAACAGCAGGATTCAGTGGTTGGGCTAATGAAGGGACCTTCGTTTTGCCCCAGTGCTCCCTGAGAGGTAACAACAGGCAAATGCCCAAGTCTCTGGCAAAGTAGAAAAAAATGATAATACTTCAGAGGTCTGCAATGAAAACTGAACAGCAGAAACATTAATCAGAAGCCTCAGAAGTCTTCAACATTTGTGTGCTTTCCTCAACAGACTTCAAAAGTACAGATACAGTATATTTTTTTCCCTTTCAGGCAGAAAGGGAAAAAAAAAATCCCAAACAAATCTCAAAGACCTCAAAATTTCCACTGAATATATGAAGTGTTTTAAAGTTGGCAATGATCCATTAAAACTGAGAAAGGAAAACAGGGGGAAAATATTCCAGTTCTCCATAATTTTAAGCTTCACAACTCATTTTGCAAAACTTTCACCCAGAAAGTCTTCTATAGGAGGAAAACAACATGTGAAGTTTCAGGGAAGTTCCTTTCCCCTTGGTAGAGGTTAGGATGGGAGAGGAAGGAAGTTAGATTTGTTTTGTTTTTACTCCAAAACAAAGCTTTTATTTGGACCCTAAATTCAGTCACCAGTCCTCTATACTGAAGAAATCAGACACTGCTACAGGTTTAGAAGAACAGTGTATCTGAAGAACAGACACTTGATAAGGTTTAGCAAATGTCAGTAAAATCAGAAGGTTAGAATGGGCAAATCCACAATCAACTTTTCAGTTTAATAAAATATAACCTGTTATTAACGCCAAGCTTGAGCTTTTCTTTGGTGTAACTACAAAATACATAAACCTCCAGTACTAGAAAGTTTAAAAGCACAGCATTAAGATTTACTAATGCATGTTTTGACTATTAACATAAGCCTTAGGTGACTTGCTCCCCAGAAGCATTAGTAGTCCACTGGCACACAGACACACACATTAATTTTTCTTTGACATATTTGGCTGAACATTTGTTGGCCAGATCAATATGAGCAATGCAACTATCTGATATTTACATCTTTTACAGTATGCAGCCAAGTCTATAAGCCTCTGATTTAATTCTAGGGTTCTTGTTCTTACAAGAGCTAGCTGTAAGATTTAGTCTCCAAACACATCCATTTACAAAGTGAATTTTAATAACATGAGAGATATTAAGTACTCCTTAACAACCCAAAGTAGATTTTACCTCTTCCTTTCTCCCCCACCTCCTACAAGGAAAAAAATTGCTACATGAGATACTCAAAGATTTAATTCGACTCTCACAGAAGTCCAGTTACTGACTTTAACAGAATTATTCCCAATTTACACACCTGTAATGGAGATCAGTCAGTGAGAAAAGATAAGAGGGAATTTTAACCTGATTAATACTATCAAAGGTATTTTTGATGAGGTTTTACAATTGTATTTTCTAATCTTGGTGTAGGCAAGTGTCCAGCGTTTACATGAGGTCTTCCTTAAATGGGAGCATCAATGCAATAAATGACTTCATATGATAACAGAGTGTTTGACAACATAACTGCATAAGTAGAAATCTTGCTTTGATGCAGAGAAAGGGGAGAGGGAGTTCTGTTAAGCATAAATATGATAATCAACATTAGGTGCCTCGGCTTTAAAACACAAGTGTGTGATGGAGAAATCGGGGAGCATGTGTGACAATTAATGCCAACTAAAACACCTAAACTTTCATAAACAGCTAAGGCTCCTGAACTGAGTGTGAGATTCAAGTGATTCTCAAGCAGAAGCTCAGAGATATAGATACATCAGTTTGTCAGACAATCCTCTTGCCGTTCTCACTGGAGTTTTAACATTTGTTAAATGCTGACCAAGCTGGTGTGTACTGGCAGCTAACAAATACAGCACCATCAAGAAAACCTATAGAGTAAGAGCACAGAAAGAATCAGGCAGTACTCAGATATGAAAGCAAGGGATGCACCTGCTGTCCCCTCTGATTTCCCACACACACACACTCCCAGTCAAGCGCTTGGATACTTGTCCAGAAACACCTCTGACAACCACTGGAGTGCACAGCTCACTAAAATGGAAGAAAACTAAACCTGAAAAGAAAATTAAGTTGCATTCTTTGGTTCTGCTTTGCAAATTGAACTGATTTTCTTTTCTGTCAGTCAACAGCAGGTGTGCAGAGAGCACTTCATGGCTGGGAGCAAGATGAGTAGGGAAGGGGAAAGACAAGACCTGCCTTCTCAGCAGCATCAAGGTACTAATTTGGATGAGCATATCATGATTTCATGCTTTGGACTGCAGCTACCAAACAGAATCAAAGCAATATGCAAAACAAAGAACAGCATCAGGCAGAACAGACACATAAAAACAGAGCAAGGGAAGCTAATACTGGCATCTAACTAACCCAGCAATTTCAGAACTAAAAATCTGGTTCTAACCAATGAGAATGGAATAGTAAAAAAACCCAAAAAACATTCATCAGTCTGAAGAGTAATTCAAGGCAATGAAGTTCTCAAAAGCATTTTCTGGAAAACTGAGAAAGGTACTCAGCACTTTTATGTCCTTATGTAAGAGCATTTGGTACTCTGACAACCAGACAATCACTTCCACGAAGAAATATGAAAATACTTACTTCTCATGAGACAGATTAAATAACAGTTTTTTCAAATGTACCAATTCCAAAAAAAGACCAAAAAACCTAACAAGTTTGCTTCTTGACATCAGAGGCCCTGAGCAGATCTGTTTAACAGATTCAATCCTGTGAATTTGTCTCTACACACTCAAAAAACAAAAACACATGGGTTTCCACTCATACATGAATCCTTCTCTACTTGAAAGAAAGTAAGGCTATGGATGGAAGGCTTTGAAATCTGGTATCAGTCTGGCAGCCCCAAACATAAGCACCTTCTATTTCTTCAAAACTACATTCACTGCAGCTTGTACCACTGCTACCTCTGTTTCCTCCTATTGCTTGCAGAAAATATGGTCCCCATTTTTGCTGCAGCCAGGGCTGCTCTGACAGTCCATAAACAGCCAGGGCACTCTGCCTCTGGAAACAGCACTGGTCACAGCCCTTTTCCATTCAGCACACTGAACACAAGCTGGTCAGAACACAGCCACCACCAAATCTAGCAATTTCAAATACTGAACCAGCCATGACAAATCTGCATTACTTATTCTGCACCTTCCATGGCCAGTGACAATCAAGCCTTAATTATCATTGCTACAGTCAAGCAATAAGAACATTAAGTTGCCACTTTATTTCACCTATGCAACATCAGTTTAAGCCGTACTTGTTAACTTTTTAAGGTGAAGAAAAGATCTTGAGAAGTCTTGAATATATTCAGGGTGAGATGCAAATAGATTTTTTTTCCTTTCTTCACTTCTTGGTCCTCTAACTTAGAAACACTGGAAAAAAAATTGTTCTCTTTATAAGAAACATTTCACACTTCCTAAATAATATTTATATATATATGTATATATAGTGAGAGAGAAAGAAAGGTACCTGGGAAAAATTCTCTCATTCTAAAAATATCTATTCCACAACCTTTTGCCCCATTTAAATGGGAATAAATCCTTTTACAGTATTATGCAATGAACATATTTAGTCGTAATTACTTCTACAAGTAACTACTTAAGACAAGGCACTAAATCCCGCAGACAACATTAAAAAGGACATCTTCTCAAGACAAAATAGATTTCCCTGAACAACCTTAGTATTATTAGACTTAAAGGTGGCCTTAAATTTGTCAGGGACAAGATAGGTTTCTCCTTAGCCTGGGAAACACAGAGACATCTCTCAATCATTTACTCTGTACCAAGTGTAATGGTGGAAGCCTGTAAATACCTTCTCCTGCCAGCTGACCTGCCTAAACACCCGTAAACTTGCACTTAACTAAAGACTCTGCCTGACTTCACCCAAGACTCTCAGTTTTATTAAGTCTAACTGCTTTCACAGTGTCTTAAGCTACATAGCTCTGTGCAAATTAGTAAAGAAGGCACACCAAGAATAAGAGGCAGATCTACAGACCAAACACCCTCATTTTGTCAACTGGACATAAACAAGGTCTAACAGCTCTTGGAAAACAGGGCAAGTTTAGAACAGGGTAAGCTGTGTGTCAAGCACTAACCTATATCAGGTAGGAGGCAACTTTTATCACAAATATTTCACTGCTTCATGATTCTGATCACACTTAGTGCTAAGGATAGCTTATGCTGCTGGAATTTCCACATTTTAGACTAAGACTTCAACACCTTCAAACCACAAAATGGCCTTTTTGAAAAGATGATAAAAGAAAGCTTTAGAAGTTCATGAATGTCTTAAATTGCAACAAGCACTCACAGTGCACAAGTCGATTGCTATTATCTGTCAGCTCAAAAGAACGATGAGCAAAGGATCCTCCTCCTCCTTCTCATTTTATTACAGCCCCAGTAAACTCTCAGTGTGCAAAATCCTCCTGCCACAATTACTACTTTCAAACGATCAGACAGAACTATAACAAGCTCTACTACTGCTAGAAAAAATACTATTTTAAAGCAGAGCCAAATGCCCCTAAGTATAACAGTGCTAGACTTCAGGGACATGAAAAGCTTGCTAAAGTGAAAATTCACAAATGAGCTGTTTCTTTAGATTTTTCAAGTATAAACAATTTCACTAAGTAAAAATCTGGCAGCAGGTTCTCTGCTAGCCAGAATACAGCTTTCAACTCCAGAAATGCTAAACATGAGCTTTTATTTTTTCAACTGAAAGTTTAATAGTTGATGCCATTTAAGGAGAAAAAAGTAGCAATTAAGTACAGTATATTTATTAAATTCTAAGAGTAAAACAAAAGTCATGTTGTCAAGCAGAAGGACTCTCTTTGTAGTTTTTCCAGCCAATCATCAGCCATAGAGCCTTATGTTGTTTCCTTTCAGGTTTTGAAACACTGACTCATGGAAATATCAGCACTGCACACTTCCTCAAAGTGGCAATCTTATAGGAAGTGTTTGTTTAGTCTTACATGACACATTGTTTTGTTTATGTACAAGGGATTCCGGTAAAAATAATTTTCAATTAAGGAAAAAAAAAAAGACATAAGCACAACAGTTTCAGTTATGGGAAGCCAAAATAAATCAATTTCAACTAGACATCTGAACAGCACATTCCTTAACACAAGTACCACTTTTTTTTTTCTTTCTACTGTACATTACTTCCTTGCAACATGAGCAGAAGTTGCCAGGCATTAACTTCTTTCAATTCAACTAACCACAAAAGAAACTGGACAAGAGGTAGCACAGTAACATCTCTTCTTGGCACTGGTACCCACATTGACAGAGTTCACATTGCTGCTCCACAACCTCAGCATCCCAATGAGACGTATTTAGGAGGTGCCACACCTTTGTCAGTTCAACTGAGTGAGGAAAACACACAGCTTCCTACAAAGCTTAACTGTTTCAGCATTTTCAAAAAAGGAGACAGATGGCTCAGGCTACATCCAAGCACGACTAGAAACAACATTCCTCAGAACGTGGAAGCACATAGGAGATCCAGGATGTAATTACCCACCCAGCTAAATACGGCTGATTCCATGCAGCCCATCAGTCCCAAAAGAACAAGTTGTATGAGCAGAAGAAAATGCCTTCATTTACCTGCAGCTTCTTGGAAATACAGGACAAGCCAGCCACAGCAGTACACTACATCAGGGCATTGACACATCTCCAGGCTACAGGTGTTCTGCACAGCCAGAAGCTTCCCAACTGCATCCCCCTCCCCATGAAGAGAGGCGTGCCAACACGGGTGTCCACTCTGTTTGCACTGACTCCTCAATGCATCAATCCTACATTTCATCCAATTTATTCTAATGCACACCTGTATATCAGTGTCCCCATTCATGATTTGCCGGCAGAGATGCTAAAGAGAAGGAAACATCTTATCAGATCAAGCACAGAATATGTGAAAGTCAGAGATCAGTCAGAGCTTGGCTATGAAACAAGCTCCCAAAGAAGAGAACTGACCATTTCCACAGTATGATGAATCAAAGCAAATCAACACAGAAAATGACATATCTTTTTGCCCTCAAAAACCTTTTCTCATAACCCATTGAAAGATTCAAAGCCTCCTGTCACTTGAGAAGAGAGAAAACTACAAAATACCCATGAATAGGAAATGCTAAAAGAAATGTACTACTGGGAATAGATGAAAAAGGTAGTGTCCCTTACTGGGAATAGATGAAAAAGGTAGTGTCCCTCCAATGTTCACCAAGTGTTCAGTGGTGCCCAGCAACAGGATGAGGAGCAATGGCCATAAATAGAAATACACTAAGTTCCACCTCAACGTGAGGAAGAACTGTACATTGAGGGTGGCAAAGCACTGGAGTATGCTGCCCAGAAAGGTCACGGAGTCTCCCTCTCTGGAGACATTCAAAACCCACCTGGGCACTTTCCTGTATAACCCATGCTAGGTGATCCTGCCCTGGCAGGGGGTTTGCAGCAGATGAACCCTTCCAACCCTAACAACTCTGTGATCTGTGACCTCCCTCCAGATCCAGCCACAGGACTTTTTGTAGGGAGCCTACAAGCTCCATATACAAATTCTAGAAGATTAGGATTGCTTTATGAGGCCAATCTGATTAGGAATGCTTCCTCAACCCATCAAAGCAATCCCGCCGCTTCCTATTTTCCTGACCAATCTCCCAGGCGGCAGTGAGCTGCGGAGAGGAGCGTGACTCCCGGACACGAGCGGCAGAAAGCCGCGGAGCCGCCGCGGAGCCGCCGCGGAGCCGCCGCGGAGCCGCCG
>VYXF01007307.1:634725-657397 GCA_013397295.1 Polioptila caerulea
CACTTTTTTTTTTTTTTTTTTTTTTAAAAAAGAGCCCAATTTCAGTGATACTTTATTTTGCAGAGATGCATCAAGCCTATCATCAATTCTACCATGTGGCAACAACTATTGCATCTAAAATGGGCCAAAGCAAAATATGAAGAACTCAAGAAAAGTGTGGGTATAAGTGTTTGATAAAGAGCATGTCCTCTAAGACTTCATTAAAGAATATGCTTACCCAACAGGACTATAGCATTGCTCTATTTGTTCTGAATGTGTTCTTAAAGCTACTTATGAGCAATAAGGTAGAAGAGACATCTTTTGAGAGTATACAGCAAATATATGTATAGCTTTTGTGTCCATTTAGGGTATCATAATCATTTTCACCAAATTTAGAAGTGAAAAAGATTTGATTAGTCATTTTCTCCAAATCAGTTATAATGCAGGACTGTGCCCTCTTCAAAATCCGTAAGCAGTGAATAGCATCAGTGATGATTCAACTGCATTGCTACCTTAGGAAGATTGTATCACAGTACAATTAGCTTTAATACAAAGAAATAGTTCTTCATTATTTCCAGACTGGGTCTGCTTCATTAACTGTGTAAAAATATCTTCCTTCCTTCCTTCCTTCCTTCCTTCCTTCCTTTCTTCCATTGTTCCCTAATTTGACTTGCAGGTGGAAAAAAAGTTAAAGATGAGGTAGAGAATTGAATGTGACATATTTTTCTAACTAAACTGACAATATTTAAATAAATAAATTTCTGTATGAATTAACCTCAAGAGGCTCACTACTGTTTATAAGCATGGCTATTTAAACAGTAGCTCTTTTAGAGCAGGGAATTGATATCAGTGTAGCTGAAATACCCACAGAATTCACTGTCCATACTCCTTTGTTCAGTGTACAGAGCAGTGTACTTCAGATATGCATAAAGGGCCAAGAATAGAGGTTAGAGATCACCATGATATATAGTGAAGAAATGTATTTATAGAGAACAAAATATTTCCCATGGCTCAATTGCTCTTGGATTAAAAACAAGCATTAATTTCTGAGTGCAAGCAAAGAGAAAAAATATCTATCATGTTGAGCAAAGGATGGCTTAGAAAGTATAGAATTTTGTTTCTTATTATGGGGTTCACACCAAGCAGTGATTAACAAGGTCCCCAGTGACCAAAGGGGGCACCTTTTCAAGTGCCCCAGTGTTGTCATGCTGGTGCTTCTAAATTCCCAGGCTGTTTTCCCAGAAAATTCACCGTGCCTTCTCCTGGCACAAACACAGGCTTGCTGCAGTGAACACCAGCTACCAGAGCAGAGGCACCTGCAGCTGTGGTACCTGGGGGCAGCAGGGCAACTTGGCAGGTCATCCTGAATGACACAGCTCCCTGGGACCCAGGCTTTTGATCTGCCAAGAGAGAGAGAAATCACCCTGAGAAAACATAAGGGTGTCTGCTTGGTGATATGAAGGCTTTGCATTGAAGGAACTCACAAAAGAAAAATGAACCAGAGTAAGAGAGAAAGGGAGAAATAGGAAGCAAGGAAGAAAACAAGTACATTTCTAGGAGAAGATCACTAAAAAGGGGTATGGCAATGTTTAGGGATAAGTTATAATTTTCTCCGTGCTGCAAAGATGCAAAAAATGTCAGTGTGTTTTTAAGAACCCAAGAGCAAAGGCATCCAGTCTGAATAATTTTGGTATTTTCTTAATAGAAGAAAGGAACAGGGAAAAAATATCAAAAGTTACATCTCCTCTCTGCAACATTCTGCATAGAATTAAAAATAAAACAGTTCCAAAACCATCTGTAAAGTGCTGCAACAGAGATAAGGGTGGGCTTATAAATTCTAGGGTTAACCTTTTACTGTTGTGCATATAAGAACGAGACAGAAATTTTTCTCAACAACTCCTAGAAAATGAAATTATATTGAGATGAATTCTACAGAAGAAATCCAGTTTCTAAACCCACCTTCTGTTGATTGAAGTTTGGAACAGTTTGCATATCTACAAATTAAAATCAGAGTTTGCATAAATATCACATTTTGTTCTTCGCACTGGTGATTTGTACTGACTGGTACAGTAACAACTCTCTTTTACAAATTACATGTCTTCTTAAAGTTATTTTTAAAATAACTTAATAGCATGATAATTAAAGGCACCTGAAGAATCAGAGGAGATAGCAGCAAATGCCAAAATTCTCACAGGTCTGCCAAGTTTAGTTTTGCTATCCAGTAAAAGTCAGCTACTTAACATGATGGGATCTAGAAAGGATGCAGATGAGCCCTGTCATCATCCCCTGAAAACTGTTGGAGTTGAGAGCAGTTTCCTTCTGGGATCCCACCTTCTCTGAGATGATTGCCACAAAAAANGTCATCCTTTGAAAACTGTTGGAGTTTCCTTCTGGGATCCCACCTCCTCTGAGATGATTGCCACAAAAAATGCAGCTGAATGTTTTCACAGGAAGCCAAGCAGCTCAAGAAAATTTCAGACAAAGTTAGAAACTGCTAAACATAAGGCTAGCCAATGCTGTAAATTATTCACACTGTTCTAAAAGCAAGGAACCTGTCCTGGTAGTATGGATGACGAGTCAGCTATCAGGGATTCAAGCCTGGACTTTGGTTCATCACAAAGGTGCTTCAGAAAGAGACATGGAAGACTTCTGTTGCATTTGGGCAGTGCTTTGGTCATGTCCTGCTCTGGGGGGTTTTTGTTGGTGGTATGCTTGCTGCTTTTACTTGTCAGTCTCTTATTTTTTAAATAGCAAGTATTTCTCTCTTCTCTACAGGTCACTGAGTCTGCCTGAGTTGGAACAGTTCTTGTGTAAGTTATGAGAGAGGGAGAATGTATTTAATGACAAATATTCATTGTTTCAACTGATCCAGTGTCACTCCTTGCAGAAGAGCATTTTCTCTCTGAGAGAAAGTGGTTTCCCCTCTGAATCCTCTCTTGCTCTACTCCATGACCAGGTTTTCTTCCATGGGGTTTACTTAGTCCAACACAACTCACAGATTATTCTTCTCCCTCATATGCTGCATGGCTCTTTAGGTCAGATGGAGATAAATATTATTATGCCACTAAACTACCAACTCTGTTAGAATTATTAGATCTACAATGTGCTCTTAATGATACTTCTAAATGCTAATAAGAAGAGACCTGGGAATACTTTCAACTCAAGAAGTCCTTTTCCAGTATTCTTACCCCTCTGGCAGCATCCCAAACAAGTATCCTTTTGGAAGACCTGACTTATCTTAGGAGTATCTGGTGTTTTCTTACCTTAGTCTTTTTACTTCTGCTGGATGCCTCATGAAAAATGCCTGCCTTCTCTTAGACAGTCATTTCTGTATCATCACATCAACACAACTGTAACCAGACTGTATGCATTTTCTACATTTTTCCAACATACAGAAGACTCCAGCAGACTGTAGAAGGACTTGAACATTTTTATTTTCCACTACTCTTCTGGGCAAGTCTGGCTTTGCCGATACAATGAATCATTTGTTTAATAGTGTTACTGCCGGCTAACAAAACAGAACACGGGAATTAAAAGATCTTCCATAATGATATGGAAGGATGTTTCCAACGAGAAAGGATAAACATTTCATTTCTGCTGCAGATCCAGACAGCAAAACCACCAGTGGACATACGTGCCCCAACAATATCCGGCCACAAGCTGAAGGTATAGCATTGGCTGTTTCACTGGGCCTTCACATCTCCTCTCAAAGGAAATAAAGAGCCTCGCAGATGGCCACAATTCAGTGCCTTTTTTCCCCTCAGTGAAGTAACTGTTACAACAAAACTATCAGGATCCATGAATAGCACATTCCCGGCAACATTAAATAACTTCTTTTATCTTTATGATTATTGATGAAATCAGATTCAGATTAACAAGTGCTAGTGTTCAAATAGCCTCCTAAGATGTATTCTGCACAGCCAAGAAAATACCATTGCAAACAACAAGAATAGTACAATCACCAAGATGCAGAGCAAAAAACTGAATAATAGAATGTTAACATATTCAAAGCACAAGAAATAACAATGGATATCCTTGACTGGCAGTTATCCTTCAAAATCTTACTGCTCACAAGAGACAAATTTTTAATAAAGGATGAGAGTACAAAATAAATTGTTAGCTAATTATCTCTGTTCAGTAAAGGAAACACAACAATTTTAAAAAAAAAACCAAACAAAAAACAAAAAAAACCCAACCAAAAAACCAACCAAAAAACCCCCAAATGTGAGCAAAGTAGAAAATACACGCAGCTAAACCCTGTCAAAGACTTAATTTCCAATACAGTGTCCCTC
Organism: Polioptila caerulea; assembly: GCA_013397295.1. NCBI lineage: Eukaryota > Metazoa > Chordata > Aves > Passeriformes > Certhiidae > Polioptila > Polioptila caerulea. The sequence goes on from VYXF01007307.1 coordinate 638,997, forward strand.
AGGCAATGGGAGCATAACCCATATAAGGACTTCAGAATTAATTTCCTTAAAATTGTTTATCATCTCACTGTGTGACATAATAATCCCCAGGCACCTTAAAACCATTTCACTAGCAAAACAATTCATTTCTTCTTCATGCATAAATTCACGTGCTATATTAGGATGTGGGTTCAATTGCTGATGTTAATTTTTTTCTCATTACTGTAAAAATAATTGCTTAAGTTCCTTTGAAAATGGAACACTGTGTAAACCCCCCCACACACACACAGAGGTTAACAATGAAAAACACCAACAGAAACCCACTAGTCTTAGGCATGCTCCTTAGAACTACAGGTCCTGACACCTCAAGGGGAGACTGGTTCTTCCTAATCTTGCTGATTTCCATTCTCCTACAGAAAGAGGGGAGAAAAAAAATTTTTGTGATCTTCTGGTATCCAGTTCTTCTTCATAATCACTCTCCTCAGGGTTATTTTGTCATGGGATGACTCAATTCACCAGTTTTAGGTACCTTTATACTACAATGTGACAAGCATCTGGCCTTCTTTGGTTACAAAGCCCAGCAAACAAGGCAGATGCACCAGATTTTCTCCAGAAACCTGCTACTCCAACATCAGTCACACAAAACTGTCAGATCTAGATGAGCAGGATTTACTATTTGTTTTGAATAGGACTTGAAATATCTTTGGGATATCAAAGAATCAAATATGGGGAAGGAAAGCATGAGAAAGGAAAAAACTGGATTAGTATGCTCAAAACAAGACTATTCCTTCAGCAATTCTATTCCCAGAACCTTTTGAGGATGAGATGTTGAAGTCCAGTATGAAAATTGTGCTTTCCCTGCTTTCCTCCATCCAGCCTCTCTCTGGTTATTTTCAATTCGGCCCTTCCAGAAAAGGGATTATTTGGCTTCAGATAATCACATGAATAAGTTTTTCTCTTTTCCTCTCCCCCATTCCTTCCTGATGCTCACAAACACACTTTTAGCATGGATACATGTTCTTTGAAAAACAACATGGTAACATTTTTTACAAATTAGAAAATGCCTCGGGATGTCCAAAGAGATCCTCTCTCTTCCACTGGACTATTTCTATTTTTATCCACTGTTGACTCACTTAACTATAGAGATTGATATTATTAATAATCTCAATTATTAATATCTTCCATTTAAGAATCAAATTTTAAAAGGCTTAAAATCATTGTAACGATGAAAATAACTAGCTCACACTTCCTCATACATCTCTCTCCATTTGTTCATTACACCCAGTTGTTGCTTCTCTACTTACAACAGCCTGCAATCCCTCCAGGACAAAAATGGCCTGCAACTGGACTTAATCCAAATCTCACTGAAGTCAATGGAAAAGTTCTAGTTGATCCAAAGCCCAAAAAAGATAATGAAGAGAAGAATCCCATTGACTTCACAGAAGTCTGGATAAGTCCCATCATGTGCTCATACACTATCCATAACAATCTCAGCTTTTGATAAGAGCCTATGAAGGCTGCTATAGAAAAAAATTATGATGATTATTCTGGAATATATGTTGACAATATATTATATTATGACAAAAATATTACAGAAATTCTGCATACACTGATGAAATGCATTCACTAATCATGCAGGCTGTGGCTGTGGTTGCAGGAGAGTGTTTCAGGGTCCAATTCACAGCATTGCAAATGACAGCTTTGTCTCCCTGTGTCACTATGAAAATGGTGGAAAAAAGGGTTCTCTCAATAACAGCACAGAGCTTTACCTGCTCAGTGTCTGTTGCATGCTATGTAGAGAAGGGGACAGCAATTTTGAACACCCCATTGGGTATCCATGACAAATCACTGCTGCTTGTTATGCCCTTGTAAAAGCAGAATAATTTCTTTATTCCTTCCATATACAAAGTTGGAGGAAGACCAACTTTCTGCTGCTGAAAGAGATAGCTGTTTGCTGCTGGAGGAGATGTCATGCATCATGAGAACAAAACTTGACTATAAGGCCAAAAGGTAACATCAGCAGCACTATTTCCATGTAGTTATTGAGTTTCCTTCCCAGTGATGAACATAGCTGAGGATAAACTGCTCTGTGAGGACACATTTAAAAGGCAGCCTAAGGTATAATCAACACTTCAGAAAGTGATTTGCTTGTCCTGTCACATGAAATCTAATGCCAGGCCATTTTCCTCCTACACTCTGTTGAAGAGAAGATGGTTTTAAATTAGTTTTTCTCTTTAATAACTGAGGGAATAAAAACAAATAGAGAGGGGGAAATGCTGCCCTACTTTAAGAAAATAATTGAAGCAAACCTGTTATGTCTCAGCAAAGCTGTTGATCCTGCTAAGTGAGTCATTGCTGCTGAATTTGCCAGTTGTTCCTACAGAAACCACCGGAAAAAGGGAGACTCAAAGCTGAGAGATGAAATAAAGTCAGAGCAAAAATATAATTAAAATCTAAAAAACCCCAAAAAAGTGGAGTAGGAAGCAGGCAAAAGTGAAAATTTATTTTATTCAAAGGAAACCAAGCAAAATGTGCCTTGAAGATTTATCACTGGAGAGGACCATCTTAAATATTTTTGATTCAGCAGGAAATTCACATCCCAAATAGGGCACAGCAAACCAGTCAAGAACAGGGAGAGGTTTTTGAAGTGAAGGGTTTGTATAGTTCAGGTGGTGGTTGCTATCTCCTGTGATTCATTTGCAGCCAGTCTACTTCTGGATAGACTGACTACGCACCAAGCCCCAGAGTGTCTCCAGAAAGCAAATGCTGCTCAGCTGAAATGACCCAGGTAGAACTCACTACACATCACTGTCACAAATACCCTGACATTTGCACAGCTCCTTTACCTGAGGCAGAGTTGGTCATGGCCACATCATGCAGATCCATATCATAACACTTACAGCTTGTCACTTGGGAATAATATCCAGATCTGTGCAGGCATCAACAAGAATTACATAATTCCACTGCTGAAGATGTGATTACACAACCTACAGAAGGAACAGAGCATCCTCCTCCTTTCCATTCCTTCTCTCTGTTCATGATTCAAATGGCAAACTCCTGTTGTTTTCTTTGGATCAACTCTGGCTTTCATCAAACCTCTTCATTAGCTAATTAAATTAGTGACAGCAGCAGGAAATTAACACAACAAAAACAAACAAACCTGGATGGTTTTTCTTCCACTTTCTGCAAAGTCGTGAATTCCAGGGCTGTTGCAAGGGGTGGAGAAGACCACAGAGTGGGAGCAAGGGGGAGATGAGCAGAGGAATGAAAAGTGCAGGTCCTTTGCTTTTTTGGGTGGCAGGAGACTGTTGTGAGATCAACTCAGCTGCATGGAAAATTGCAGTTTAAGAAATCACAGAAAGTCTCCAAGGCATTTGAGGCAGTAGACTTAGCTCCACTATCTTCATGCTTCTCAACTCAGATTTGTATACAAGAGAAACATATAAACCAAAGTAACAGAAATCAATGATTGAGCATTTCAGACACCAGCCATGCCCTCACCTACAGTACTGACTACTGACTAGAGGGTTGGCACTAATCCGAGATAAAGCTATAGAATTGTTCCTCTTGTAAAATGTCCCAAAATTCCATATAGGCAGGAGTGTGTTTGGAAGACACTGAACAAAGTCTATCCTCTTAAGAAGGACAAAAATATTGGGTTACAAGGGCCAGTTAATGCAGATCAAGAAGGAGCAAGTCCCTGTAGGGGAGGTGTAAAATTTCAGGCAAAATTCCCCCTAACAGAAGATTGACAAATACTTCACATTCTGGATTCCAAGGCACAGGAACACAAACAAGTGTGAAGAAGTCTGATTCTACCTATATGGTTTCCCCCTTAGTTTAATTGAAGCAAAACGAAAGCAGGAGCTGTGGAAAGTGAACCAGGAGAACTGAGCCATTCTGGATAGAATTACGAAGTCCCAGCCTCAGTATCAGGTTCGATGATGGCATGAGGATTGGCAACAAGCTGAAAAATACTGAAAAATCGCCAACATTGCGAGATATCCTCGTGGGCAGTGTAAATCACAGAGCCAAAAGGTAGCCCTGAGCTTCTGTTCTTTTCTTCACAGTTATTTCTGGATCAGAACTGCCCATAGAGCACATTTTGCTGCACTTTTGTGCTGGGGATTAACTGCACATGGCAGCCAGCCACACAATTAACAGCCTTTCACTTAATGCAGCCACTCTTATCAAATGAATCCCAGAGCACTCTTCAGACTTTATTAGGCGATTTGTAACTGCTGTCGTTTCTACACTCAGACTGTGCATGGCTTTCTCAGAAACAATGTAAAGATTACTGAAGAAACCAGAAGCAATTGCTTACCAGTTCCCTGAGAGAAACAGCCAGACACTGCAACAACATTTAAGGTGACCAGAAGGGCACATGCACTGGGGACTCTAAAATCGGCACTGGCAAAGTAACAAAATTCTTATTTTCATCAGTAAAAGAGGTAAAGAAAATCAGCAACAAAATGGCTGTAAGGACTTTTAGCAAGCTTTTCCAGAGAAAGAAAATGGATTGTCTTTTGCTTTTCCATGTCCATCTAGTGGGCTTTGAGCCCTCTAAGTCAGAAATTCCCAACTTTCCTCCCACACAAACCAGAGGGAAGCTACAGCACTGCCCATCAAGCATCAGCTCTGCCTTTACCCATCCTCCCTCTTGCCTTGGACTGCTAGGCCTTGGTGGTCGTGTGTTTTGATTTTTGAGGTATGTCCTCTGTCATTTGAGCCTGATTCAGTGTGTGGCTTGTGCTATCTCTATGTTCACCATGTTCACTTCCTTACCTATTACATCCATCCTGAGTTCACTGAAATAAATATTTTTGAAGCCAGTACTTTATGAACACATGTAAATGGATTTCCAAAGGTATAGCTCAGCAAAATCTGCCTGAGTCTTTGGAGGACAGCAAGTGGTATTTCTTCTATGCCAGGACTATCCTTCTGTCAAATCTTTGGTCCCAGTTCTAATTCCAGAGGACTTGTTCAGGAAAGGCAAAGCACTTAAAAGAAAAAGAAATAAAAATTGTGGCACTGAAAACAAAAACTACCTCAGCCTCTTCCCAGCTTCTATCTGGACACAATCCTTGAATACAGATACATCAATTTTACTAATGCTTCCCAAAACTGTTTAATCAGAGGCAGAAAGCAAAACAAGAAAGCTTTAACCCAAACAGTTAAGACTTGAAACTTCCAACTAAAAGAGAGGCTTTGACAATGAAAAATATGAGGAAGCTTTAATTGCTGTGGAGGAAACATTACAAACCAAATAATAATATAAAAAGCAGTATGGTTGTAAATCCAAGAGCTTCATAGTCAGAAAATTTTAAAATTATGGAAAAGTAAATACATTTTGCAGCCTTCCCCATATTAGCTGTTAAGTCTATGCTCTGTAATTAACAGGTACTAGAACATCTGACAGAAGTAGCCATTAGAAACACTTTTTTCCACACACCATTTCAGAAATGGTTAAGCCATTTTGAAGGACAGTCGTCTCTTGACAAATAAGTAAACCTGATGCAAATACCTGCTGCAAACCTCTTTATCACCAGGGGAAATTCAGTAAAGTTACACATGAAAATAGGATCAATGGAAGTATTTGGCAAGATCTGCCATAACTTGGGCTACTCTAAGATCTCTCTGTAATTTTATAGTTCACCTGACACCAGTCCATGGTCAAACTTTAATAAAGTACAAGTCATATCGCTTCTTTTCAAGTATTTTTCTACTCTCCCTCTGTCACAACTGAAAACTTTTTACTAGTCACATGTATGCTCTAACAGCAGGAAAAAGTGAGAATCTTTTTTACATAAAGACATTCTTTACCAATCCCAACTGAAGAAAAAATTTATCTGAACCAGCCTTTCCACTGGCCTGACTGATGGAAATTGCTCTGAGTCTGTGGTGGCTCAGGCAGTTCTCATGAATTAAAGAAGAGGACAGTTCCCTTTCTTTCCTCTGGAAGATGACAACAGCTGTATTACCAGCAAGCACTTGTCAGCTCTCTTTGCTAACCAAGCTCTGGTGCCAAGAGAATAATCCTGAAAATAAGACATATAAGGTTGACATATAAGACAGTGACAGGTTCTTTATTTTAAAAATATTTATATTGATTCCTCTTTTCTCTCTGGAAGAACAATTTAAAAAAGAGACATTCTAAATGAGATGGGGGGGGAAAAAAGAGAAAAATAGCTGAGACAAGAATCTGTTAAAAGTAAGATGAAGGAAAAAGAAAAAGATCATGTTAATCATGGAAAGTGAAAGAACAACTAGAACAAGACAGGGTTCCAGAAATAGCATTATTTCAGTAGTCTCCTGTGAAAGCAATTTAGGAAGTAGCAAAGAATTCTAACTCCCTCTTGGATAATGACAGCATTTGGAAATTTTAGTGTCCTCAGCCTTCCTGCTTTGCCCTTACTCTGAAAGTCGGTCCTTTCCGGGCATAGTCAGCAGAACAGGAGTCACAAACTCATTGTGTGATTGCAGCCCTATGCATCAACATATTTTGATTTCTGTAGTTTAAGTTAAAATTCTGCTGTTCCTACACAGAAGATAACTTCTGACATCAAAAAAAATGGACTCGTGAGGGTACTAACGTTTTAACTACGAAGCCAAACAGCAAAATTTTAAACAGAACTGTAGAATTAGCTGGAGTGAGGACAATCAGGTGGAAGGATTCATACAGTTTAAGATACTAGGGGGTTAAGTACTCTGTAAGAGTGTAGATATTAAAGACACCATGCCTTCAGTATGGTGAAAAAAACCCATGAAGCAAAATGACATAAAAGCCATTTCCCTTACAATTCCCAACAAAATTCCTTTGGGATTATAAAAGCTAGTAAAGAAGAAGCCTAACTGGGAAAATGACTGTAAGCCAGCAACTGTAGCATAACTAATTGATCTGATTACAATTTGGACTTTTTTTCCACATGACAATTTTCATCTAAATATCCAAGGTCTCCCCAGCAAGGACCCAGCTGGCTGACGGCAAATACTTCAGAGTGAGCTTTTTGGAAAATCTTCAGAGGCTCTGAAGCCCCTGAGCCACTTGTCATAAATGAGGTAGAATTCTTAGACAAATGCCTTCCCACTGCAGAAACACTTCCTTCTTTATTCATGATTTCATGCAATTTTTGTGTCTGTCACAGTAAGTGCATTCACAGAGTGAAAATTCTGAAAATACATAAAATTTGTTTCTAGCTTCCCTTTTAATAGGATTTAGCAGCTTGAAACAAGGAGAAACAGCACCACATCTGAAAGAGATCAACTCCCTGCATGTTATAATCTACCACTCTATTACACCACCATTGATCTATTGTCCAGGAGACAGATACTTTTGCTCTGAAGCACATATTCCATATTACTTATTTTTAATTACACTTCTTTGAAAGAAAATGTATATTAAAATTTCTAATTATTTTAGCATAGTCAAGCAGGGTAGCAACAATTCTCTCAGAAGGCTTAACAACCAAAACCAAGATTTAAATCAGCTCTTCCTTTATGTAACACAGAATTTCATCTGCAGCCATGTTGGAGTCTGTGCTTGGATATACTTTCTAAGGTATTTTTTCCTTTCTCATTTGCTATATGATCAGTAGAAAATGTTTGAAATGATAATGATGAAAACTTACTTTCTGAAAGACAGAAACTCTAACACATGAGACCATGACATTTTAGTACTGAACTAAGAATAGAAATACAACCTGCCATAACCACCACCTTACAGTACCTCAGTGGCTGCCACGCAACTGCAAACTCCTGGCTTCAGAAAATTAGCAGTTTCCCAGGGCAGGATCCCCAAACCAGAGAGAAAAGCTTCACCATACCTAAGTGCCTGGGCCGAGAAGGGGAAAGGATTCTTGTTTGCCCAAAGCAGTGGTGGGACTGGTCCAACTGCTGCAGCAACACACTTCCTAGAGCATTGAGTATGTCCAGACCCCGTGTGGAGGGGGTGACCTCCGTGCAGTGCTCAGCCACAGAGTTCCATGGCTGGATGGAGGTCAACTCAAGCCAGCAGCCAGGATGGGACAGCGCCAGGACAGACAAACTCAGCTTCTGTTGGGCACCTCTGTTACAGCAATCACCTTGGGCAAGCACGTATCATCCATTTCCTTCAATGGTAGCTCACTTCTAAAAGAAAGATTATGAACCCTTTAAACAGGAGTCAGAAAGAAATTTAATGAACCAAAACTTCCTTTGCTATCAGAAGGAAGATGACAACTCGGCTTTAGGAGCAACTCTAGTTTATAATGAAAGTGTCCTACATCCTTATGGCTGAACTGAAACACCCTGGAACTCCCCTGCTTCACGTGGTTCTAGGCTGGATCACCAGGGCACACTGCAAGGGGCTAGCTATCCTTAACGAGTTACATCCTTGAACCCAAAAATTTCTTATCTCCTTTTCTTATTTAAATGCTTCAGTTTGGGATTATAATAACCTAAAACACTTGACAAAATTCCACATCCCTTATAATTAAGTAGAAATATTGGTCTCTTCAAATTCCTGGCTCCAAAATTAAAACACTTTGCTACTGAAGCACTGGTATGATCACAAACTAAATACTTGAAACAAAAGTGAAGTATCACTTATGAAAAAGAATGTCAAGAGTTACAGGAAATGTTAATCTCAGGGTCAAGTTCTTTCATTTTCACTATTATAAATCCAGGCTAACAGCTTTATCTTCAATTGCTGCGGACATTATAGCCTTACATTTAAAAACTATGTCAAAACCCCCTGATTAACCCATTTTGAAGTTTTTAAGACATCTGGATTGAGATTAACTACCAAGATCACTGCCATGGGAAACAAGAGATCTCTCTTCCCCTTTAAGTCCAATCTTTATACCTCTCTTCCATTCTATTTGTCTTATACTTGAGTTGTTTAAATCCTGAGCAAGGTCAACTGCAGGAGAAAAGCTTGTTTTTTGGGTTTTTTTTGAAAGGAGAATAGTTGTCCTGTGGGTTAATTAGTTGAATCAGTTCATTAAAGATGAATTTAAGACTAAGCAAGGAAGGAAGGAAGGAAGAAGTAAAGCCACATATTCCTTTGGTAAAGTAGAAAAACATTTACTCACTGCCTGGCAGTATTTAACATCAAAATTGGTCTCCTAAGGGTTGACAGAAACAAGAAATCCAGCAAAATGGCTGCAACTCAATAATCCATGTGGGTTACCATGGAAAAGTTATGAATATAGACACAATAAGGGTTTGTCCAAGTTAGGAATGAGTAATCTGGTATTCACACACACACCCCTTTAAACTGGACAAACACCAAGTATGAGTGTATTTATTTTATTACTTCTTCATGTTTACCACAATAAAAGGCATATTACTTAAATATTCACAATTTGTTGTTGGGTTTTGTCTGTTTGTTTGTTTGTAGGGTTTTGTGTTTTTAGCAGAGTTTTTATGATTTCAGGATAAAACTATTCACCTGGATTTCCAGGCCTGACTTTAGGCAAGAACAATGAGTTGAAACAATATTGCCTGCAGTTTTAAGGAATTGAGTCAGGCCTCCTAAAAATGTTGCATTTGTATAATTGCATTAAAAAGATGTGGAACTGAAATATGAATTGTGATTATTTTTAGTTGCTTTCTAGTTACAGAATATGCAGAGTTCATGTTTTCAAGTTTTCCTTTCCTCTTACAAAGTTAAAAACTTCTTTTGAAGTTCTCAGTTGATGTGGCAGCAGGTACATGGAAAAAAAAAAGGAGAAAGAGCGATACCAAAAGTTGTAATCCAATTGTAACAGTGAGGATCTTTTTTATTAGATACCAGGAAAAAATTCTTTACTGTGAGGCTGGTGAGGCACTGGAACAGCTTGCCTAGAGAAATTCTGAATGCCCCATCCCTGGAAGTGTTTACAGCCAGGTTGGATGGAGTTCAGAGCAACCTGGTCAACTGAAAGGTGTCCCTGTCTACGGCAGGGGGGTTACAACTAGACAATCTTTAGGGTGCTTCTCAATCCAAACCATTCTATGATTCTATGATTCTATGATCTTTGTTCCTAATTTTATGATCTTTGTTTCCAACACTCATGTTTGACTGCATTCTAACTTCACTGAAGTCTCCTCAACTGCTCTATGTTTTAAATGTGTTTCTAAAAATAAATTGTAATGTTTATTAAAGAAGGGATGTAGGATTTAACTTGTATGTATTGAAAAACTATATCAGCACAAAAGAAGAGCAAAAAAAGCACCAGTGTCATGCAGCAACAAGTAGGGGTTACCAGGACAGAGTACAGAATGATGGTTTGTTTAAGTCTCTGGTTTGATCTGTCTCTTCAGTATTAAAATAGTTTCATCTCACCATACAGCCTGCTGTGAAGGATGGAAATGATACCCTCACCTCAGGGTGAAGGAAATCTGGCATAAAGTTTACTGTCACGCTAATCAGAGGGTCATATTTGCACCTGACACCATTCTCGTTATTTACTTTCCAAGACAAGCCAACTGGGTCACCAAGCAAATCAGCTCAGGTATAAGAAAAATTTAAACCCTTCTCTTGAGTATAACAGTAATTCCATAGTCCTCAGCCACTAAGCACATTTACAAGTAAGACTGGACACAGAAAACCACAGAGACTGAGGTCCAGGTTCACAAGTCAGTGAGAAGTTGATGCCTGAAATATCATGTGGGGATGCCACTTCCTTGCCAAAAAGAGGTGCAGACATTCTTTTGCTCTGCTGCAGCTGAAAAGCCAGGGTCTGAACAAACATATGAAAGACAAAGTGTGGAAGCACTAGAGTCTGTTGGGCTGCAGGAAGGCACTGTGGAATTTGTCATCCTTAAGTTCTGTTACAGCTCTCCGATTTACAAACTCATTTCTTCTGGGACTTTGTGAACAGTAACTGTTAAACCATACCTGGGGAAAGATATGGCACACCAGGAGAAAGAACATCCCCATGGTGGGAAACAAAGCGCATACAGGAAGGAAGGTGGAGACATGATGGTGGATGTGCTATGGTGTCAGAGGGGCAGGCAATGAAAAACTCCCATGCCTGCTGTTGCTCCAGCCCTCAAACATAATTTCTAGCTGGAGCAGCCAAAGAACAGTTAAATGAGGAAGGAAAGCTGAAATGGAACATCCTGGTCACCTCCACATCCGGCATCATCCTCTGTTTCCTTATTATCCAAATATAACCCAGATTCATTTCATTGTCATATTTTCTTTTGAATCGGCAGATTCTTTATTTTTTTAATTAAAGCAAAGCTTGCTAAAGCTGTTGGAAAACACACAAGCTCAGGTACAAGGATAATGGTTACGGTATATATGTGTATGTAGAAGTGACACACTACCACTTCCTAGCAATTCCCTTGTCTGAAAAAAAGAGTAAAAGGAGATAATACTACAAAAGCCATAGGGAAGTAATAATTTTTTTATATATTCAAGTAATGCTCAAATATTTCTTCAGCCTGTAGAAGCTTGACATTTACATGCACTGTTAAAGGACTAGAAGAAAATCCTTCTTTGGTATGAACAGAGATACATCTTGTGAAGTGAATCACAGCTACCTTTCTGTAGTGTTTTCTTTCAGTATTTTTTGCGACTGTTAATAACCTGACAAAAGAAATTCAGCAACAGATGAGAAAGATTTTTTGCTCTTTCTTACCTATTTCTTTGTTGCTCATGACCAACAGAAAATTAATTTTACATTCTGCATCAACCAGCAAATCTTGAGTCTCATTTCAATTTTAAAACTCACAGTTCTCTTCATGAATTAAATATGGCATCTAGTAATACAATCACTACAGTAAGGCTGGAATTTTAGTTCCAATAATACACTGATTAAACTCTGCCCTCAGGAGTTTCAGCTTTCAGCATAACAAAGGTTGCTTTGATTATCCCACGTCTGCATTATCTATGTATAAGGGCTTAAGTACAGCGCCATGATTTGGGAGGCATGTGGAATCGTGCCTGTCATATATAATCTATACGCATACAAACAAATTAAATCCCATTGAGCTGGATTCCCTGATGCCTCCCCGGAGCTCAGCTGGCATAGCTGCACTGAAAATTGGTCCCATTCTCAGGAGACAGACAATCACTTCTTGCCTCTGCCTTCCCGCCCCCATCCTCCAGCTGTCCCTCCTGGGGCCGCTTGCTGCTTCATTTGTGCACTGCCAGCACTTTATTGCTAGAACTGCAGCCTTTAAATTGCTCCTGCCACTTCATTAACACCATCAGAAACAGAAGCATTTGCTGAACAGCATAATATTGATAATTGGTTTAATTTGGTCTCACCATCTCTGCCAGGCTTCCATGCTACAGAAGCATGCAGAGCAAACCTGGCCAAGCTCTTTTAATAGCCTGCATGGCACAAGTTTCATTGCACTTTTAGGCTCCTTAGTTTGAAGCTTAGCACAAATTAGAACACAAATTAACAGGTTACAGTTCAAGAAAGCACAGCCTTAACTGGGCATAGCTTGCATCTCCCAGAGAACAGCACACCTTGACCTTGGATTTTGGGCCAGTGGGTACGTAGCAAACGGAGGGCAGCTGTAGCCTAGCCACGCTCACATAAATACATGTGAAAACACATAAGGAAAGACAAGCAAAGAGGGTGTAAACCCTCAGGAAATACTGGTTACCTACTAGTCACAGACCCTGCAGCTTTTCTGTTTTCTGTCTTTTGCAGCAATTCAATCTCTCCCTTGCTACATATGTTCTCACAGCCCTGAAAGCGAGCTTCTCGTGTGAAGTTAAAGTGCAAATGACTTCATCTTTGCTGCTGCTCCAACTTCATAACTGCGTTTTGCAGTACCAATACATCCTGTATCACACTTTTAGAACTTACTAGCAGTCACCAGCTAAAGCATTTCAGTGTCACATCTACATCCTAGGCTAGACAAAACGTGACTGAGAAATGAAACAACACGAAAAGACACACAGCTTGGCAGACACATGAGTTGGCAGTCACACAGTAAGGACACAGACCACCTGACTGGTTCAAACTCACTGTCAATGAGGATCCACATGGAGGCAGCTCTGTCCGCTGGACTGTGTTAGGACATCAGCTGAAGTGAGTCCTACTGTGAAAAATCAAAGTGAAATTTGCAAACATCAGCTAAAGAAGGTATAAAACACAGATCACATTGTAATGCTAGTCATGACAACTTGCAAATCTTCAGAGATGGGGGGAAAAAAATAATATTCACATTTGCTGGAAAAATCAGACAAACAAAATTCCAGCAAATGGATGCAAGTGCATAGAACTAGTCTGGACATGAATCAAGGTCGATTTCAAGTACTTTAGAGATCCAATCTGAATGCTTTGCACAACGAGTTTCAGGCTTTGATTTTGTGAGATGAAGGCAGGAGCCCATTTCCTCTAGGCTGAGTGCAACTAACAACAGCTGTAAAATGCTCCTGGCTGCCTGACAGGACACACTTTCATCCTCTGACCTTTCTGAGAAAAAAACCAAGGTTGGCATAGATGTACTGGCACATTTTTTCCATCATATAACATATTATCCTGATGGAACTCATCACTGCACTGTAAACAGAATTTCATTTTTATGTTTATAATTCCTCAGACTGATAAACACTTTCTGCTATGGAGTTTATAAATATATACAGTTTTTAAAAGTCTTGTTTGTATTTCAGAGTTCTTATAAAAAGAAGAATATTTTGAATGCCCTGTTACCTCCAATACCAAAGATAGATGCTAGAGTTTGACATGCTTGGACTCCATGTTCTGTGCAATGAACATTCCCAATACAAAATACATGCCCTACGTATGGAACTAACCAGGAGACAGGGGAAAAAATGTCACCAACTCGAGAGTTTAAATTATGTGCCAAAATAAAATATCCTGTTTACAAAGACACTCGGCATTTTCAGACGGAAAGCAATTAAAAAAACACAAGCCTTCTTTTGTTGGCTAAGTATGGTTCTCTATCTTAATTAGATAATCAAATTTGAATAAAGACGTTTGCCTCCAGTTTAAAAGTGTTGTTATCTGACCACACTTGTAAATGGCAAACAGCTCAAGCTACTAAAATCAAAGGGGAGGCTAATTATATTAGGCTAAAGCATGCAAAGGGCTTGACTTTACAAGCCTTTCATATACAGAACTCCGGCTGCCTACAGGATCAGAGCCTTACATGGGGAATCTGAGACCTTCCCAGCCCTTTCAGTTCCATTTCTCATGCTTGAAGAGCTAGGTTGCCATCTGACACAGGCTTGAAGCAGCTGCACAAGATAAACTCGAGCAAAACACATCAACACAGGAGTAATTAACAATTAGAGGGGGCAAGAACTGCACATTGCCTTATCTAAACAACATCTCATGGGGAGTCCACACACCTGAGTACACCATGATCATGTACCACCTTCTCAGCTGCAGAATTTATTCTTCAATCTTATGGATATGGAGAACACTTCTTCCAAATCACTGCTCTCAAGAATATTTTGGGCTAATCTTTTAAGGTTAAAGTATTGATCTTAAACTATGAGTGCTACAGTATACATATACATATATATATATATATATATATATATATATATACACACACACAGTATGCAACAACTTTAAAAACTCTTTTGCTAAGTTCAGTAAAATGCTTGGATTTTTTTGGTTTACTTGAATTTTATAGTACTTTCAAAGCTGCTCTCCAGTAAGCACTCTGTTTACCCTAAAATACAATTTTACTCAATTATGCAACTGAAGAAATAAACTTTTTTTTACAGAAGAAAATAATAACCAGTTCACAAGGTGGAAAAGGTATTTAATGGCATTAGAAAGACTGCCAAATTACTAAGTATCATATTCTTTTAAAAAGTGACTGAGATCTTCACGGATCTTTCCACATGTATCTTGGAACATGTATTGAGCCAATCTCTCAACTAGACACAGAAAATAATTTAGGGTGGAAAGGACCTCAAAAATCAAGTTCAATTACAAGTCACAACCACACTGCCAAGTCCACCGCTAAACCATGTCCCCAAGTGCCACATCTACACATCTTTTGAATACCTCCAGAGACGGTGACTCCAACACTTTCCTGGGCAGCCTGTTCCAATGTTTGTCAATGCTTTCTATGAAGAAATGTTTTCTAATATTCAACCTAACCCTCCCCACAACTTGAGGCCATTTTGTTTTATTACTTGTTACCTGGAAGAAGAAACCAACCCCTCACCTGGCTACAACCTCCTTTCAGGCAGTTGTAAAGAGAGGTAAGGTCCTCCCTCAGCCTCCTCATCTCCAGGCTAATTCTCAGCTGCTGCTCACAATATTTGTGCTCCTGACCCTTCACAAGCTCCCTTGCTCTTCTCTGGACACTCTCCAGAAGCAGTGGAAATTATCTTGTAGCAAAGGGCCCAGAACTGAGTTTAGGATTTGAAGTGTGGCCTCACCAGTGTTGAGTACAGGGGGACAATCCCTGCCCTGTCCTGCTGGCCACACTATTGCTGATCCAGGCCAGGATGCCCTTGGCCTTCTTGGCCACCTGGGCACACTCTGGCTCATGTTCAGCTGCTGTATCCAGCACCCCCAGGTCCTTTTCCACTGGGCAGTTTTCTAGCCACTCTGCCCCCAGGCTGTAGTGCTGCAGGGAGATTTTGGGACCCAAGTGCAGCACCCAGTTTGCTGAACCTCATATGATTGGCCTTGGCCCATCAATCCAGCCTGTTCAGATACCCCTGCAGAAACTTCCTATCCTCCAGTAGATTGACACTCCCATCCCATTTGGTGTCTTCTGCTGAGGGTGGACTCCGTCCCCTCATCCAGATTATTGATAAGGATATTGAACAGATCTTTATATGAAAAAAATAGGAAGGAAAAGATCATTTTTGTAGTATGCCACAGAAGTATGTGCTTTCTAAGATCCAGGTAAGGAATTTTTATCCCATGGAAGTGAAATGCATAGCTCCTTTAAAGTCCTGCTACTTGTGGCTTGCTTGCAGAGAGTGACCATGTTAATCTGACTATGGTATATGTGTGAAGGTCTAGAAAGTGGTTTTCAAATTCTCAGTCTCCGCAAGGCCAAACAACTCAGCTTCGTTGAGTCCAGTAGGACTGAAAGCCCAGATACTGGACAGAGTTCTTTCAGAAGAGAGCAAAGGCTGTTTAGATTTCAAAGACTGGACAGGAAGAGAGAGAAAGCTGCCCCATGCATGTGGTTTTGTGTTTAGACAAGACTACCAACTCTACTCCTTTTAATCACCAACACTTGGAGTTCCCAGGCTTAGAGCAAATATGTGTCCTTGTGCAGTAAGCCTGGACTACCCTGAACATGCATGAGGCCTCATGCCCATTCACAATCAACATCCCAACTGCAATAACTCTCACAAGTTTCTATTGCACTGTTGAGCAGAAACACAAGCAAGCACGTTAGCTGAGCCTGTATCCTGGGCATCCAAGCAATTTATGCCGCCTGCAGAAATGTTGCCAGAGGTGCTTCAGGTCTCCCTTCTAACAAAGAACACAAGAAAACACAGAATCTCTGAACAGGTCCTGCTTCGGAGACCTTTGTGCCAGATTGTGATAGCCCCAGTGTCACATAAAGATCAGTGAGATCCTCTTTTCTCTAGTCTTTTCCTACTAGCTGCTGTCAGGCAGGAGGAGTGGAAACAGAACAGCATGCAGAAACTGGATCTGTGGCAGCCAAGAGATTGCCTCCTCCAGGGGAATTTCTTACTGGTCATTTTCAAGCCTAGTTCAATCTCCTACATCAACTGGAAAATGAAATCTGTTAACTTGACAAAGTGGATGATGAGAGACAGAACCTGGTATCTCTCTGAAAGTCATAGGTACATCCATTTTCCCTCCAGTCATAACACTTGGGTAACATTTGTGATCTATAATATCCCCAAGCAGGTTTTGATCAAGGTCCAGGTAGATATGGATATGCCAAGAGGTCAGCTGAATGCTGTACAATCAAGAAGTCAACAGGTATTGGCTTTGCCAGAACCAAAGGGAGCCATCACCCATGCCAAAGGTGAGTCAATTAGCAAAAATTGTAACATTTAACACTGACATACTGAGGCGAGTTTGCTGGGCTTCCAAAAGAGTGCATTGATCCAGAGACTGGAACAATAAAGGCAGCAGTTAGAGAAAAAAAACCCTTCTTGATACCCTTGCCAAACCAACAGAAATGCCACTTACATTCTTACAGTTAACATCCAATTTAGTGATCACATTTCATCACGAAGAAACATGTTGCTATTGCCTGAGGCAAGCACAGAATCTACTAGGGAACCAAAAAGGAACAAATGAGATATTAAGCCTGAACTTGACAAGCAACATTCCAGTTCCTACCATAGTTTTTGGGGGGGTGTATATTAGGAGGACAGATCATTCTATGGAATTCGCCACTTTCCTGTGAATTGTATCTAACTGTAGAAAAGTGCAACTCAGCAAATCAGGACGTGATTTATCTCTCTGGCCTTTGAAGGACAGCTGAGGTGCTCTTGGTTAACATACTGAGGAATACAGCTCAGGACAAAGACTTGAGACTGATGCAACCCTTGTCTCTCATTAAGCTAAAAACCAAGAAGATTTTCAAATTTATTTTCAAACAATTTTTAAACTTGCCGTATGTGTGAAGAATTCATCAACTGCTGATAAAAAAAATATCCAGGGAATGTCTGCTTAGCCATGCTGAACAGGAGCTAAGGGCACTGATTCTGCAAGAGGCATCCTCATCCCCTGTGACTAATGTGACTCAGTGGCACCTCAGGTATAGTGGAGTGCTTGGTGTTTGGTTCCATGAATCTAGACTAAAGGCATTTATCTCAGTTTGCTCATCACAAAAAAAGCCCCTAAAACTACTTGTAAATTCATCACACACTGTGAGAAACGAGCACTGAAGAGTGCAAAAGTCTCACCTTTACAAAGATTGCTGACAGCAAATCTGAAGATATTCTCTCCCCCAGCTGAGCCTTGGTATCCATTTATTTACCTTCTTCCTGGATGAAATAAAATAGCCAGACAGATTAAACATGGCCAAGTCCTGGAATGGTCAGTGGGGTGAGGAACACGGGCCCAGTTTTCACATAAATTGACTGCTCCAAGACTCATTGTAATCCCGTTTAACAGTGACCCCTAGTGTTGTTCGGCTGCAGCTTTGCGTTTTCTTGGGTGTTGGGCGAAAAAGATCAAATAAACCGTAATAAAATGAAGCTGCCTTTATACTACAGGGCAGTGTCAATGCTCAGCCTCTGTCGTGGATGAGTGGAATGCACCTCAGCCAAAGCAGAGAGGCAGCAATATATTTCACTGAGGTAAGGTAATAATTTGACAGAGTTCAATAAATTCCGTGGAATTTAACAGTGGTTTAACAAGGTTCAATAAGTTTGATGGCAAGGCTCACCTCATTAATTCATGCATGGAAGAAAAAGGGGAGGAGGGGAAGGAAGGGAAGAGGGGGAGGGGAAGAGAGGAAAGGAAAGAGGAGAGAGGAGAGAGGAGAGAGGAGAGAGG
>VYXF01007307.1:666694-722767 GCA_013397295.1 Polioptila caerulea
TTTCCTGGATTCCCCCTCGTGTGGAGAAGGAGGAGGGGAGCCGCCGTGGGGCTGCTGTGTAGCGAAGGCGTATTTGCAGGATCCCGCCCTCTCGGGTTTTGCAAGCTGAGCCGTACTTACCTAAGGCAGGGGGAAACGGCCTCTATTGCACCAGGGCAGGTTCAGGTTGGACATCAGAAAAAAAAATCTCTTCGCTGAAATGGTGATTAGGCATTGGAACTGACTTCCCAGCGCACTGGTGGAGCCACCCTTCTCGGAAGTGGATATGGCACTGGGTGATATGGTTTAGTGAGTGTGGTGGGTTCTGGCAAAGGTCGGACCTGATTATATTGGATGTCTTTTCCAACCTTAATGATTTTATGATCCTTACAATGGGGAATGGATTCAAACTAAGAGAAGTTAGGTTTAGGTTAGATATTAGGAGGAAATTCTTTACTCTGAGGGTGGAACTTGAAACAGAGTGCCCAGAGAAGCTGTGGATGCCCATCCCTGGCAGTGTTCAAGGCCTGGTTGGATGGGGCTTTGAGCAGCCTGGTCTAGTGGAAGGTGTATCTGCCCCTGCCAGGTTGGAACTAGACAAGCTTTCAGGTCTCTTCCGACCCAGACCATTCTGTGGTTCTCTACCTGGTGATTAAGCTGCCCATCACACTCCTGCAATGCTGCAGACGGCTCGTAGGAGGGCAGGGTTGTTTTCATTTGTTGATGAATTCAGCAATTATGTTACTGCAGGGCAAAAAGGAAAAAAAAAAAAAAAAAAAAAAGACATAAAGCTTAAATCAANAAAAAAAAAAAAAAAAAGAAGACATAAGAGGAAAAATGCATAAATAAATTAGGTTAAATGTAGCATCAAACTGTTCTGCTCTCCTCCTAGTTCAGGCTTGGTGCAGGCATTGCTGCTGAGAAAAGCACACCCCTTAAATCAGCAAAGGCATTTCTATGTGGCCAGTAAGTCTGAGTCAAAGGCTGATTAGGCACCTAAGCTAATTTGATGGGTTTGATTGGTTTGGTTTGCTGTTCACACTTGTGTTAAACTGTTTCACCAAGCTGCTTTGCCACACAGCTGCCTAGACAGCTGTGCACTTCTGAGGAAGAGGCATCAGGAAGAACGTGAAGTTGCATTTTTGTGTAGTAATGTGTGATCCTATAGTACTGAAAAACTGCTCAACAGAAGTCATGCAGTACCTTGTAGACCTGGATTATACCTTTCTTTTGTGGTGTTGAGATAATAATTTAAATCTTTTTTCTTGTAGACAGCTATTAAATGTGTGTGGGATTGGTTTGTGGGTTTTTGTGGATTTTATTCCCCCTTGGGAATGCAGATTGAAACCAAACTATTCTCTTGACAAATTTGCTGGGTATTATTAATCCCCATCAAGTAGAAAATGTAGGAGCACATGATACCGTCAGTGTGTGCATTTCAGAGCAGACTGCCAGACCTGTACTCCAAAAGCATGAAACAGTCTCTGAGGTTCTGAACAAACAACTGCAATGGTGCAGGAGGGGAGAGAAGCCATTGAGGCTTTCTCAGTCTTCAGAGAATGGCAGACTGGTTTGGGTTGAAAGGGACCATGAAAACCATCTACTTCCAACTCCCTGCCAGAGGCAAGGACCCTTTCCACTAGACCAGGTTGCTCAGAGCCTCATCCAACCTGGCCTTGACCACTTCCAGGGATGGGTCATCCACAGCTTATCTGGGCAACCTGCTCCAGTCCCTCACCACCCTCACAGCAGAAAGCTTCCTTCTAACATCTAATCTAAACCCACTCTCTATTCCAGTTTTAATCCATTCCTCCATGTCCTCTTGCTACATGCCTTTCTGAAGTCTTACAAATCTTTGCAATGGCAGAGTATTTGTTAAGTGTCCAGCATATCCTGGGAGTCATATTCATTGCATGGAGTTGGATAAAAAGGAACATCAGGAATGTCTGCTAGTCTTCTCAGGAGATAATTCTAGCCAGTTCTGTGAGATTTTGCCTGGTACCCCAAACCTGGTGTCAGCTTAAGCTGGGTTTGTGGGATAAACCTGCACATTCTGCTTCTGTCTGACCCCCGGTTGCCACCACTCTTACCTATTCACTTACTTCTGCCAAACTGGAGTCTCAAGAGTGAAAATGTGTATCCAAGAATAAGGGGAAATGCACACAGGCACTATGGATTTACATGAAGTTGAACATTTCTTGATCAGAGATGGTGCTGCTGAAGTTACTTGAAATAATTTTGGTGCCCTTTTTTGTATATAGTATTCTCTTTCTTCTAAAATGTAGCTTTTTTTTTTTTTTTTAGCTGGAGATGGGGATTCTTGCTACTTTTTCAGTGATGGCAATTCAACTAACAACTTATTGCCATACTTAGCACATAACTTTGGTCAAAGATACCTGCATTTTATTGAGGCTAGATGAACACCTCTAAATTACTTTTGGATATTCCTTGGAGGTTACAGTATTGGCCCTTTTAAACTGTTTTTTTAAGTTGCAAAGATCTGAAATGTGAATCACCATTCATTAGAGACCGCATGCACAAAATATTGGATCTGACTGATGTACAATGTATTTCAAAATTATCCAGAAAAGCTAACCCCAAAGAAATACTAATTATGTCTGTCATCCTTTTTCAGCAACAGTATCAAAGTGCCCTGTTTTGGGCTGACAAAGTAGCTTCACTTTCTCATGGTAAGTGGTTGCTTTTTACATTGTATTTTATTAACTTCTTTCTGATAGTGTTCTATTTTGGTGGGGTTTTAGTGCTGTTTGGCCAAATGTTGACATTTGGAGTTTGGTGTAAGTGCATTTTTGTGATCTTTGGAATGCCATTCTCTTAAATAGAGCAGAGCTCATCTCCTTCCCTTTTGAACTTTGTGTTAAAATTCCTCTTTGAACAAACCTTAAGAAACAAAGAAACAAGAGCAACAAGAGCCCATGGTGGTTTCCCAGAGGACTCAGGGCTGCCCTGGGTGACAAGTACAATGCAGGTGTACATTGGGAGGGAGTTGATGCTGTCCATCCCCTCCTTACTTACGCTCTGAAAGTGATCCCAGGGACTCGATCCCACAAAGGCTTTGGTTGGCAGTAAGGTAGGAGGGTACTAAGCTGTACTTCTGAAATTGCAACTACAAGCTATGGAAGTCTAGTGCTTTCACTGTTGTTAGGTTCCCACTGATTTTTTTAATTGAGAGACACATTTATGGGTTGTTGCTTTTCTGCCCTATGTCCAAGAACAGAGTAACCTGCAACTGCTGCTTTTTTAATCTGTAACATTGTTGTCTCCTTCTCACGACACACCTCTGTTATGGCAATCTTTGTATTCACTGTCCAGTGCACTATCTGAGGTCTTTAAAGTTAAAATCTGATTATGTTTTCATTTTAATCTCTCACTGATACATACTGTAAGTACTTTATGCATATTTATCAATAAAATTTTGTAACTCAGTAGGGTGCTAGAGTAGGGGGAAGATACTTTTCTAGTGAAGCTGAAGTGAACATTCTGTATTAAAATGTTTGAAGCTATATTGTAAAGCAATGGTTTATAATTTGTTCTTCTACTTCAGAGGAACCACAGGATATCTACTGGTTGGCCCAATGCCTTTACCTAACAGCTCAGTATCACAGGGCAGCACACGCCCTTCGGTCGAGGAAGTTGGATAAGGTAAGTCATTTTAGTCAAAGGCATGCTACTCTTACCCCTGTTTTAAGGCTCTGCTGCTAACCACAGTGACTTCCTCACTATCACAGGATTATGTTTGTAAGAAAAGTAATTAAGAAAGCTGCATTATTTAGTTTATAAGGCCCTGTGTTCAATTGGTCAGGTTTAAAGCGTTGTCCCTCAACAGAGTCACATAAAAAAGAAGGGGTCTAAGGGTGTAACTGCAGCAGGTATAGTAAGGTAGATTGTCACTTTGGATGTGGTTGTTTCAATTATCCTCCCACTCTGATAATGAATGGTAAAGACAAGAGTCAAGTAAGTGTCCTTTGAGAATTTAGGAGTAGAGAAAGTGTTACAGCCTGGGTTAGGAAGGACTTTTGGTGGTGAAAGGGGTGAAGAAGCCATAGGACTGGAAAAAGAGAGAGCAAAAGGGGCTCTGGCAGTGTAAGCAAACACCTTCTTTCTTTATAATTGATGTGTATGAAACTTCTCTTTCAGTTGTATGAGGCATGTCGCTACCTTGCAGCTAGATGTCACGTGAGTACACGTTTTAACCTCTACAAACTAAACTAAAGCAAACTAAACTAAATAAAAGACACATCCTAGGAAGATTAGGTACCTGATAGGCATATGTTCATTGGAACAACAGGTTTAAGTTTTCTGACAGTTGACTTCATTCTTTAACTTTCGGTTGAATCACTGGAGTATCCATTGTGGCTCTAATCTGAAGAAATCCAACTGACCTTTTTTCCCAGGAAATACTCCTCTAATATTTTGTGGGCAAAGACATGTGAACCATTTTTGTCTCATGTCTTCATGTTTGCACCACAGGAGATGTGATTTATGGTTGTATAACTTTAGTTAGCAGCTTTATACTTCTGTATAAAATGTCGTACATAAAAGATAAAATGCAGTGCTTTCAGAGACCCAACTGAATCAATTGGTAGATTAAATACAGAAATTTGAAATAAAATAATGTGCTGCTTATAGAATAAGATGATGGTATTTTATTAAAACCTCTGTTAACTTTTTTTAGAACCAAACCTGTTTCTCTGCATAATGCTGAATAACACGTTTTTCTGTACATGCTTTATTTTATCATTTTTTGCATATTTTTATAATTGTATCATTTTTGCATATTATAGATGACCACTAAAAGAGCTAACTGCAATTATAAAATGATAAATGGCCAAGTATGAAAATGCATGCATGAAAAACCTGCTGATAAACATTGGTTGTTATAACCTATGCCTTTGAAACATGATGCTGTGTTTATTGGTGCTTTATGTACAAATATTTCAAAACCTCATTTTTTACATGCACTTGTTTGGTTAGTATGCTGCAAAAGAGCATCAGCAGGCCTTGGATATTCTTGATATGGAGGAGCCAATCAACAAACGACTTTTTGAGAAGTACCTGAAGGATGAAAGTGGGTTGAAAGATTCTACCACAGACTGGGAGATGTCTCAGTCCTCAGTAAGTGGCATTACTTTTAAAAATATTTTTGTAGGAAAAAATCTGTGAAGTCAGAAAGTTATTTCACAGCTCTAAAAAATCTGAAACTGCATTAAAGCTTTCTTTTTCAGGTAACATAATTTTTGGAAATGCTGAATTGTTCTTCTTTCAGTCACACATTGTGTGTTAGCTCACCTGAATGAAGATAACTCAGTATGCAGAAATAAACAGTGCTTTTCAACAATTTCTTATAAATTATTTGCAGACACTTTGCAGGAACTTCATGATCTAGCACTGGTTTTTACAATCTTTTAGCTCTTTCTTGCTAATGTGTGCTAACATTGCTCTCAATTGGGTTGCAGGTGCTGAGATAATACACCAAGTTTTTTTTTTCTTTTCCTGCTATTTTTAATGAAATAGTCAAGTGTTGTTCTCAGTGGGATATTCTTTGATCACATTTGTGAAAATTATGTGAGGTGAAGGTGAAGTTTTTGAAGCTCAGTGAAAAAAAACTGTGTGTAGACACACAGTTTAAAGAGATTGGTACGATGTGTAGGCTGAAGGGTCTGTGAAGAATTGTTAGTTTCAGAGGTACAAATTAAAATTTATTAGCTGAAATTACAGCATAGGTGATTGACAGACAGCATTTTCCCTGTAATGCTGAAAGTGAGTTACACTGCTGATGTGAACTGATTTTGAATGCTGGTATAATGGGATTAAAGGACTGTTCAGTCTGGTGATAGTGTTGGGTAATGTGTTCTAACTTTGTCTTTTGCTGACACTTTTGTGGCCTTCTGACTGAATGGAATACCCATCAAGGGAATTTTGGAAAGAACATGTTAGTTAATAAACATTGTAGCACAAATGGTAATTAAAGGCTTTCACTGTTTTCTTTTCTGGAATATCTGTGTTTTGGATTGAAAACAAGGATGTAGTTTTCTGTTCAGAACAGTTGAGTCCATTGATTTGGCCTTTTTCATCTCTACTGTGGTCATTCTTGTCTTGCATGAACTATGTGATTTAATGGTCAGCAAAGAAGTGTATTGCCTTTGGAAGTGACAATTTCTTATGTTGGATATGAAGGGAATTTAGTATAATTAGGTTACAACTCAGTATCAGAGAGCTGGATGCCAGAACTAGAAAAGATAAACTCTGTCCTCCTGCTGTTTATTTCGAGCATGTGTTTGTTTGGCAGTAAGTAACCTGGCAGAGCATCCTTTGGATTTTTCTTTGAGATAGTAGAGACAGCTTTTTATTTAAAGACAGCACTAGAAAACCAGGTTCTATCATGCATGAAATACTTTTTACTTTCCAGGGAGCCCATTTGATTTGTGCTCACAACTAAATTGCACAAGCTGATTCAGTCTTTGACCTCCTGTCCTGCTTTTCCACCAGATCAAGAGCTCTATATGCCTTTTACGAGGGAAGATCTATGATGCTTTGGATAATAGAACCCTGGCAACTTACAGCTACAAAGAGGCCTTGAAGCTTGATGTTTACTGCTTTGAAGCATTTGATCTTTTAACATCGCACCATATGCTGACAGCACAAGAAGGTCTGGAGAGAAGTATTTCTCAAAGACAAGTAAAATTTACCTGCTTTCTCAACATGTGTTTTCCTAGATAAAAATTAAGGCAATACAACAACTAACGAGCTTCAAAATGTTAAGAACAGAAAATGCATGAAATGAGTGAAAATTAAGATTTGCACAAATTTGCATTTGGACTTTTATTTTTCAGTCCTGCAGTGCTAAGAGTTGAAAGAAACACAGTAACCCAGCTGTCCTGCTTGTTAGCTCCTAAAGCTCTTCTGCTCTGCCCAGCTAAGGCAAAGTTTTGTCCTGTGTTCTCAATTTTGCAGGCTTTGAACCAAGTAAACCCTCCTGGGGTTTGCTTAGGCATTAGTTAATATAGCATTCTAAGTGATAACATTTGACATGTGGAGTAAACAAAAATAATGATGTGTTATTTCATCTTTATTACATTCTATTTTAAAGTGTAGAAGGAATAACTAATCAATCCTTAATTTTCAAAATTAGTAGTATTATATGTTTCAGTGTATCTGTGCTGTTATAGTCCTTACAGTTGGGATGACCGTCATAAAATCCTTTGTATCTTTAAGTTCTTGAAATGTTGGATCTTGCTGTTTCTTCTGTAATATGACCACTTCAATGTTTTTTAATTCACATAGAAAAAGAACTCCTTGAATCTCTACCTCTAAATAGACAATGTACAGAAGAAGAACAGGAATTGCTTCACTTTTTATTTGAGAATAAATTGAAAAAGGTAAGTCCCAAAAATCTGGAGAATTGATTGAAAGTCTTGACTTCGAGTGTAAATTTTCTTGAATCCCATTTCTTCTGAACATTGAAATAAATATGGACTTCGTAATTTTGAAAATTTTTGATGCACTTGATGCAGTAGTGTAACAGTTTTCTGTTAATTGTTTTCTGCTGTGGTGACAACTTGAAATTCTGATTTAAATTTTTGAAAATTTATTTATTGAGGAACTTGTAGGTGGAGAAAAAGAATGTTAATAATATAGACAAAACGTGAATTACCTGAAAATATTAGGCTGTAACAACGTCATTCCAGACTATTCTTATCCAAAGATAAGGTGATAAGGAGCACTAAAAATATATATTGCTCAGTTTTAATTTCTGCAGCCTACACAAAACATATTGACTATGGCAAGCATCTTTTGTGTTCTAAATGAGCTTTTAAGTACATTTTAAAGAAGCAAATTTTAACAAATACAGGTTTATAGACTTTCAGTTTAAAAATAAAAATTTTAAGAACTTTAAAGCTTCTTAAATATTTTAAAGGAGTAAAAATATTAGTACTTATATAATCTGATTTTAGTTTAGTTTTTGTTTGAAATGTTGTTTCTTTTGTCTTTCAGTATAATAAACCCAGTGAAACACTGATTCCTGAATCAGTAGATGGTCTTCAAGAAAACCTGGATGTGGTAGTATCCTTAGCAGAAAGGCATTATTACAACTGTGACTTCAAAATGTGTTACAAGCTTACTTCAGTGTAAGTGTACAAAGCAACTTTCACGGTTTTCTCTCATATGGTGGAGTGTAATAATTATGCCTGGACTTACAGCAAATATTGTTGTTTAATGGGTAAACGTACATAATAATTTGATATGTATTTCAGTATATATGTCTCAGGTATTTAAAATGTGTAGTTGGTGTCTGGCAAGACATGGTATTTTTATAAGACATATCAGAAGTATCCAAGGTAAAACTCTGCTTAGTCAGCACTGTGCTGCACTTCCCTTCATCCATCCTCTTCCTTATTCTGGAACCTTCAATTTTGTGTGCTCTTCACCTGCTTCTTGTTTGGCCTTCAGAATGAACTGGTTTGAATCAGTTGTTAGTTAGGAAGTTTGATTTCTCTGGCCAATTAGCAGTTACAGGGTGATTGATAATGATCAAAAGTCGTTATTAATTTAAAAGCTAGCACCGTGTTTCTGAGTTGGATGGCCGAGTATCGTGTGTGGGTCGTGGCACAGCCCAGGCACGCGCTGCTCTGGGGTCAGAGGGGTCAGAACAGCACCATGGTTTGCTTCTCACCTACTGCAGGTCTGGACTCATGGATGTGTTTCTGAATGCCACAGGAAACAAAACTGAGCTAAATGTGGCTCTGAAGGAAATACTGCCTGGTGTTAACCTCAGGAAGTTGAGGACTATTGCTTGAAAGTTACTGTCAAATGTATGGAAAAGATGAACAGAAATGTTGTTTTCTCTCTGCTGGTTAAATTTGAAGTGACCTGCAAAACAAAAGAGCATTTTATTCTGATTTTTTAATTGTATATTCAGCTTGAAGGAATTTTCTGTTATCCTCTTTTGTTAAGCTAAATTAACTGTTGTATTTCTGATCTGAAGAGAACCTCTATTATGCTGTTAATAGTTGTCTTGTAGTCACAAATAGCTTTCTAATGCCCAAAGTGGTAATTAACTGGAACATGCTATACAAGCAGTTTGCTTTTAACACATTAAAGTTTTTGAAATGTACATTACAGTTTTTAAAATTTTTTTTTAGAGTGATGGAAAAAGATCCCTTCCATGCAAATTGTTTACCTGTACATATAGGGACACTTGTGGAGCTTAACAAAGCAAATGGTAAGGAACACAGCATTTAATACAACTCATCAGAAGGCTGTAAAGCCCCAATTTTAATAGAAAATTAAAGATACCAAGAAACCCCCTTATATACCATTTGAAAAATTACAAATATATTTTCCTCCTACCTGCCATTTCAAGGAAACAGTGGTGACTGGTAAAGAAGGGAATTTCAGAGCTGACAGCAGGATTGAGGGTTAGGGGGAAGTAGATGTGCAAAGAGAGTTCATGGTCATGAGTGTTACTGTCTTTTAACCACTGGACTGTGCAGCCAGGAGGCCCGTGAGCCACACTGCCTCAGCCCTGTCATTGTGATTTCTGTTTCCACGTGATCTTTGTACAGGATCTGGCTGTACTTTCTCTGCTCAACAGTAAAATATAATAAATTAAACTAGAAAGAACTCTTTAGCAGTTGCGTGTGCTTAGGTGGACATGATTATTCTGTGATAGAAAAAATTCAAGACCCTCCTTGCCTTTGCAGTTGTGAAGGCCTGTCTTTAGTTCAAACAAATTAATAATCATGCAACACCTTCATTGGAATTACAGTAATAGCTCACTTGCAGCTGGAGTGGCTTTTTCTCATTCCAGACTGCATATAAATCAAGTGAGCAGCTTGAATGTCTTTAAAATCAACTGGAAAATTGAATAAGGATTATATATTCATATGCTGTGCAGTCTCTTGGGATGGTGTATTATATGTACACAAATAGGTCCTTAGGTGTATGGTACTTTTTGGTGATTAGTGAATATACCTCTCAGTTATTTTACAGTTAAATACATCTGAAAATGGGGCCAGTACTCTGATTTTTCTTCTAAATCTACCTTGAGAAGCATTATGTACATAAGTTAATATTTTGTAAGCCAGTTGTACTGGTTTTTTTCTTCTGGAGCTGAGAGTTGATACAAAGTGTTCCAGGACAATCTTATTGGTTTAAGAGCACTATGCTCTGAAGAAATAGAAACTTTACATGTCAAAATGCTTTTTCCTTTGAAATTGCATAGGCAATAGAATTGTTAATCCTGTAGTTGATTAGTGCTGCTATTATTAGAAAGTCTGTAAGTAAGTTATTCCAGTAACTAGAATTATTATTTTTACTAAAAAAGCAATCACTTGGAATTATTCAAAATAATATAATAATTTATTTGCCTTTGTCCTATTTTCAGCATATTAATGCACAGGACTCTACTTTGAAATGGATCTAGCCAGTATGTTATACCTTTTAGATGTAGGAAGTTGAATAGTGTTTTACCTTGACAAGGTACATTCAAGTGTAATACTACTGGCATTTATTTTAATGTATGTTAATGACCTAAGTTGTTGCAGAATTCTTAAAGGGTGGGAAGTAGAGCTGCCTATTTTTGTGCTGTGAAGACTTATGGGTTGTTTTGGTTGGGTTTTCTTTAGCTAATTGCAAAACTGAAAATATTTTAAGGCAGTTTAAAGCATTACCATTAAAAGAAAATATTTTGTTCTCTTGTGGATTAATAGTGTTAGATGTTCTGTATATTTTGTATGGAAAGCTAAAAGACTTGAAACATCTAAATGTTTTAGCATGTTTTAATTTTCTTTTCTTGTTTCTTCCCACTACGTAGAGCTTTTCTATCTTTCTCACAAACTGGTGGACTTGTACCCAAATAATCCTGTAAGTTGTTCTAAGTTTTTGTTGTCAGGTATTTTTCTTTTTTAGGAGAAAGCACATAAAAGTTGTATTGTATTAGTTTGAGGTACAGAATTTAAAATCTTTTTCTGGATGAAGCTTGTAGAAATGGTTCACTCCTTTCATTTTCTCTGCGTTGTAATTTCCTTATTCCAAGGTTCTTTTTATAAAATTATGGACCTGTAAAAGGTATTAACTGCGAGTTATTTACTTTGATTAATAATTTAAAACACGTTATAGTAATAAATGTCTACATGTCTGTGAGCAACCTTTTCCAGTGTTTGATCACCTTCGCAGTAAAAATTGTTTTTATTTGACTTGATCCTATTTTTCTGTGTTGCAACTTGTACCCATTGCTTCCCGTGCTAGCACTGCACCCCTGAAAAGAATCTGGCTGTCTTGTATTCCCTACCATTAAATAATTCAGGACAGCAGTAAGCTTTCCACTTAGCTCTCTTTATGCAGCTGAATAAGCCCCAGTTCAAAAGGTACATGCCAGCAGTTCTGGTGTGTCTGTAATACTAAATAATTTGAAGAGCCGACTGTGATTTCAGTGAAAATGTTCCTAACTTCTCTAATTATTATGTCTTCCTCTCTTCTGATGCTTCACTAAAATGAGTGTGATGTATCTAATAATATTCTATTTTTATTTTAATGTGTAGGTGTCATGGTTTGCAGTAGGATGCTATTACCTCATGGTCGGCCACAAAAATGAACATGCTAGACGATATCTCAGGTAAATTTTTTTTTTCTGTTTTCCTTAGTGAATCTGTTGCTCACTTGCTAAGTAAACATTTAATGTTCATGATTGTTTGTAAGCTCATAAAGAGAAGCCTCAATAAATTGGTTATTAAATACTTTTGTTGCCACTCTTTTTTTTGGTATAGCAATTTAGACCTCATGCATAGAGATACTTTAAAAATGAGGAAGGCTTCTGTGGTACCTCTCTAGGCAGTCACCTTCCTGTTCTGAGCAGGTGTCATCCCTGCAGTCATGCTGCTGAGCTAACTACAGCTGGAGGTCATCAGGCCTCAGTTCTCCGTTGAGGGACACTCAGGCATTCTCCCAGGTTCAGGTTTCATATCTGAAAGGGAAGGATTATATGGAAAATTCTGACATTTGGCTGTCCAGTTGTTTCTGTGCACAAGCAACAGTGGACTTTTTAGGTTTGGTCAATGCTGTTTCCTGTGGGTCTTCTGTATGCGTAGTGGACATCAGCACTGGGGAGCAGGACCTTGCTGTGAAGTACAGCAGTTGTTCTGGTGCTGTCAGCTTAAACTGGGAAGGCATAAATCAACCTGTAAGACTAATGTTTCCTGAGAATATTTTGCAGACAATAAATGAAAGATGGGTTAGTCATTTAGACTTTTTAAATGCCTGGTTATTATGAGTAAAATATTGAAATTCCTGTCCTGAGTAATATATTTGGTTTTGGTGCTGAAATAAAAAAAAAAATCTTTAAATGTACAAGCATCCCTAGACAGCAACAAAGGATCTGTAGATGTGTTGAAGAGAAAAACAAACCAACCAAAAAACAACAAACATCAAAATCCAGAGTAGTTCTGGCACAAGGGAAAAAGAGGTCTGCTAAAAGTGAAATAGTAACAAGATGCTTAAATTTCTTGGAGAAAAATGATATTGTAAAGCTAAGAATGATAGTGTAAGGCTAGGGACAGCTGTGGCCTACACAGTGGCTTCCAAAAGAGAAACTTGAAGACACAGTCAAATGCCTGCATATCTTTCACTGCTGTCATGGGTGACAAGATACAAATGTTTGAATATGTAAAGTTTTGTCTCAGAAGACAGAGAACAAACCGTTCCCTAGGATCTGTGATGAGAAATAATGACTTTAACTGTGACAGACAAAATTTAGATTATATGTTAGGAAAAAACACGTTTTTAAGGATAGTTAAGCAAAATGATAGAATACTTATGGAACATGTATTATCTCCATGTCAGAAGCTTTTAAGAAAAGACTGGGCACATTTGTCATGAGCTGTTTAGTTATGAATGCTCTTGCCTTCAGATTCAGAAAATAATCTACACAGCTTTCTAATGTTCCTGTCAAGTCCACCTTTCTGTAAAGTCTCCAGGTTGGTGTCTTGGTTTTCAGCTCAAGGCTTGAGTGACATTTTGTGTAATTCTCTGAGGTATGGCCTGTAATGTTACAAATGCTCATCTTCAAGGCTAGTGCAATTAGATGGCAAAATTTTAAACTCAGTGTTCATTGGGTATTTTCATATCCTGCTTCTTAAACTTGGGTTTGATAGAATATATTTATTTCAAAATGTATAGCTAGGATTTTGCAATGAGTTTTGAGTCACTACTAATGCTTTCTTGTATTTTACTCAATTCATCTACTATATAATTGTTTATGTTCAGTAATATCAAATAATTCCTCCTGTCTGTGAACAGTAGCAGAAATGATAAAATCAATTCACAAGACTTCTAACTGCTAAATAGTTTGAACTTTTAAAATGAACTTTGTTTATCCCTGGTCATTACAGACAATTATCTTAATAGACACCCAACCATGTGGCATAGCATTGCTATCTAAGTAGTCACCTGAAGCAGGTGAAATTTAATTTCAGCTGTGTTTGCTTGTGTCTTGCTCTTGTTTTTAGCAAAGCGACTACACTGGAGCGCACCTACGGCCCTGCGTGGATCGCGTATGGGCATTCATTCGCGGTGGAGAGCGAGCACGACCAGGCCATGGCCGCGTACTTCACGGCTGCACAGCTCATGAAAGGGTCTGTACTAACGTCACATTCGGCAAGATGCAAAGGAATCCTTAAGGAGTGTAGAATATTGACTTGCGTCCCTTTAAACAGTAGCAATGCATTTGCAACAATTATCTAGTAGAGAACAAGGGGGAAAAAAAACCCCAGTAATTTAACCATCTCCATTTAACTGCGTTATTTGCGATTATTGTTCTGATTTTATAAGTTCTAAAGTCAAATTTTATATATAGGCCATGCAAGTTCTACCTGAACATCTTCTGAGAGTTGTGAATCATGTTGTCATACCAGCTCATCTACTGCTGCAAAGTAATAGCCTGAACAGCTCTTTCATGCTGTGGGAGGGGGTTATAAAATGAGTCATGAACTAATCGTGTCATATTGCATATAAAACTACCATATTTGATGGTGGTTACTGGTAAATATAATTCTTCTATCGATTACTCTTCTTCCATATTCTATTTGTAAATTAAATGTGTGAATGAAATTAGGGGAAAAAACCATCAGAAGTAAACTTTAATGCTGAGAAAATACATGTGATTGTAGAGCAGGTTACAATTACCTATTGGAGCTCAGACTCTTGTTAAACAGAGATGTAAAGTCTTTTAAACTTCCCCTCAGGTTAGTAGTCCATTTAAATCAGCTTTTACTTGGATGTACATACAAACATATGCAAGCAGTTGGCATGTCTTTATAGTTTGTGACTCCATTCTTGACAGCCACACAGAAACAAACGTGCACTTTGTTTCACGGTTTTTAGGTGCCATTTGCCGATGCTCTATATTGGACTGGAATATGGTTTGACCAACAACTCCAAGTTGGCTGAACGGTTTTTCAGCCAAGCTTTAAGCATTGCACCTGAAGATCCTTTTGTTATGCATGAAGTTGGAGTGGTAGCATTTCAAAATGGAGAGTAAGCATGTAAAATATAATCAAGTACTATTTTAAACGTGGATTATTCTGAATTGTAAATGTGCCAATATATCTCCTAAACTATTTATATTGAACTATAGTGTCTTTTGGTTATAGTTTAGGTGGTGTTCACCTTTAACCTTTGCTTTCTGCATTGTTCTTCCTTGTTTAAGATTGAACAAGAACAGAATTTAATACTTGAGGAACATCCAGAGATTGATGCTCTCTTCCATGTGCCTGTCATTGTGCAGTTGAATGCTTGAAAAGGCACCTATCTGCACACATGCTATAACATTTTGTACAGCAAAGCATTTTGTCAGCTCACGAGGTTCCAAATATATTCTGGGGAAAAAAACCTAACCTATACAAGAAGTGTTAAGTCAATATTTTTATTTTGAGTCTGATTTTTTTTTTTTTTTAGTTTTGTCTTGTTAGCTCTTAGGACCACAATGCAAAATACAGCCAAATGTAAATTACTGGGTTTTACATCTAATTACACTTGTATTATGAAATAATGTCATAGAAATCTTGAATACAGTTTTTGCATACTGCTAATGAAAACTCTTCACTAATTTACTTTTCTTTCCCCCCACCCCTTCAATCCTTAGCTGGAAAACTGCAGAAAAGTGGTTCCTTGATGCACTGGAAAAAATCAAAGCTATTGGAAATGAGGTATTTAGTCTAATAACATGCACAGTCATACATTTGAAAAATTAAAAAAAATTCTGTAATAGCTTGTGACAAAACACGTTGTGCTTATTTTAAAATGAAAGTAATACAGTATAAATTTTATTTTAAAACTGTCTTTGGTGCTCCTAGGCTGAGACATGACATGACTTTTTCTAGTTAAGTAGAAAACAAGTTTTGTTTGGTTTGCATCAAGTTTTAATACCACTGACCCTTTAAAGAAATATTATTGGCTTTGGGGAATGTAAAAGGTAGATAAATCAGTTATTGAATAAATGTTTTGGGCTTGTACGTTTTGTTAGGAGTTTAAAATGCTTGTGGTATTTTTCTTGTTCATTAACAAAACTCCCTATTCATTTGTACCTTGGTTTTGTTTTTTTTAAAGTAGACAGAATTTAGTTACAGTCTTGGAAGCTGCAGTTATTTGAATTGTTGCATTATTTTGCAGGTAACAGTTGATAAGTGGGAGCCTTTATTGAACAACTTAGGACATGTCTGCAGAAAACTCAAGTAAGCAGAGAGTACTGGAGCTCCATTTCTCTATAATGCTGCACAAATGTGTTTTCTCTCTCCTTTATATCAAGATTATGTGACGTGAGAGCAGTGTAGAATTACCCTGTAAGAACAAGACTGTCTAAATCAGCTTATGAACATAACTGCATTAATCACCCCTTACATCCTGTTTATTACACAAAAGTTAAAATACTTAATGTGAAACCCTTTCTTTAACTATTGATTCTTATGAGGGGATTAGTTGTAGGCTTTTTAGATGCTTGTATGAGTGGGAATTTTAACTCTCCACTCCCAGTGCTCACATACTGAAATATGTCCACTGATTTAATTAACATAAAGGTTGGTTTATGCCAATTAATTACTTGGATTAGGACTTAGTTCTTTTTACTGAAGTGAAGTATTCAGTAGCATTATAGCACAGCAATGGAGTCTTACTTTATGTTTTTTAGAACAAAACTATTCAATATTTCATTTCATGTTTCCATTCCATGAATAGAAAAGTTGCAAAATACATATACAAGCTTTAACAGTTTTAACATAGAGATGTTTTCTTATTAATTACCTTAATCTGACTTTAACCAGTGCTTTCTTCTGTTCAATTAATGCAACTTTTAAAAAATATTTTTGGTGTTTTTAATTGCTCAATTGTTGTACACTGTAATTTTTGTTTCAAAGCAGTTAATGAGAATGTGATTATGGTAGATGAAAATTGTACTTCTGCTTTGGCTTTGGTAGTAATTGCTTTGTGCTTGAATTGCCAATTAGTTTTCATTTTCATTATGAAATAAGGATGTATAACAGTTACTCCTTGTGCCAAGATCAAACAAAAGGCACTGCTTCTGAAATCTGTTCAGGAGCATAATTGCAGGGTTTTTTCGAATACTTATTTTGTTCATAATTACTTTTGTCTTTTTTTAATTTCTACAGTAAGTTGCTAACTGCTTACATCATGCCTTATACAACTTCTAATATTTGCTCAGGTTCAGAAGTCAGCTAAAATATTTTTACATCCTTGTAAACCATCTTCCAAGAAAATCAAGTTGAGAATTTAGGCAGCTGTACATATGCTTTGACATCTTAAAAAACTCCGTAATAACTACTTTAGTAGTGTCTGTAATGCATAATATGGCTACTACCAAAAACTTACTGGATATATGTCTACTCACTAGTATTATGTGGTTGAAATTTGAAAGCAGCATATTCAAATACAGTGGTAGTCAATTGGATGTGTTAAGTACTATGAGTGAAAATGAAATTGAAATCATGTGAAAGGCTTGTGCAGCAAGCAAACAGTTGCATAATTTTTCTGCCTCAGTTTTTACTTTATGCCCTCTAACAACTCCATGTGTTGCTCATTGCATAATTTCTTTATCACTTTAGATGTTAAAATTTCTGATTTTAAATTTTAAATTTCTAATTTCTAATAACATCAAGGTGATACGTATATTTTTAACAATGTGGAACTAGGATGTCAAATGTGACATTAATTTTTCAGAGTAGTGTTGTAGTGTACATTTAATCCTTGTTTTATAAAATAACAAATGCAATTATCAGTGTAATTAATAGATGATTTTCAAAGACAGGTTGGTATTTGATAGATACCATGGATATGTGTAAACCTCGTTTTCTGACAGAGCGTGTTGTCACAAAATGACGAAGGTACCAGTCTATGCAGTGCTTGAGGGTTGTGAGATTTCTGCCCAGAGAGGTTTTCTCAGTTTGAATCATGTGTACTTTAGTCTCATACTGCTCCTTCTCTCCCTCGGGAAGGCAAATGAAAGCTGCATAAAGCAAGCCAGTGCTGCAATGAGCAGCATTAAACAAAAAGCAATTTGCCACATCAAACAGCTAAGATCTCCAAGTGGGACCTAGCTGTAGGCAGCTGTTTTGCTACATAAGGAGGACAATGATTTCTCAATTACACTGAGGAAGAAAATTGTCGATATCATGAGGCTTTTGTACATTCTATTAATTTGTTCAGAATGTGAAGCAATGTGCCAGAACTTTAAAATTATATATGTACTTTGCTTGCTAAGGCATATACCCACAGGGTACTGTAAAAACACCTTGCACCATGAAGCTTACTAATAGATCTCCTGTACTTAACCCTAACAGGAAGTATGAAGAAGCACTGGAGTACCATCGCCAGGCTCTGGTATTAATCCCTCAGAATGCTTCTACTTACTCTGCCATTGGCTACATACACAGCCTCATGGGCAATTTTGAAAGCGCCATTGACTATTTCCACACGGTACGTCACCGGCTTCAGCTGAAGGGCTGGTCACTGATTCTCTTACTTACTGTTTCACCCCGGTTTGGGTTTGGAGCAGAGAACCAGCATTTTTTTCCAGCCTCCAAATGAGTGTTTATTTTATAATCTCCATTTGTTTTTTTCTTAAATCTTCTATATTTTATTGATTAGGTAAAACTGGCCTCTTTGGCAAATTTTGAATTGCAATTTACGTTTTATGTATGTAAGCTTCTCATGCACCTGAAATAATTTTAAATACTTCTGACCTAGAAATTTTACAGTAAGTAAACAGCAGCATATATTATATCTCATGATATGTGAATTATTTCCTGTCTGTATATGTGTTCTTTTCTGATTTTGTTTTTGTACTTTCTTTGCTTACTACTTCAGCCAGTTCACATGAGGTTATTATTTTAATTGTGCAATGTTTTGCTTTTACAGTGAAGACTATGCTCAGATAGCATCGTGGAACAACAAACCAATAAACTGAACCATTGCAGACTTAAGATGTAAATGTTTTATTTGCTGCTAAATGGTTTTAACTGGTTTGTTTTTTTTTAATAGGCCCTTGGTCTAAGGCGGGACGACACGTTTTCGGTCACAATGCTTGGACACTGCATAGAAATGTACATTGGTGATTCTGAAGCCTATATTGGTAAGTCTCTAACTTATGTGTCTCTTAAAGTCACTGAGTCCTTGACAGGAGTATTATTCTTATGTTAAGGACCACTACCTAATTAACTCACAAAGTAGAGTATGTTTTTGTTTGGGAGTTTTTGGTTGTTTTTTTAATGGCTGAGTCAGAACTTAGCAGTAGTTGCAGATGATGACTGGTTTTTGTGAACATCGTGACAGTAAACTCTCACCAGTATAAAGAAAGGAAATACTTGGTCATTAAAGGTGTTGATGGTTTCTTTTATAGAAAATATTGATTTGTGGCACCTTAGATCACAAAGGGAATGGGGGAAAACTAAATAGAGGTATGGAGTTAGGAAATCAGAGCACTAATGCTAATGTTGTTGAGCAAGGTATTTTCACCTTGTCAAAACTTGTCTCTATGGAGACAGGATAGGTTATTTTGACTCCTAAATACAGTTTTTTATATGGTAAATAAAAGTGCTTCATTACAGTAATACATTATATTTAATTTTCTGTGACAGTTTTTTCTCAGCAAAAAACTTTTCTATTTTTTTATAGATTTCTGCTTCATTGAACTTAGTGATTTATCTGTAGTGAACACAGTTATGTCCTGTCAAACATGTTAAGAAGGCTGAAGCCTTAAAAGTAAAAGCCATCTGTGTGCTCTAGTGCTTTTCCTGCAGATTTTTCACACATCTGAAACAGATGTTGCCTCTCAATATTGTCTTGCTCCATATGAAGTCATTTAACACATCTGGAAGAACCATGCAGCCATGTGATATGCATTAATGCAAACCAAGCTCTGTGTAACTTTAACAAGAAAAAAAAGCCCCTTGGAGAATTGAGAAGGGAATTGGCAATTACTTCTCAAAACAGACTTTTGAATCTGAGTTGTGCTTCTTGTATTGTGCTTTTCTGAGAAAGGAGGCTGCTGGATTTTTTTCAGAACAACTCATTCAGCTTCAGTCATTAAGCAGCAGCAGATCCTTGATAGTCTGAAAGCAGGGAATTATAGTAGTTTCTGTGTGGTAGTTTCTTTGAGATTACACTTTTGAGAGTATTCATTTGAAATAAACTAAACTGGTTTGTCTGTTTTCCTAGGAACAGAGATCAAAGACAAATTAAGATGTTATGACTTCGATGTACACACAGTGAAGACATTAAAGAACATAATTTCACCTCCCTGGGATTTCAGAGAATTCGACATAGAAAGACAAACTCTGGATGAAAGTGGCATAGTAACATTAGAGACATCAAATCAAAGGAAAAGTACAGATACCAGTCGGCCATTGGAAGAAACATTTGAGATTGAAATGAATGAAAGTGATATGATGTTAGAAACATCAATGTCAGACCATAGTACGTGACCATAAATACTGGTAGAGAGCTCATTTTGTCTAAGTGTAGTATGTTTGTTTTAGCATTTTTTGTTATGGTGTTGTACTTTCATGAATTTGCTATTTTTTATATGAATTCAAGCTACTAAACTTAACACTGGGAGTTTTATAGTTCCTACTTTATAAATATTCCTTTCCTGGTAGCATTCTCATGAATCCCCATCTGACTCACAGAGACCTCACTGCATCGATGCAGGCCATATACATAGTTTGAATCCAGAGTATTGGCTATTTTGCACATGTCTGTGCATTACTGAACATTAATTCAAGTTTTAGACACAACTGCACTTTGGAATTCAAGGATATCAAGGGAGGAAAAGCTTGAGGAGGAGTCTGTATTTTATCAGCAATTGCACACACTCTCACTGTGGAAATCTGTTGGATCCAAGTGATCCCATTGCTTTTCTAGATGGACCAGCACAGTACTGTAGAGAAGTCTGGTTCTGTCCTGTGACAATGGGAATTGTGCTGTGGTTCCACAGAGAGAACTGGAGATGCCCAAATTTCCCTTCCATATGTTAGAAAATATGGATTGGACTTCACATTGAGTGTAGAATTCAGTACCAATCCCATATATTTGTAAACATGAGAAAATAAGATAAATAATTATGTTTTACTTCCTAGTTCTAAAACAATTCACCCAAAATTACACATTCTCCTGAAAAACATAGTATGAGCCATGAGTCCTAAGTGAAAAAGTGTCCAAGCAGAGTGTTGGAAAAATTAATCATTTCGGAAGCATATGCATCTCCTGGGCAGAGTCAAGTCTCTTTTTGCCAGTGTGGCTGGCAAAAACAGTTCATACAAAGGGTTTTCTCTTTGGAACCTGGTAATTGGGGTGTGGTACAGGTGACTGAGGTAACCTGGGGATTTTTCCTGGACACTCTGGAAGAATCTATGAGTGTGTCTCAACAGCTGCTCTATTAGGCATGTCTCTTCCTTTAAAGAACCTTTTGATAGTTATTTTTACATCTGTGCTTATGTATCCTGAATTATTGTAACCAACAGTATCTCATGGATAATAACAAGCAAAGGCTTGTTGCTGCACACAGAAGGATATTGCAAATAGATGCTCAAAGATTCTCAAGGATCCAAACTCCTTTTTCTCTATATCATTATTTTTAATCCAGCATATGTAAATCAAATTTTCTAGTAAGACATGATATCAATTTCTAAATGGAAGGTGGCAGAACAGTCTTTTAGAGAATCAGGCCTTTTGACTTCTGTCAAAGGATATAATGGATATAAATCTTGCATTGTATTCCTCTGTTACTAATTTTTTTCATTGGCAGAATGGTTTTAAATATTGGTAAAAGTTCATTTTTCTTCTCGCACTACACAGTTATGATCTGATGCTGTGTCGGCTGTGATGGCAACACTAGTTTATGTTATTCCTGCCTGTAGGGATCTGTTGTGCTACTTCCTCAGCTGTGGTAATACAAATCCTTGTGTGGTTACACTGTGAATGAAATCAGGGAACTGGAAAAGCATTTTAAAGTCTTCTCTAGTTCTGAACAATTCTCAGGATCAAGGAGAACAAGCCACTGCTGTGTTACTTGTCATCAGTGGGGCAGAGTGGTTGGAGTCTGAGGAAACAGATGGGATAGCAAGAATGGCCACTGCTATAATGGCAGCCCTTCATGACGCTTAGATGCCTTGGCAGGTATCTGCTGGAGGTTTCTTGGCTGGCTATTGCTAACCTTTGTTTATTGGTATTAAAAATTACCTAGAAAGAAAAGTATGCAAAGTAGATTGTGAAGGACTCTTTTGGATGTTAGAGGCATTCTTGATATGGCTTGGCTTGGCTCCAAGCCTTTTAGGCAGCTACAGTTGGGTTAGAGCTTATGAGTTGGTTCACGATGTATGTCTCAGACAGGACTTTAGGGAAAGTTTTCTCTCCTCATTTATCTTCTGTTCAATGTCTTGACCTGCTCTTGTTCTGTCCAACTCCCTGCCTTTGTACTGGCTGCACCTGCTTGCTCTGGTCTTCTGCATCTCCTATCACCTGTCCTGCTCCAGTCCTGCTTTTCCTAGACAGTGCTTGGTGCCTTTCTGGGTTAGTATGACATTCACCCTGGCTTTAGTTGAATTGAGTATTGTCCTTGTCTTCATGAGGACTTTGGTTATTAGTTTTGGCCTGACTTGACCTCAGATTCTTGATTCCTGCTGCAGGCCATTGCCATTGCCTCATTTGGCTTTGGCTGCTGAGTGCAAGGGTCCAGGACTGTCAGGTTCAGTGGCTTATAAATATGGCCTCAAAAGAGACGTTTTTCCTTTGTCTCATAACTTCCAAAAGTTTCTTGGTAGGTACTGCTGCCTAAAAGATTTGAAAATGAATAACATGTTAGCTCAGTTCATCAGGGCTTGGTGCTAATAATGCCAATGTTGAAAAGTTAGTCCCCATGTGGGCCATTCACTTACGAGTTGACTTGATGGACCTTGTGGGTGCCTTCCAACTCAGAATATTTTGTGATTTCAGTTTTCTCAGCCAATGCCACATACTTTTATTATTCCACATCAGATCATGTATTTCCTTCATGCTGTGGACAGCTCTTTGAGGACTATCAATGCAGCAGGATTTGAAGATTTGCAATAACCCTGTGTATTCTGATTAAATTGCAGGCATTTTTGCTCCTTCTGTCTAGTTTCCGTAGCTCCAGACAAGTCTGTCCTTAAATGTGTGGCATATCATTCATTACTTTGAAGCTTGCTGTACCTCTGCAACCAATTCTAGGTGTAGTCCAAGCTATTCCAACTCACTTAGGAATTTCAAGAAACTTTTTGGATCTAGATATCGCAAAATTCTTTAACTGCAATCTAAGACTAAAAGCCTTGCTCTGATTAGATGGATCAGTACTTAGAATAATCCTGGAATCATAGAATGGTGTGGGTTGGAAAGGACCTTAAAGATGCTGTAGTCCCACCGTGGTGCCATGGGCAGGGACACCTCCCTGCCAGGTCGCTTAAGGCTCTGTCCATCCCGGCTTCGGCCAGTGCCAGGGATGGGCATCCACATCTCGCTGGGCCTCACCAGTGCCTCCTATCCTCACTGTTTCTTGCTAACATCTAGCCTGGATTTCCCCTCTCAGTTTGTACCCACTCTCCCGTGTCCTATCACGGTTCCTGACGGAGCCAGGCGGAAAGGCCCGGGGGCGCCGTGTGGAAGAGCTCTCGCCTGCTGTGCCCGCTGCGTGGCCTCGGGGCTGGCGCGCATTGCCCAACTGCCGGCGCTGCTTCTTAATTATCGCAGAGCCTCCCTGCAGGCATAACACTCCTGGCCTCACACAAGTAATGATTAATAGCCTTTCTTCCTTTTTCCCACTGCTTTCTCCCCAGAATTTGGCTACCTCTCAGACCCTGCACCCAAAGCCTGTAACTCACGCCCGCGGTGCCTGTGCCCTTCCCGCCCTACGAGCCGCTCTGAGGCCGGGGTGCCAAGGCACCCGTGAGCTCGGGGCGAGGCCGCGCGAGGGGGAAATTGGGCACCTTTCTGTGTCTTGTCCTGGCAGGGGCACAGGGCCAGCCCTGCGGGGCTCCAGGAGAGACCAGCTCGCCACGGAGCCGCCGCCGCTCGCCAGGGCTGGCGGCGGCGCCTCGCGAGATCCCGCCCGCCCTGCGGCCGTCTCGCGAGGTTTCCGCCCGGCTGCGGGCGCGGCGGCTCCGTGCGCTCGGAGCGGGAGGCGGGGCCGGGACCGGAGCCGGGACCGGAGCACGGGCTGGGAACGGGGCCGGGGCTGGGAACGGGACCGGGGCTGGGAACGGGCCGGGGCGGCGGCCGCGACACGCGGCTCATGGACACCCCGCTGCTGCAGGAGTCGCCGCTCCGCGACACGGACGCTCCGGCGAACCCGCCGTCCCCGCTGCCGCCGCCGCCGCTTCAGCCGGCGCCGGGGAAACAGCGGGAGGAGAAGAAAACGGCGCTGAGCAAAGTGAGGGGGCGCGAGCGCGGCCGGGCACCAGGGTGGAGGCGGCTCCGGTGGGAGATGGGAGAGGATGGGAGGGAGGCTGCAGTGAGGGGGCAGACCGAGTCTGATCTCCGGAGGTTCGTGTGTTTTTAAACGGGGATTTCTTCATCTGCAGAAGGAGGGTGTTCATTCCCTCGAGTATTGGGAGACCCCCAGCGTTTGCGCTGGAGATCATTTCGCCTTTAATTGTGAAGTCAAGGCTGGCTATTGCTGTTGCAAAGCAGTTTCTGTCAAGGGCAAAAGCACA
Organism: Polioptila caerulea; assembly: GCA_013397295.1. Taxonomy (NCBI): domain Eukaryota; kingdom Metazoa; phylum Chordata; class Aves; order Passeriformes; family Certhiidae; genus Polioptila; species Polioptila caerulea. Next base: position 690,925 of record VYXF01007307.1, read on the forward strand.
TCTCTCTTCTCCGTCTTTGTTCGAGCACCTTTCAGATGATACCTGCAGACTATAACAGGTTGGTTGTCCAGGCCTGGCACGGAGTCTCCCTGCATGGAGACATTCAGAACCCACCTGGACATGTTCCTGTGGCACCTGCTCTAGGTGACCCTGCCTTGGCAGGGGCTTGCACCAGAGATCCCTTCCAACCCTGACAATTGTATGAGTCTTTGGGTACTGAGAGATTTGATTTATTCCCGGTTTGTTTTTTTTTTAATTGAAAAACTGAAGCACTGAAAACGACTATAACTCCGAGCTCAGTGAAGTTAAATTAAGGTATTAAAGTATTCAGAAATGAAAGCAGATTGCCTGGAGCTTGATGGCCATTTTATTTCTTTATGTGCTGGCATCATTCAGCCAGAAGTTTCTACACAGTTTCTTGGTCTTTGTTATTGGGCAGTTTAGCTGAGTGTGGTGGGTTGGCTCTGGGTGGCTGACCTCTAGCCAGGTGCTCTTGTACTCCTCCCTCAGCAGGACCCAGGAAGAAGGTATGATGGAAAAAACAAAGTGTCATCACAGGAAAAACTGACACAGCTCAGGGAAGACCTCATAGCAGCTTCTTACAGCTTTCCCACAAAGGAAGATGGAGGGTCAGGCACTGATACTTTCTCACCGAGGGCCAGTGACAGGATGCAAAGGAATGGCACAAAGTTGTGTCTGGGGACGATTAGGTTGAATATAGAAAAAGGTTCTCTACCCAGAGGGTGGTTGGGCACTGGAACAGGCTCCCCAGGAAAATGGTCAGCACCAAGCCTGACAGAGTTCAAGAAGCATTTGGACAATGCTGTCAGGCACAGGCTGTGATTCTTGGGGCAGGGCCAGGAGTGGATCTTCAGTGGTCCTTGTGGGTTCCTTCTAAACTCAGGATGCAGTATGGTTCTAATATGGAGAGAATTAATTTACTTAATGGTAATTAAAAATTACAGAAGGCTGTTGAGAAAAAAAGATTGCAACTAAAACGCCTTCCTACCTCCTCTCTTCCTTCCCAGGCTGAGCCTCCTGTGCCTGGAAGCACTGCAGAATGATGAGGAATGGGGGTTGCAGACAGGACATAATAGCTCCTCTCTGCAGCTCCTTCTTCCTCCCACTCTTCCCCTGCTCCAGCATGGGGGACCTGACATGGGACACAGCGGGATACAGTCCTTCATGAAGGGCTGCAGGAGTGTCCCTCCCACATGGTGCAGCTGTTCATGACCTGCTGCAGCATGAGTGTCCTTCATGGGCTGCAGGCCTTCAGGATAGCCCTGATCCCGTGTGGGCTCCTCTGCACAGGCTGCAGGACCCTTCAGGGCATCTCCACCTGCTGTGGCGTGGGGTCCCCCATGGGCTGCAGGTGGATGTTTGCTGCACTGTGGTCCTTCATGGCATGTGGGGAAACAGTGTGCCTCACCATGATCTCCTTCAAGGGACTCTCTTTTTGGCACTTGGAGCACCTCCTCCCCTCCTTCTCCTTGCCTTTTTGTCTGCAGGGCTGTGTCTTACACATTTTTCCTCCCTTACTCCTCTGTCTCACCCACTGCTGTGCTACCTTTCTTGTCATTTCCTAAATACCTTCCCAGAGTCACCAACATCTTGGCTTAAGGGGCTCAGCTGTGCCCTGGGGTGGATCCATTGGAGCTGGCTGCACTCAGCACTGGGCAGCTCCAGCATCCTCTCGGAGGCTGCCCTGAAACCCCTGCCACCAGCAACTGGACACAGAGACCTATTACACTTAAATATTGCTGTAACAAACTTAAAAGCTAGTTTAAATCATTTTTTGGAGATACTATAACATTTTAATGTAATCAATATTTACTTTTTAGGTTGATGATTAAATTGCAGTGGTTCTCAGGCTGTTTGTCAGAATATGTCACTTATCCTACAGTTTTTAAACAATTGCGGAAACTGAGTCAGGGAATTTATACCATCTGTTTCTACAGTATTTAGATCAAATATAAATCTTCATTTCTTTTTATATATGCAGGTGGTTATTCGAAGGCTTCCTCCTTGTCTAACCAAGGAGCAACTGGAGGAACAGCTGCATCCTCTACCTGCCCATGACTATTTTGAGTTTTGCACTGCTGATCCCAGGTGAGGATGAGCTGTTTCTGTAGGTTTTCAGGTGCTGAAAACCTGATCAAGGTGTGTGGGACGTTCCAAATCACATATTTTTCCTCTTTTTATTATTTTTGTTGAGTTGCTGTTGTGGCCTGCCCAGGTTCTTTTTACTAGATCCCTTGGGGCACATTAGTGTGGAACGACCCTGAATGATCAGTATTTGTAAATAAAGAATGTAGGATGTATTATAGAACAACTTGGTTGCAAAGGAAAAGAGGTATGGAACTGCTTTGGTGGTAATTATCTATAGTAATACAAGCTGAAAGCATTGCAATATGTAAGTGCAACAACATTACCCAAGGACACAGAGAAGGGGGAAGAAAGAAAGAGGAAGAAAGGATAAGAGTGTGAAAGGACAAGACAAAAGAAAGAAAAACAGAGTACAAGAGAGTGAGGGTCTCACCACCCATAGGTCCTGTAGTAAGATTTGGTTGCTGTGTAATCTTGGATCCAGATCTGGCAGGAGGAGTCGGGGGGAAGTCCCAAAGAAGTGCTGGGGAAAATCGATGGAACACACCGTTTGTTGGGTTTATATTCACTCAGGTTCAGGTGAATATAAATCAGGTACCTCCTCAGGAGCAGGGAGCTTGATGTAATACTGTAGATCATGGGACACTTCGGGAGTTCTCACACCTTCTAAGACAACACAGCTGCCCGTCCTGGCAGTGCAGTTGAGTCACTTATGGCCCATCATGTCCCATCAGCAGAGATAAAGACGCTCAGGTCACATGTGAATCCCCGGCATTTCCTGGAGGGAGGAGAGGGAGCCCCAGGACCCAGGGGTTTGTGCAAGGAGTCACAACTGAGCATGGCAAGGGGCACAATGCTCTCCACAGGATCCAGCTCCTATCTCACTCACAGCCCATCATTCACCCTGTGCCTTATTAGACCAGAGGTTTAGCCATTACACAACTAAAAGCTCATGTCCTCCATCTAACCAAGCACCCTGGCATCTCCACAAATGAGGAATGTTTTGAGTTATTGTCCCTAAACAGTTCAATCTACTACTTAAAATATTTCTGAAAGTTGGCTGCTTCTGTAGAGACTGTGGCATTCCTGCCCTTTTCCTTTACACTGGAGATTTTAAAATGGATTTTTTTTTTTTTTAATAGGGCATAATGTAGTTTGAAACCCTGATTTTAACCATCATTGGTAAACTGTAACAGCCTGCTGAATTGACTGTGAGCAAGATTCAGTCTGGGGCAAACAATCACAGAATGTTTTCATGAATTCCATGAATTTGAGTTTAGTTTCTTCATTTACCTACATGGGTTTTTATGTACTTTGTATAATTTTTAAAATAATCTAGTTTTATTCATTTTTTGTCTCATGCAAACGTGAAAAAGAAGAAATACTGGTTGATTCAAATTAAATCAGAATTGCTAGTATAGTTATATAATTTACTAAGTATCACAGTGGTAAAATACAATTCCCTTTTGAATAAATCAGTTACCAGAAGAGAAACAAAACATACACACGTGTATGCTCAGTCTTCATGCGTTCTGAAGAACTGAAGATCCATCTTGTCATATCTTAGTATGTGATGAATCACCCCTCCACAGGCTTGAGATTCTTTCCACTGACTACAGAGGGATCCAGACTCTTTATTGCTGACAAAATTTTGAAGTTAGGGGTTCTCTCAGAGTCTGTTTCACAATCAAGAAGAAATAAATGTTTATTTACAGAAATTAAGACGCTTTCTGACCTAGGTAGTTGCACATAAGTGCAGCACATAAGTACAGCAACAAAATAGTAGGTGCTTCAGATTTTCTGTTAAAACCACAAAGGATGGGAAATGAGGAAAGAGGAGAACTTATTCTGTAGTCTTCGTAGTGTCTTATGTTGTTCTTCTGAACTTTGTCATCTCTGTTTCCAAATGGGCCTCTTTCTGGCCCAGCTGTTCATTTGATAAAGGGAAAATACCAAAGGCAAACCAAAAGTTCTCTGAAGAAGTGTCAGTTCTCACTATGTTTAGATACACAAATGCCAATTAACAGTTTAAAAATTCCAAATTTAATTTTCCAGAAAGGTTTGCATAAGAATTTAGGGAGTCAGCCTCTTTAGAAAAGAGAAGGCACTGACAACAGTTGCATATATAAAGTTTAATTTTTTCTCCTAATAGATGAAATTTGGATTACCCAAAAATCTTGCTCTTCACTTGTTTAATTGCATCTGTGGCAGGTTACTAATGAAAGATACTGTTTTTTCTCTCACACTGTTGTCACGTTATTCTCTTCTGCCTTCGCAAATCTTAACACACTAAAAAAAATTCATTTAAGTTTGAGTTTTTCAGCATGAAATGTTTTGTACTTACTCCTTTTTTTCTTCATCATGCTTTTCAAAAAATATGTTTTCAGACAAAAGATGTATTTTTTCAGAATGGGTTTATCTTTACTGGGTTTGTATGGCTACAGCTTCTTTCAGCAAACTACACAGCTGACAGGGCATTTCACTGCCATTCTGCAGTCTTGGCTTGGCTGATTATTTGTCTTTTGACTGGCTCAAAATCACCTTGCCTCTTTCGTCTCCTTGGTTCAAATGCTGGCACATATCCATGGACACCTTTTTATGAGTCATCTCTACATTACCCACTCAGGAATATACAGTAAACTTCCAGAAAGTAAGTTGAATCAAGGTTGATCTCAGTCTTCTCTTACCCAGCAGAGAACACTTTTTGAGTGTAAAGCATTGTATTTCCGTAGTCTTTTATGTTATGGACAGTCCACAAGGTTTCAGCAAACTCTGTATGTGTCTTCGTGTCACTCCAGCTGACAGGAAAAGCTACAGGACAAGGTGGGCATGTTTTCTCTGTCTTTCACTGAATAGCTTTTTTCTAGATCCTGTACCATATGCATAGTGGCAAGCAATCCAGAGAATTCAGTGATAACAAAAGAACATGAAGATGAAATGTCAGTCGCCCAATGAAAAGGATTTGAAGAAGCTACTCAGTGAAGAGGATCTGTTTGCTGGAAAGAGAAAGGGGCATAGAGATGCTTTGATGCAGAAGCTGACAAGTTTCCTTAAGAGCTGTAACATCTCAGTTTAACCACGTCCTGTGTAACTGCATCACAGAAGTTTCTATAAGCTCATTCAGATTTTATCAGAAATTCATGCCACAAATGATGCATGTTGGAAATGCATCAGGAGCAGTTACACAAATACTTATTTAGACAAATATTTATCTATGAACACCTATTAAACACAAGGTACAAGTTTGGTATTACAAAGTCCCTAGGCTGCAGATACTTGTAATTATGAACTGGGTGACGTATTTGTATATTTTCCCCTTCTTAATAAACTTTCTTTTGGCATTCTCTATTAGTTGCTGTTGGTAAGGGCACTAGAGAGGCCTAACTGTAGCTCTTTCTACATTTTTATTTCCAAGATAATTCATCATAGAGGACAGAACAAAGATATGCATATCTACTCCAGTTTCTCTTTTTTTGTAATATTTATGATATCCTTATAAGTGTTATCTTCAAGTTTTCGATGTCCTATTTTAGGCAAGCTATAAAACTTTTTCAAATTTCATATGATTAATGTAATTTTCAGTTTTTCAGTTACATCTATTTCAGTAAAACCATTTCAGAAAGTGACTTGTGTTTCGTTCATTTTTCAGATTCATCTGATTCACTGCATTACATTTATTTTCTCTTGCACATTGACACAAAATGCAAACAAAACACTGTTTATAGATGATAATAAAGACTCCACCTTCTTGACAGACTGTTGTGTACTCAGACCTCAAATATTAACTATTTTTTCCAGATACTCTTTCCTTTTTGTCTGCTTGTAAAGGTTTCTGAGCCTATTCTACAGATTTGACTAATCACTAGTCAAGTGATTGATCTCTGGCCCTTGAGGGTTTGGGTCATCTCTCTGGACTGGCACTGAGTGCTGTGTGCCAGGAATCATTGAAAGTGTTGTGGGGTTATAAAAGGAAAGAGATTGAACACCAGCTTTGCTCACATGAAAACAGTTCAAACAGTCAATGCCACCATGCCATGTATCACAGAGAGTGAGAAAGCTTTTTCAAAGAGCTCTCCTCCTTTTCCCTCTATAACTTCTTCCCAACATTGTGCTCAGGATTGTTGTAGGTGAACAGTGTTAACACTGTAGGATGTAGGTTTGCACCCAGGAACTGCAGCACTGAAGGGGCAGCACCTTGAGTGCTTCGAGGGAGCCACCACTGTTGTGTTCTGGGTGAAATCTGTGACAGGCTTTGATTGACACAGCTCTGGTGTTTCGCTTTCTCTGCCAGGGAAACTTCATTTATAGCTGTATAAAGGAAAGACTTAAGTGTATTTGAAATTGTGCCAGTTCAACCCATTATGTGAATGACCACAGAAGATGACAAGGATGAAGGCATGGGGATTTTAGCTTGACATGACAATGTTGATGATGAGTTATCAATTACTGTATGACTGGGTAGAGGAGTTGACTCTCCAAAATTTAGTTGTAGAGCTCTGTATACATGTAAGTATATACTTTATAAATGCCCACCATGATTCATAAGTTGATAAGTATTTTTACCAAGATGAGATTGCTGTTTTTATAGTTTATATGTTGCTGTTTAGACTGTAAATAACTATTTAAAATTGCATTCCTGTATATCAATCTTTTTACACAATTATGTTAAAAGATACTTTGTGGAAGAAGTAAACATGTAGAATGTGTTTATTATTAAAGTTTCTAGAAAAATAAGGACTTAAAGAGATGATAGACTAAGGGCTACAGAAATAAATGTACCCTGAAAGATTGAATACCCTTCAATGCAGAGCAGAAATAAAAAAAAGAAACAGCATGTTGGAATGAATAAATGTGTACACTCAGACTCATCTGGGTTATTTCCATAGAGATTGCTCCAAGTGCCAACATGTGCAGTGCATCTGTCCAAAACATTTTGCGTATGGAAAGTAGAATTATAAACAGCAAACATATGGCAAAATGGAACCAGCTCTCCAATGATAAAACTGCATTTCAGATCCTGAATGAAATCTGTGGTGGTAGATACTTGAGAAAAGGAGTCATCACACAAAATTCACTGGCTCTTCTGTAGAACTCAACTGGAAGACAAAATCCTGAAGAGTAAAGAGTATTTTAGTCAGTAACTGGTAAATACTAAGTACAAAAGTCAAGAAAGCGTGTTTCTTCCTAGGAGGGGTTGTTAGCCTCAGAGTGCCTGTAGCCCTGTGAAGCCCTGTGCATTCTTTGCTGCATGACCATGCTGTTGAGTTCTGAGGAGTGGCTGCTGGAAGTCAAGTGTCTGAAACCTAGAGTAAAAGTGTTATACATGCAAGCCAATGCTAAGTATTTTCGAATTTGCTAGGTTTAGTTAGCTTCCCACCTAAAATGTTAATTTTACTCACTTTCTTAGGCACACTGCACATTTTGCTGGGTAAGAACCCTTAGAGAAGGGTTTGAAACATTCAATTGGGTGGGTTTTGTGCGCTAAGCACTCTGATAGCTAACACAGGCATGTGAGAACCAACTCTTGTAGAAGTGGCTCTATCAGAGAAGGAACTTTTAACAGCTTTTAAACACTGTCACAGCTCTGTTTCACAACCTTCTACCCTGATACACAACAACAGTAAAAAACAGACGGTGCTGTTGTGCTGCACATCAATATCCTGCTGTGCTCAACCATGCTTTTGTATTGCTGTATGTTTCTGCTGATGCATGTGATGTTCTTCAAGATGTAAGTAATGTATAGCAACAACACTAGATCCCTTACTTGTAAGGTAAATTCTAAACTTCTCTTTTCCAGAGTCCTGTTTCTACAGACTCGACTCAGTTCTTTCTTGCTAATAAGTGCTTAATAACCATATCAAATGTTCCTCAGTTTTGAAAGATATTCACTCTGTTTAAGCTGAAAAAGATCATTATGTTGTGTAGCAGGAAAAAATTATATTGCTAAAGCAGGTGAAAGCGATGGTGTTGATATACCAGCTAAAGGAAACAAGGAGCAAGCCTTTGTATTTTCAGTTCTGTTTCACAATGTCTCAAACCATAAGGTTCCAAGTTTCTAGAGGAAAAAAAATCCAACTGTATGATGAAGCTGCTTGCTGTGTACTGGGGCAGAGAAGTGCCACAGTAATGTAGGAGTGGACCCCTGTCCAAGTAACAAGTAGTCTTTAATCTACTGAAAGTATTAGTATTTTACAAAAAACTGAAGATGGAAAGAACAGTGAAGTAGTTATTTAGACTAGAGACTAAAACTCAGTTCCTCAATCTCAGGTAATAATAACTGGAATGAAAAACAATGCTCCCTCAAGATTCCTGATTTTGTTTGATGAATATTTCGCACTTCAAGCGTACAATCATATCAATCTAATGTCAGGCCTTGTTTAATTTAAACCTCAAAGCTCATGAAACATAAGAATAGTGCTGTAGATATGACAGAGGAGGAAGTTTCCTTCCTTCCTCCTAGTGGGAGCCCCAGTTATCTGAGACTTTTTTACTGTTGAAGCCATTAGGCAGCACAGAGACATTGTTTCCAGTACAGCTATAGATTGCCACAATAAAATTCCCTCCTTTACTTACACATTTTAAAATGCATCTTTTAACTCTGTGTAATTATGAAAAGTATTTTGTCTTCTTTGAAATCAATGAGAAGAAATCTGTCTTTCTGTGTCCACTTTGCATCTAGGTGGTAACTCTGCAGCCATGCTGTAGCATTTTATAGTCCTGGCCGTGCCCTAGCAGGCATTTTTGCAGTTACCCACTTACAGTTCATGTCATGCAATGCTGTTCCTATCCTGGAATGTCAAAACATACTGGGTATGTATGGATAAAATGGCTCTTCCTCTCTTCCTTGGAAATAGTTTATCCTCTTCAAGCTGTAGAAACACTTCACAGCTGGTATTTGCAATACATTTAAATGAAAAAAACCCTCTAGGTCGTTTTGGTTTTTTAGCATTTCTTCTGGCTTACAGGATCAAACACAAAATTGGTGGGTGTACAAAACCATTGGTTATTGACAGCACTGCTCTTTATGGTCTCCTCCTAGCATTGTAAGTGGAATCCATATGGATGCATATTTCAGAGAGAAAAAAATTACTTGGGAGCGGTGATACTTTGAGCTGCCATGTGCATGGATCCTGTGATCCAATCCATATTTTTGCTCTTTCTCACTCATTGTGAAATCTGATTTTGAAAGAGCTATGAGACTGAAATACAATTGCAGCTGTGTGTGTTTATTGTCTCCTGGTGCCAGTGATGAGTTGGTCTGAAGACAGGCCATAGGTGACAATAGGTATTTTAAAGATATTGGGCTTGTGTTTAGATTTGTTCAAAAACCCTATGTAACCTAATCATCATTAAGTCAGTTTAAGACAAACTGACTTATATATTACAATTGAAGGAGTTTAAAGCACGTACTTCCCATGACTCACAATAACTTAGCTGATGGGTTCCAGTTCATTAAATTACCTCAGTTTCATCGTGGTTGTGGTGTGCCAGCCCTGAGGTTTTTATCAGGCATGTTAAACATTTACCCATGGAGTGGGATCTATGCCAATACATTCATGAAGAATCAGAATTACTTTAAGTACTTGTTTCTTTTGCTGGAAATGCTTTGGATTTTCACAGCAACTGTTGGTCACAACTAGACATTGCACGTACACTGATAACACATGGATGTCAGATGGAGTTTATTTGTTTGTGTATAATTCAGTGGATTATATTGCCAACTATTAGGTATTTTATTCTTTCTTAAAGGTGGAAATCTATTTAAATACAGTGGCAACCTGGAAGCTGCCCCTTCGCTGCAGTCTTTTACTTAACCTTTTCTGTTTCAGTGACGCAAGTCTTTTCTTAGTATGCCCAAGAAGTTCCCCTAAAGCTCTGCTGTTATTTGTATCTCTTAAATTGGGAAATATTAAAGTTTTGATCCTGCACAATTGGAAATGTATGCTCTGCAATTTAGGAGGACAAAATAAACTGGAAATATTTGTGTCAGTTCAGAATAAATTTCACAGTTGCATACAGAATTCTGATGTTCTGTTACTTTTTGTCATACATATATAATTAGATACGTAAATGTAAAGGCTGCTTAATGTTGCTGTTTCTCAAAGAAGATGAGAATTACAATGTGATCCTTCTGGTTTTATGTTTTCCCTAGCCCTGAAAAGAATAATGAGTAACAGAAAATAAAATTGTTTCTTGTTGCAGCCTTTATCCTCATCTCTACTCAAGAGCATACATTAACTTTAGAAATCCTGAGGACATCCTTCTTTTTAGAGATCGCTTTGATGGCTATGTCTTCATTGATAATAAAGGTTGGACTATTTGTAAGATATTAAATGTGTATATATACATATACCATTTTAGAGCATCAATTTGCTTCCTTTTTGGTAATTATACCATTATTTTCTCACTATGCAGTTAATTACATAAAAATATGTTAACATTTATCACTTAAGATATAATAAAGTGCAAAATATATTTGTCCATGCAGTCTTGCTTGTCTGTGTGGTGTGCATGCTTTATGTGCATTCTTGTACTTTAGACAATGCACTATCAAGATCATACTAAAAAAATTACCTTATGCAAGCTTCATAGTTCATTACAATAGTAGCTGAACACATTGTGAGCATGGATTTTTACATCTTCAGTGTTTCTGAGATAAAGTTCTGCCACTTACTCCTGTCTGGAAAAAGCAAGCTTTCAACATTTTGGTTGCCCGCTTTTAAGACACGTAGAGATTGAATTTTTAGGGCCTTTGGTGACATCTTGAGTTCCAAGAACAAGAATAGCAGAATTGTTTGCCAGTTTTAAAATGTTCAGTCTGCAAATGTTTGCCCAACAGTAAAGCAAATGTCTGTTATATAAGTGTGGATAAGTCCAGATCTGCAGGAGTATGAAACAGCCATCAGTAAGAAGTGGTTTAGCAAAACTTTAGCAGTTCCTTGCCTCATTCAGGCATATCTTCTGTAAAAAAATTGCATAGGTTATGTAAAATAGACATAGATTTGTAGCTTTCTTGTACATGTTTTCTATTATGTACTCCCAGTGTTGCAGAGGTCCTGTGAAAGGTAGTCCTGCCCACTGTCACTAGAAACCGTTCTCTAAAGAAGCTGTCAAACTAATGAATTCCTCTTCAGCATTTCCTACCTGAGATGTTTTATTTGCTTCTATTAACCCTCAGACTTGGATGGTTTTTGTAGATATGTAGAACAATGCATTCCTAGCAGTGTGCATTTCCCAGATTTAAAATTCGGGATGTTTTAAGATTAAAACTAGAAAGAAGTTGCTTTAATGATTCTGCTAAGACTTTGCCTAAATTCAGCACACTCTTCAATATCGTGCTGGACTGAAGCCAGAATACTCTGCAAAACTGAGCTTGGACACAGTTGGCCAGTTTGACATGATTGCTTGTACAATTAAAGAGCACAAGGTTTGATCAGAAGTGCACTCTGGTGAAGCTTGTGGCAGCATTGCATTATGAGGCTAGAACTGAAACAAGGATTAGCAGGTTCATTAAGGTTAACAAATGTTCTAGCAGACTGAAGACAACTTTTCTGTGGACTTGGGCAGAGTATAATCTTGAACCTGCTGCGAGTGGAAATAAGTGAAATTCAAAACACCCACACGATTCTGACTCCAGTCCAAAGGAGAAGCCAGCGTTTAAGGCACAACTCAAAGCAAAGAATCCCTGCCAGTAAACACAGGCAGAATTGGACAGTGCATGGTAAACAGAGACGTTTCACACAATTCTATGTGCTGAGTTTTACAGTTGTGGTTCTGAAAGGAAGTGCTTTGTTGTTTTATTGCATATTACCCAGCATTTATTTATTTTTTAGGCTTTTAGGCAACCAAGCCTTAGAAAAGCAAGTCAATAGTTTCAGATTGATTTCCCGATAGTACTTAATCACTTGTCGGACTGAGATTTGTGATAGATTTTTCTAATCAATGTCTGTGAATAATTAAAAAGGAACTATAAATAATAATGCAAGAATTTTATTTTGCAACCGTAGTCATCCTCCTTTTCACAGTCTAGTCAGCATATCCAAAGAAAAGATAATTTTTAAAAAATTTAAAATACCTCTACATGTAACTTTTCATTAGAAGTTTAGGAGTGAATGGTAGAAACATTTACTTTTGTTTTCACATAAAACTTCCCAACACATATTCAAGAGCTTTGAAAATCTTACTTGAAGGTAGGGAACGTTTCTCCCCCTCAAAAAAATTAAGGATTGATTTCCTTTAAGGTTTGGAATATCCTGCAGTGGTTGAGTTTGCTCCATTCCAGAAGATTTCAAAAAAGAAGCTGAAGAAGAAAGATGCCAAGGCTGGGAGCATTGAAGACGGTAAACATCTTTTCTTGACATCATAGTGAAAATTTTCTGTTACGCATTGCAAAGTGTTAACATAATTCCAAAATTTTTCTTTGCAGATCCAGAATATAGGAAATTTTTAGAGAATTATTGTGCTGATGAAGAGAAGATCTGTGCCAATCCTGAGATTCTTTTGGGAGAGATTGAGGCCAAAACAAGGGAACTCATTGGTCTGTTTTCTTGATTTTTCTTATTATTGAGAGTATTCAATATCTTACTTTTATATCTTTATGACATTACCTGCAAGAGATAACCTGTTCAGTCCAACAGATTTATATGACCACAGTTAAATATTTGTTTTCCAGGCGAGTAGTGCAGTAAACCTTTAAGTCTCTATGCATGAAATCATTTGGCTTCACTTGAACTTTTGCATGCACACACACTGGCTTCAGAAATAGGCCCTTAGTAATTCTGGATACTTACAAATGTATTAGTAGATGGAAGATTTATTTTTAAAATACAAAGTAGCTGAATACTTAACCATTATCCCTGATATTATTAAGTTGCTTTTATTAAGAGACATGAAATTATCTCTCTCTGTTCTCATGGTCAAGATTCTGGAAAAGCTCTAAAAGTAAGGCTACACCTTGTTTTCTGTATGCATGCAGCATGATTTCCACAGTCCTGGGGGAAATTTTAAATAAGGTGAGCACTGAAATCTTCAGTGCTAGTATGCAGTTTTCAGGATGATATGGAATTTTGATGTATCTTCCAGTGATAACATGCAGAACACTTAGTCTTCCCCTAGGTATGACAATCAAGTAGGAAAAAAAATTACCTTTGCTGTTATTTCTTTACAGTGAAAAAGTGGCCACCTCTTTTGATTAGTATCATAGAATCATTTAGTTAGGAAGCTTACTATTCACGAACAAGTACAACCATTAACCCAACAGTGCCAAGTCCACCACTAAACCATGTCCCCAAATGCCACAACTGCACATCTTTGAAATACCTCCAGGAACAGGGACTCTGCCATTTCCCTGGGCAGCCTATTCTAGTGCTTGACAGTCTTTTGTGAAGAAATTTTTCTTAGGATCCAATATAAACCTCCTCAGTTGCACATTGAGGCCATTTCCCCTTTCCTGTCACTTACTGTTGTTTGAGAGTTGACTGGAGAGATTTGGAGGTCTAATAATTTAGAGGAAATGGACATTTAGATAACTCTGTTATCAATAAAACTTGTTTGATGCTGTTCTAGATGGGGAAGTCACTCAGTAATTTTTATTTACCCCAAATCTTCCATGATATTTGACAGCAGAATAAAGTCAGTAAAAAAATGTTAATAGGTTTTCAATTTACAAAAAGTTTACAGTTTCAAGAAGATTTATTCTCTTAAAAATACTCTATCAGTGAGGATGATTAATCTTGAGAGTTGAAACTATCTGAGTAACAATATTAACTAAGATAAGCTTTACATTAAGACTTTGGTGTTTCATTTCTGTTCAATCAGAAGAAATCAAACTAGTTGATTTATTTTTCCAGCCATTCAAAGCTGTGGCCATTGCTATCTGTACAAAACTAAAGATTTCTTCAGCAGGTAGCATGTTTATAGCAAAATTATGTAAGGGTTTAGCTGTGTGTCCAGTTTCAAAGGTGTTACTCCTACTGATGTCAATGAAGGATGTGCCCAAGACTTTGCTGGCAGAATTGAGCCTCACATGCTCAGCATTTTTCCATGTAAATTTACTGAAAACCAACAAGTCTTATGCATCATCCCAGGTGTTTTGACTGAACAGTTTTCATGTGACAGAGAGATATGAAAGAGGTTTTCTCTGTAGCAAGATGAAGATAAACTCTTTTTTTCTGGTTTGTTTGTAGACAGCAAGATAAATTGTAAAGTTTTGCTGACACAGCTCTTCATTTAGTAATTTTATTTTCTTTAAAGATTCTTAAACATTGTAAGAAAATGCTCTTAGTTCGTATTTGCAGTAAGGCCCATAAATAAGATGGGTAAGATTCAAGTTTAATAAACATTGTTTTTTTCCCTTCCCCTCTTGGTAGTACTCATCATGCTGCCTCTGTCCCTTGAACTTCAAGTTTTATTTTCTCATTAAACCTCTTGCAGTACAGTCTTAGTCATGACTAGGATCAAGTTCTGAGCTCACAGTGCAGCTTATCCTTTCTGCAGACCTTCCAGTTACAATTTGTGATCTCTTTCAGCATGTAAATGTGCCCAGAGGCAGCCACTGCTCAGGCAGGGGAACTTAGGGAGGAAGAGAGAGAGGCAAACTCAGACCTGAGGGACTGAAAGGGGGCTCTGGGGACCTAAAACTTGTCAGAAATTATGGGCAGGTGAGGAGGATGGGGAGGCATGGAATATCTAGGGATAGGGGGAGGAAAATATCAAATCAATAATCTTTATTTGTTGTTGATTCCTACCATTGACATTTGCTAAAAATTAACAGTGACTCCTATCAGCCTTCCCATTCATAAGTGTGTAACAAAGTTTTGTTATTAATGAATGGGTTGCCCTCAGCATAATCCAGCCTTCAATGCAAAAAGATTTACATGTTTTTGGGATATGAATTGTGTCTAGATTTTTACCATGTCGTTTCAAAGTTGTTGAAAACTTTTTTAACTCTTTTTTTTTTTTTTCTTTTTCTTCCAAATTTTGTCATGCATTATGATAGGGAAGCTTTTTCTATGGTTTGAGGGAGAATCTGATACATAACTGTAGAGCAATTTCAAGTAGTAAACATTTTCTATTCTGGGACATCTAAAACTGACAAAATTTGTTGTAACTACTCACAGCTGTGAGTACAGGCTGAATTGAAGTCTGAGTTCAGTACTGACAGTCATGAATACAGAATTTGATAAGGAATGTGATAAAAAATTTAATTATATTCTCCAAGTTTTTGTAGAATTTGGGGATGTTTCAGGCAGGTGACTTGATTTCAGGGGATGGAGACAGCTCTGTAATAAAAGAGTGGCTATGTGATCCAGTAGACAAGACCTGTTAGTAGCAATTTGGGAAGCCAGAGTTCTATTGGATCTGCTGATACTTTGCTATGTAACCTGGGACAAACTGCTTATCTCTTATCCCTCCTGTTTTCCCATGGTAAAGTGAATACTAAATGTCAGGTAAATGAAAATGTTATATGGGACTGAAAATGTTTCCTTCATGATGTTCTTTGAAAACTGGGATTGAAAAGTGCTATGTGACATTACAGTAATGTGGGCTGTATATGAACAACAATATAGCTAGGTTTTGATGTACAAAAGTAAAAAGTAGAAATAGATTCTGAACACATTTCTTTCTTTTTTTGGTAAAATAACCATTCAATGAGCGAGAGAGAAAAGCCATTCTCTTGAACCGATATGATCTTTAATTGAACGTCAAATAATTGTGCAACATATTTCTGTTGCTTCTAACACTAACAGCAAAAAAGCAATGAAGTGTTTCTAAAGCAGAATGATGGGAGTGCCTTCAAAATTACATGAAACAAATAGGTTTATCAATAACTTAGCTCCCTTTCAGATAAAGCTAGAAAAAGGGGGTTAATACTAAAGTAAAGAAATGAGTACATTTTAGGAGTTGAACACTATATCACAAATTTTTTGTGTTTTAGCTAGAAGAACAACACCCCTTTTGGAATATATTAAAAATAGAAAATTAGAAAAGCAGGTACGTTCAGACTTTTGCCTGAAGTTCCACATTTATGTTTCATATGGTTTTCTGTTGGACAATTTACAATTAATCATTATTGAACTCTTCAGAGAATACGAGAAGAGAAAAGAGAAGAACGAAGGCGGAGAGAATTGGAGAAGAAACGTTTGCGGGAGGAAGAGAAAAGGAAGCGCAGAGAAGAAGAAAGACGTAAAAGAAAAGAGGTGGAGAAGCAAAAGAAGATTTCTGAAAAAGAAATAAGGATCAAGGTAACTAAGATCAATGAAAAAAATTGTTCTTCTTTTGAAGTTATCCAGAAGTTCTTTGGTATCTCAATGATTATTTAGTGTACCACAGCACAGTGTGGAGACACCAAACCAGTTTTGACTGGAAGGGAAAGTAATGTTGGGCTTTGACTAAGTGTTGTTTGAAAGTGTGACTGATGGCCTTACCTGCCATGATGTGCTGTGCAGTTACAGCAGGTAACTCAGATATCTCTGTACAACTCTGCTGCATTCTATGCCAGCATTACCTGACAGAACCAAATTGTTCTGTGCCAGCCTGTTGGCATTTGTTATTGTGGGTTTGATGCCCATATGGGCCATTCACTTGGAGTTGGGCTTGATGATCCTTCTGGGTCTCTTCTAACTCAGAATATTCAGTGATTCTGTGTTTTTGTGAAGCATACCTTTGATGCATAAAAAAAGCATACCATTTGCATGACTTTCTGTCATGCAAATCTTCATTTGGCCATGTGTACAGAGTCCCATATTTATGTTTATGCTCAGAACTGATGTATTTTATTAGCATGCTTTAGCCAAGTTATAGCAAAGTCTTGCTAATTTCAGGCTGCACTGCCTTTCAACAATCTGAACGGATTTTAATGATCACTTAGGAGGGTGTATTGTGCTATGAAGTCAGACCATTTTAAACCATCTTATTTGTATAAGATGACAGAGGTAGAACTGTCCATCTGAACCAAATTTTGTGTTACTGAAAAGGCTTTATAGGCTGTTTTGAAGAGGAAATTTGGTATAAGAATCTGAGGCATAAAACAAGAACACACAGACTTGACTCAGATTTAGTGGTGGTGAGAAGCCACAGAACTGTGGATATCTTTCCTTGTTTCTTCTTGGAAAATAGTTTTCATACTAAAAGGATAAAAATAGTAAATTCCGAAGCTGAATTACATGTTTTTTCATGTCTGGGCATAAAAAAGAATACTCTAGGAGTTCATGAGAAAAGGGACTTAAACCTTAAAATACATTGCCTAAATTTGCTTGTCCAAAAAGCCCCAGTATTTATGATATATCTGTGGTCATATGACCCTGGAAGCTATTTCTGTCTCTGAAAGAAAAGGAAAATATTACTGAGAGAAACATTATGGAAATTTTAAATATTGGAGAAGAATAACCTGTGCTTATTTAAGAAATGAAATGGTGGAATGGAAAAACTGAGATGTTCTGTCTAGAACTGATATGTTAGGGTAATCATTTGAGACAGCTGGTCCTTCTATAAAGATTATGCCTGTAACACTATACACTGCTGAAACCCTGTGTGGGTTGCTATGAAAGGAATAGACTTCTTAAAAATCCTAATCTTCAAGGTGAAAGTTTAATGGCTTCTATTCTGCTAATATCACAAGTTTTTTCTTCATCTGTATTTGTGTCAGGATGTACTAAGCACCTACTTCTATCCAAAGTATTTCATGTGACACACATTTTCTATATAATATTTCAAGGACTGAAGTATTAATCCTGCTCTCTTTGTAGTATTGTAGAGGTTCTGCTTCTTATTTTATGGGCAATGACATTGAGCTCTGTTACATGATTTCTAAGAAACCATAGACCATAATAATGTCCTTATATTTGTAACTCAGGAGAGAAGAGCAGGTAAGTGCTCTGAGAAGAACAGGTAAGTGCTTTCTCCAGTATTCTCAGCATATTTGAAAGTGTGCAGTTGAATGCCTGTTAATGACTTGCTCCTTCTCAAATGTAAACTACCAGTTTAAAATAACTTTAAATTTCATACTCTGTAAAATATATTTCTAGCATGTAAATAAGGTATCTCCAATCTTAGCAGGTTACTGATATATGTAGTACTTGTTAAAGTGTCTGTACAATAGAGGAGAATAATTTTGCATCATAATACAAACAAATATCTCTTAGCTTCTCAAGAAGCCTGAAAAAGGAGATGAACTGGCCAGTGAAAAGCACAAAGAAAAAGGTGAAGAAGCTGACATTGAGGAAAACAAATGGGATAAATCACCTGGATCTGGGAGTATAAAATCCAAATCTTTGGAGAGTTCATTAAAAGAAATTAAGGAAAAGTAAGTTGCATTCATCTTTTAGTCTTTAATTTAGATCTTAAATGCTTTCATCACAAGGCTTAAATATAAGTGGTTTGATATTAAATATAAGTGGTATTGCCAAGATGTTCTGTCACCAAAGAACCAATTTCGTTCTGTGTATGAACAAATCTCATCCTGTTGTTTTGGTAAAAGGTGTTTCAAAACAATTTACTGACCTGGTGGCAGTATTAGTGGATGCAATTTGTTATTGGTGAAATACTATGAATCCCAGATTGGAAGGATTTCTGCATGAACATTCAAGTCATTCAAGTAATTTTGTTGTTATTTCACCTGTTCCCCATCAAGAGCTCAGGTAAGGCTCTCCTCCCATTGTTCATGTCATAGACTAAATCAGACACAATGCCATGCTTTTCCTTCACACGTGGGTTGGCTGCAATAAACCTATAAAAGTGTTTGGTAAGTAGGACAAAGGCAAAATAGTGAAGGTGTGAATGAAAGCCTTATGATAGGCACATGCAGTAGGCTGTCTCTATCTCCCATTGCCTTTTGTGTCACATTTGCAATGGTAGAAACAAGAGGCATAGCTCAGATCTATTACTGCTGTAGCCTGGAAATGACCCATCCTACAAGTGTTTTCAGCAGTTGGTTCTCTTTCTTGTCCTTTGGCACATGGGTGCCATCGCAAGCCAGATTTACCCATAAGATATGTAAGATAAATAACTGAGAAAAATATGTATGTTCTGAGTGTTCCTGAAAACTTCCATGTCCTGTTGAAATTGAAAATATTCAGCAACTTCTTTGTTGATGGTCTTGAAGAAAGGAAACCGAACAGGTTCAACAGAAACACTTGCAGGGGCAAATCAGTTTTTTGCTATTCATAGAATCTTTCCGGTTGGAATGGACCTTTAAAATCATTGAGTCCAACTGTTAACCCAGCACTGCCAAACTGCCTCTATAAACTGTGTTCTTAAATGCCACATCTACATGTCTTTTAAATACCTCCAGGGATACTGACCCCACTACTTCCTTGGCTTTTTATGGATTAAACTTTGGTGGTGCCACGTAGCATTGTTTGATATTGATCCTGTAAGATTAATAAGGCATTAATGTAGATTTTGCTCATGTAAAACAGAATCCATTTGGCTGCACAGGTACAGTAAGCATTACCTTGTGTTTCCAAGTGCTGATTTCATCTTGATTTTTAGTGGGTAGGTAGCAAGCTATGTGCTATTTCAGCTGGATTGAGATTGAAAGTTGAAACTATTTTGTCACTGACTCAGAAATTGATAATAAGCTGTAACTGCCAGCTCTACCTGCAGCAGACTGAATTGCCTGTTTGAAACCATGTCAAAGGCTTGGTAGCAATAACTTCCCATCACAAATCAAAATGTCAGTAGGTGCATGACTTACATGGTCAAATATGATGTGAAAATACACCAAACAGAAGTGTGCTTTCATTCCCTTTACTTCCATTCATTTCTGCTTTCTTTGACTGTGTAACTTTGTCTTCTACCTATACTCTGAAATTGCTTACCCTGCCATTTCCACTCTTGGCTGCCTGTTACTGAATTTTAGGAATCTAAACTAACTAAACTAAAGAGTGCTTTAACCACTCTTTGAGCAAGAGTTTGTATCCCTGTCACCTGTCTGCCTTCAGACACAGCACTTCCTCCCCAACAGTAACAGACAAGGGAAGAGACAAGTACCAGGCAATACCACAGCAACAAATTGAGGGAGTCTTTTTGGCTTTTTGGAAGGTCATGCCCTGAGCCTTGCTAGGACTTGGAGTTAGGTTCTGGAGTAGCATATTAAAGCTGAAACAAAGCAGCTTACAGCCACATACCCCTTGGGAGCTAACATAGTATTTTATATCAATGTATCCATGCCACAGGTACAGGATCCATGTAATTGTGGTTGGTTCAGGAGTCTATGACAGCTGGGACATTGCTTCCTCTTGGTGAATGTGTTATACTGAGACAAGCTTAGTCTTGTGAAATGCTGAATAACTTACCTCTCCTTCAGGTTCTGCTCAGACTTTCAGCTCTTCCTGAGATGGGGGCCCTTTTTGGCAGCCCCAGTAATGCCCATGCTCCTGACAGATGCTAATAATTTTCTCACTTCTGTTATATGAAAAAAATAAAAAGTTCTATATATAGATACAATTTTATTTGTATTAAATAATTCTAAATTAGAAGCATATCACTATTTGATCACTACACCATTAAAAAAATCTCCATCTTCTTTGATTCTATTGGCAGTTTCCAAAATATGTAGAGAATGTCAAAAGTAACTTGCTATTTCAATTTTAAGTATTTATACATATGTAGTAAAAAGAAACTGCCTGTATTTATTCCTTTTGAAGTTCAATCTATTTTGTAATATTTCTTCATTATTTGCAGTTTGGCCATATGAGAGAAACCCCCAATTGCTGAACTGGAACAATGAAGTGAATAAGAAAGCTGAGAATTTTATCAGACAGGCAGTAAAATGTTGCCAGTAGTCTTTATAATATAAACCATTTACAGCATAGCAGAAATTAGGTATCATGTTGAGGTAAGGTAATGGTCTTTGTCGAAATAGAATATGCAAAGGCAGGCTAGATTACTTGGAGACACAATAAACAAATGCCTGGAACATAAGTATTTATTTTCACAAATGTCTTCTGCAAGTTATGATGTCAGTAAATAATTTCTGTTACACAGAGACATAAAATTTACGAACTGATACATGATACCTGCACAATTCCTTCAGGTCCTGAATGTTCCTGTTCAAGGGAATACTTCTGTGCATGACTCACCTCAGCACCAGGCTACAAGAGCTAGTGCAGCATATGTTTATGTGAGGGGTATTGGGGTACTATTGATAGGATTTCAAAGAGGGATAGAAGGTGAGTAATGGACCTTCCACAACGGTTGCACAAAAGCTTGGTAAAGCTTTGTCTGCTATTCTGAACAGAATGCTTGGTCAAGGGCTGGACATACCTGGGTGAGGCATTCATCATATAACCCCTTTGAAATGAGAAGAAAACAACCTTGCCATTGTAACCTTGTAACTTACCTATACTCTTTTAAGGTCAAAAGAAGGCTTTCACTTGTATCTTTCTGTAGCTCCTTTTTTATTGTTAATTGCTTGGATTTTCTTTCTTTTTATACATACTCCTAGGTCACAAAATGATAGTGACAAAGAGCAAAGAGATTTGGAGAGAAGATTTCGAGAAAAAGAACCTGAAAGACAAAGGTATCGATTGGATGATGGCAGAAAACATAGAACTCACTATGAGTTTGACAAGTTTATGAGAAGGAATGAAGAAGAGCTGAAGTGGGGGAAAGGATACAACCAAGACAGAGGAAAGAAAGGGAACTACAACTACAGCTTCACTGTGGAGGCAGTAGACAAACTGGGTAAAGAGGACAAGTGTGATGACATGGCATCCAAAAAGGAGCGCATAAGAAATAAGGTTCTTTTATTCATTTAGGATAATCTTTCATTAGTTAAATATGGTTCGAGGTCACAGGTTTTAACTTCTGCAAATACAGCATAAAGATGCTTTTTCAAAAGAATTCTTTATCTCATTTTCAGTAAAACACAGACTTCTTTCTGGGTTGTTGTCAAAGGACAACAGCAGTTAAAATAAGTTAAGGTTACACGCTCATTCTAGGTCACAATATATAGAAGGCTTTCTATCTTCATTTCAACCCTGTCATTTTAAGAATACTATTCTTGGAAGCCTTACATTTTATAAGTCTATTAAAAATTGTTCTGATCTGTAATTAATTTTAAGAACTGTGGCATGTTAGTCTTTTAAAAATGTACTTCTGTTACTCTCATAAAATAATTACGTTATGGATTTGCCAGGCATTGCTTGGTAGAGCAACAATAAGGACTTAAATAAATAGCTAATTTAGAGAGCATGAATGTATGGATTCTTCAGTACTGCATACCTGCCAGTATGAAAAGTCTGTCATTTCCTCAGGATAAATTTATCCTCATAGCTGTTGTCAGGGAAAGAGCAGATGCAAAACCAGTGTGACTGGGCCTGTATCAGGCTGTGTAGCAGAGCTGTCCCTTATTGTCTCCTAGAGATACGGGTATTGTTTTTCTCAGGCTGGCTGATTTCATGGATGTGCCCGAGTCTTTTCAGGATGTGGCTCTCCTTGTCAGCCCCATTCTCTCTCTCTCTCTTGTGATCCTAGATTTTCCACAAAAGATGACCAAAACCCTGTTAATGTAGAAATTTATTCTGCATGTACAACTCTTCTTTCAAAGCAAGTGGCTGATCTGTACTGTGGGCTAAGGCTGACCAGAGTGAACTGGTCACATGCAGAGTGACTCTGCATGGAGTGTGCAGGGAACAAGTTCAGGTGGACTCACTGTGCATGTCAAGGAACTCATCTTGTGCAAACACAGAAAGCCTGGTGTGCCCAGGTTTTTTTTATGCAGAGGTCAGCTGGGCAGGATGGCTAAGATTTATCTGCATTTACACATTAGCCAGTTTCCTCAGTGGCTCTACATTTTGCTGTAGAACAGTCAGAAAAATGGTTAGTTCAGAAACAGGAAGATCGGAAAAATATTTTTTCTCATTCTTGCCGTGCTCTTCTTGAAATCTGTCAAATTAATCTCCAGCCTTGGAACTGGATGGTGGGTCTTGAGGGCCTTTTGTTAAGCAGCTGCCTGCTTTTCATTTATTTGCATCACACTTTTGGTAGCTTGCTGAGTCTCTGGGTTAGTCCACACATAGGACTGAAATGCTAGATTTGTTCCCATCAGTAAGGCATTTTGCAGTGTGGCGACTTTTTTTCCTTAGCGTATTTATCACATAGTGGAGATGAGGGGCTCAGTTTTACAACTTAAGTATAGCATTGACAATGCCAACTCAAAATTGTAGTCAGAGATGGAACCTGTTCCTGAAGTTTGTAGGAATTAATTAGAAAATGGGAAATTTCCAGTGTAAGTAACGTGATAGGTTTTATGCAAACCGCAGGCGACAGAGACTGTGGTAGGAAAAGTCGTTTGGACCCTTTATCATAAACTTTCTAATGGGCACTGCTTGTTGGAGGATCTACTTTTTATGCAGCTGTTTGGGATATTGAAAGATGTGTGTGTGCATTTCATACCACACTGCAAAGCACCAACTAGAATGATCTAGTCATAAGGCTCAGTAGTGAATCCTTGACATCTGGTCTAAAGAGAAGGAGAAAAAAAGTGAATGAAAAAAAGACTGGTGAGAAAGAAAAGAAAAGAGAAGAGAAGAGAAGAGAAGAGAAGAGAAGAGAAGAGAAGAGAAGAGAAGAGAAGAGAAGAGAAGAGAAGAGAAGAGAAGAGAAGAAAAGAAAAGAAAAGAAAAGAAAAGAAAAGAAAAGAAAAGAAAAGAAAAGAGAGAAAAGAGAAAAGAGAAGAGATTGGGAGTAAGAAAAAAGTGAAAGGACAAAAATCTAGAATTACTTCAAATTATGAAGGCAATTAAAAATTGGTATAGTTTGATGTTAGACAATTTCAGTGCTCTGCCACTGTCTTTAAGCAGGCTGCTGGCTGTTTGCTAAACTTAACACAACACTGATCAAAAAGCTCAGATATTGGTGAGTTTTATGTTGCTTCATAACACTATGTGAAATTAAAATACCCTTACCAGGAAAAGAGTTCTTAAGCAGAGTTTCTAACTGGTGTGTTTTACTAATGAAATTCTAAAAATAAAGAGTGCTCTGAAGAGCTATAGAGCATCACCATTTGCAGGTTTGAGGTGTCTTTTCTGTGTAAACTGGCTCCTGATTGGGTCACTCACAGAGCCTGCACATGCTCAAATTGTACTTATTTTGTTTATTATCAGTGTATAAATTCCCCTGCTCTCATACTCAGTCTGGAAGGCAAGATGAAGTGCAGCAATAACTGTGCAATTCTGTTTAGATGTGTATAATTCAAATGTGCATTGCATGTTTAAATTCTGGTAATGGCTGGGTAATGACTGATGATCACTTGAGGATAATTTTCTAGCTGCTACCTACTGAGCTGTTCTCTGGTCTGTCTTGGATTTTTATGCTTCTATGTAATATTTGACATTCATCTGCAGAGTTGCAAGTGCACAGGCTATTGTTCTTCTCAGCTGATGTTAGTGAAGGTAGCAATATTTATTTTGCTTGTAATACCATGTTTAATAATTGTCTGCAGTATTTCTCCTTGTTTATGTCAAATGTATCATAGGATCTTTAATTTTTACAAGACTTTTCATGTATTCAAAATGTTTGGCTCCCAAGAATAGTTATAAACAACACAGATTGAATACTAGATACTGAATACCCAGTCAATTTTCTGGGTTCTTATGAAATGTAATTTAACACAAAATCTACTTTCATCATAAAGATTCAAAACTTTAAAATTCCACATATGTGTGCCACGTGGATTTCTCAGAGTGTTAACCATTATCTCCTTTCTTCTAGGATCGCCCAGCCATGCAGTTGTACCAGCCAGGAGCTCGCATCCGAACACATATGGGACCTACAAGTAAAACCTTCAACTGCAGTGGGAAATCCTTTGAAGATGCTCTTGATAAAAAGTATGAGGCAGATAATTCAGCTGGAGCTAGTTCTGAAAAGATGGAAGAAGCAGAATAAAACAATATGGGAGAAAAGGCTTGTGAAAAGGAATGAATTTAAGATTCAGTGTCATCACAAAAAATCCATTGGGCTGTTTCAGAACTCCACAGTCAATTGCATCAACAAAATAATAATAGCTCTGCCTCTTACTTTCTGTAAAATAAAGGGAAGAGTGACTGGAGATATATAAAACATCTTATAGCAAAGGAATATTGTTGCTTTTTTTGCAAAAAGCAGCTCAAGCACTCTTTGCCTAATTTAAAAGCAGTTCAAATATTTTATTAGATTTACCTTGAAATAGAAGACTGTCTAACAATTTTAAGCGAATATTTATATAAGACTTTACTGAAGCTGTGTCATCTTTTTGAGTCTAAAGAAATGAAATGTAAATTTGCATCAGTTTGAAATCTGAGGCACTTTACATGTATTTGGTGCATGACATGAGGGTCCACAGGACCCCTTCCTGCAAATGGCAGGGGTGGGGGCTGCTGCAGGGTGTTGCAGTCGGACTCAGCGGGAGCAACCCTGGGATGAAGCTCTGGAGCCAGTGGTGTTTGCAGGATGAGGCCCACAGTTTGCACAGTTGTGAGGAATGTCCAGTGGTATCTGTACCTCATGGTGTTTACGTTGGTTTTCAATTAACCATAGTGTCAGATAAGTGTTTGTAAAGCTACAAGTACGTTGTTGGAGGGTTTGTCATTTTCTGAGCCACTTTTGCCTTTTATGTTTTAATAGATTCCTTGTGCTTAAAACAGAAGACAGCTAATGCGAACATCAGCACATTAACAATAAATCTGATTTAATTAATTAGCTGTTTTTTATTGTTCTGTCACTGACTTTTGGACAAAAAGTAGTGGTTGTACAGTGATGACTTTTTATATGCTAAAGTTTCATGTCCTGCACTAACAGGATTTGGAAAATGAATATACATGAACATGTACATGAGCAAATGAAGATACATGAACATTCTGCAGTCTTATTTGTTAAAAAATTAAACACATGTGAATGTCAATTGCAAACTACCATTTTGTAAGACCTGGGCCAAATTCTGCCCTCTAAGGTAGGCACGTGTGTGTGTGTGTGTGTGTGTGAGTGTGTGTGTGTGGTGTGAGCCCGTTTCAATGATGGGTGTGTGTTTATGAAAGAACAAGATATGTTAATTTATCTTTCATGGCTGAAAATTTCTCAGTTGTCTAAAACTGAGACCTGCTTTGTCATTGAAGTTAAATAGTAAGATATTAATTTATTTTTACATCCTCTCTGAACATTTTATTATTAAGCATAACATCTAATTGTCCTAGACTGAAAATTATTTATTGTATTTTACCAGATATTAAGCATTAAATAGAATAAAAGCAAAAAAGATTTTTACTATGATTTTGAGATATGATACTGTGCAATTTTTTCATCTATTACTCCAGAAAAAAATAAGTAAGATGCTATAATACTGCTTTGCATGCTTTAGAAGCAGATAAAAATACAGTTGAGAAGAATTTTAGTATCAGGCTACATAAGTCAGCTGCTAAGTAAAATTACTTAAGATTAAGTAAAACTGCTGCTAGAGAATCATCTGGGTTTAGCTCCATCTAAAGTTTATCTTGTTTGCCAAGTTTATCCTGATAAAGGATTTTGTGTTTTGTTTTTTGTTTTGTTTTGTTTTGTTTTGTTTTGTTTTGTTTTGTTTTGTTTTGTTTTGTTTTGTTTTGTTTTGTTTTGTTTTGTTTTGTTTTGGCTGAGCAGGGCAGGCTTTCCCCTCAGTGAAAAGTCCTGGTTTGATCCAAGGGATCTTCACCAGATGAAGGTCTGCTCAAAAGCATTCATCTTTTTGGATGCCCTATGGTGACTGGAGCAGGGGGTTTCACCTGAGAGGAACTGGCAGGACGCAGAGGAGCTGTGATTTTGCAGATGCTCACAACTTGAGTTGGATATCTTTTGGCTTTTAGGCTTCTCCATCTGCACCCAGGTTCCTTGGTTATGAGCACCTCCTGAGAGCATTATAGAGAACTAACTAAACACAGTAATTTTGCAGTATTTTTCCATTTGGGACTTCTCATTCAAACCTCATCTCAGTAAAAACTGTCAGAGCTTAAACACTTGTGTCCATCACATCAAGCTGGAGATTCAGGTCAAGACAGAAATTCCTGCAGCCTTTTGACAAACTGTTGTGTTCTTGTAAATGCAGCCTTCTGCCCAGAGGGACAGAGAGCCTGTCCTTTGATGTAAGTATTCATATGGAAGAAGTATCCAGGACATTCGAATTTGGATATGGAGAGTGCAGTAGTCAGCATCTGCACACAGCTGCAGCCTGAGCTGCATCCCAAGGAGCCCCAGCTGCCTGGTGGCTTGGCAGTGCCACTCAAGGAACCCTGGGGACAACCTCTCTTATGCAGCAGGTACTGGCATCTATTCTTCCCACATCTGAGAGGGGCAGTAGGAAGTACCAGCCACCATGGGCAGGATCTGAGCATTGCTATGGCCAACTACAGCTGCCACAAGTAGCTCAGGAGAGACAGGAGCAGCAAGGCAGCCCCAGGAACGCCAGGAGCCCAGGGTGCTTGGGAGTGCTGCCTGCAGGCTGTCTGCCAGTGTGAGCCCTCCTGCCAACAGAGGAAACACCATCACTGAGCTTCCCCTCTCTGTGCTCTTGTGGTCATCTTGGGCAGTGCCAGCGGGACAGCCTGTGCCTGTGCAAACAGGAATCAGGTTTGGGATGGGAGCTTGTGCAGCCATATCTGCAGGGAAGACTGCCCGCTGGAATCAAGCATGTACCTCATGGGAATGCTGCAAAGTACAATGGCTAAACCAGCAGAATACATTTCCAAGTCCCTGCCCCAATGTCTCCTCCACAGGAATGCAGCAGGGCCTGAGCTTTCTTGCCTTGCCAGAGGAGCTGCCACCTGCTCTGTGCTCATTTGTTCTTTTATGCGTCTCCCGATGACATCAAATAAATGCAGGCTTGCTGCCTGCCTTTGTGCAAACTCATCGTGGCGTGAGAGCTTCATTGCCACAATAGTAACTTTGTTTTGCAAATTCAGCTTAGCTGAAAGTAGAGACAGCATCCCCACAGAATGGGAATTGTGTCTGGTTACATCACAGCTGACTTCACTGCCATCTGTTTTCTTGCTTTTAAAATATAATGTTCTACATTTAATAAAAAACCTTCACCCACTTGATAGCTTCACCAAATTTCTGTTGCCTTGTTTCTTATTGAATTCCAAGGTCACTGACATTTAGGAAGATGGAAATCACTGTCTGTCAAATGGAGATTGGGCTCCATTCTGTCGTGAGCTGTTGTGTTACATCAGGAAACTGACGTGGAATGTAAATATTCAGGAAAAGTCCCTGCATTTGTACTTGTTGCAGCTTTAAAGAGAAGCTTGTTCAACTCCTAACATTGTACTGACAACTTCACATTCAGTTTTTAAATACACTCTGTTGCTTCTTTTAATTTAAAACCAAATGGCTGAAAGTTGTTTTTGGAGAGTCTTTGGAGGTCCATCCGTGGTTAAGCCAACACTGCTCTTCATGCTGAAGGCAGTTTCTCTGCTGGCATTTATTTGCAGTATTAGCCCTGAACAGCCCAAACAAAAGTCTGAAATACAAACATGACAAAACGCACCCATTGGGCACAAAATAATATTGAACATCAGAATAAAATATGCCTATAAAGGAAAATGGAGTAGTACTTCTCTCCCTAAACCTGATGCAGTGTTGAAAATCAGTGGAAAATTACTTGTGAGTTGGTGGTGCTGTTTGAGTCTTATACAATGAGGGAAGAGACTTAAAATTCTCCAGTTACTTATTTATAACTGTTTTATTAGAAAGAAAAAAATACCTGAAGCAAATGGGAAACCAGAATCTTATCTGATAATTTCTAAGTGACTTAAAGGCATTCCCTCTGTCTTCTGTGCCTCCACTTGAGCTTTTCATTGAAGATCTTGAAGACTGAAAATGTCATCTTACCTAGTTACCTTACTCTCAACAGTTCAACCCTCTCCCAAACTTCTTCATTGTTACATAACTAAAAAATAAATATTTTCCAGATATATTTTGTGATTTACACTTCATTAGGCCACACCTGATCTCCTGAATATGCTTCATTTGCATGTCCCATCTACAATTAGGTAAACACTATCAGAGGCTCATTACTGTCTCATAAATATTATAGTATTTTGATTTAAATTGACACAAACACACAAGACATTGGACTGCATTGTTCTCTGCTCAATTCCAAATAACAGCATGGATTATACATAAAAAAATAAATTCTCCAACATGCTCCAGAAGGACAAAGACTAGCAAAAATGGCATATAGACTCATGGTCCATGCAAGATCCATAAGTGGCTCCCAGCATGTGCAGAAGGCAGGAGATACAAAACCGTGCAGAAATAGGAGATTCTTTTCCCCCCTTCTCTTTAAAAATGTTGATATAGTCTAAAATCAAATATGAAGATTCTGCATAAAGTTGAAGGGGTGGGAGGGGGGGTGGGAGTGGGGCTGGATCTTTTAAAAGATATTGGTGTTTCATTTGTTATTTTTTTTTCTGCCAGGATCTCAGTTGTCAACTCTAGTGAACAGATTGAAAAGTAATTCTGGAAGGCTGCAGCTGGCCAGACAGGGGGTTTGGCTTTAGATTGTCCACAGCATGGAAGGGCTTGGCCTGTTGCTACTGACCAGCATCCAGCTGTGTGTGTGTTGTGCTGCTCCCTATACCTGGCTGTGCAGAAATGCAGATGGTTCTGCTGGATGAAACTGAAGGGAAGTTCCACCTCACCTTATTTCTTAACAATGTACTTGAATATGGGCACCAATATATGACATTACCTGCTGGAAGTTCTTGCACAGTTTTGACAGCTGTTGAAGGTCATCAGCATCCAGAAACAGCAGTGTGTGTACAGTTATGTTCTCAGGCTTTCAGTCAAGAAAATCGGGATATCAAAGGAAAAATGGAAACACTTCCAGGGCTGAATAGGCTCAGTCTTGTTTCCTTAACGTTTAACATCCTGAAATACAAAGATTAAAGTTGATTGTGTGTTGGAAACTTTTAAATTCTTTAATTAAGGACCAAATAACAAGGAGGAAAACACTAGGGAATATGTTACATAAGGTAAAAACGTATTCAGGGGGTATTTAGACGTAATGAATTGTGTACTCTCCATAGCTACAGTGTTAGGTAATGGATTCGTTGCTCTATTTGTTACAGTTACTACCACATAATAAGGAGGAAAAGGCCATTTTCAGAAAGTAATATAGAGGCCCAAGGGAAGGAATTGAATGGAAAAAATAGCTATGTTGGGTGATTAAACTCCATGCCTTCAAAAGCCTGCTGGGATTTTTATTGAGAGACTTCATGGGTGAATATGGTAATTTTTTACATTTTGCTTATGTAAAAAAAAAAAAAAGGATAATCTAGAACTGCAAACTATATTCAAGTGTCTTTCACAATAACAGTAACTGAAAGGGGGGAGACTTACAAAACTTTAGCATAATTTCATAAATCAAATGAAATGCCTAGATGTAAAGGAAAAAAGATTCTTAAAAAGTTAGAAAAGAAAGTTTAACCATACAGTAAAAAAAGTCTATTAAAGAAAAGTTATTCACAGCCATTGAGATGTGGTCTTTCCCTATTCTCTATCTTCTAGTGCAATTCTTGTTCTTTAATTGCTAATCCAGCAAAAAAATCTCTGTGGGATCCTTTACCTCCTTTGAGAAAACTTCTTGGCTAGGTTGAAAGGAAATCCTCCAAGTACTCCAGATCACCTACAGATAACAGTAGTATGGAAAAAGGAGAGAAGTCTTCTTAGTCTAAGAAGAAACCTAATAAATGGGGTACACCTGGTTTATCTGGAATTTAATTAAGTGTTTGATTCCATTCTCAATGGAAATTATTCTATTAACTACAGAAGCTGGAAATTAATTCAAAAACTGTAAGATGAGTGAAAGCACAGGCAAACCAGAAAGAGATGAAAAGCTCAGTATCAAGTGAGAACGACAGGTTATTAGCTGGCCTTGGGCCGACTTAACACACTATTTCCATGAATGAACAAAGCAGGAGCCAGCATTTTGAGTAATAAAAACCAGATAAAATGCAAGTACAAGGATGATGAGTGGCAAGAGCGCTCTTAGCTGAAGACTTGGATGGAAACAACCAGTTGGTTTTTGTTAGTCATGGGGAAACCACAATCCCCAATGATGAATGTATAATCTACAATCAGAGAGATACGAGCCTGGGGTGTGACTACACAGAAGACTGGGACAGTATCTAGCCTGCAGTGCTAGATTCCTCCATGACATCTAGATGTGGAATAAAGAAACAAATTCCTCATCAATCAGGAATTGTAGTTGATCACTTCACTTCCACTATATTGTCAGAGCATGGGCAGGATTGATTTTGTTGGAAACTTAGATACCACTGGTGAAAAATATTGCTTCTATCCAAGCAGCCAGGGGACACAACAAAATTACTGCTAAATGCTGGCTGACACAGACACTGCCCTCTTGGCAAGGAAATACTGCCAAATTTTCAGCCTGAGCCATCCCTGAAGGAGCTCTGAGCCATTCCCACATGTCCTCTCAGTGGGTACCAAGGAGAAAAGCTTAGCATCTTTCCCTCTGCTTCCCTCCTCTGGAAGATGTAGAGAGCAATGAGGACTGTGAGAGACTAAACTATTAAGAGACAATAACTCAAAACATTCCTCATTTGTGGACATGCCAGGGTGCTTGGTTAGATGGAGGACATGAGCTTTTAGTTGTGTAATGGCTAAACCTCTGGTCTAATAAGGCACAGGGTGAATGATGGGCTGTGAGTGAGATAGGAGCTGGATCCTGTGGAGAGCATTGTGCCCCTTGCCATGCTCAGTTGTG